>OZ005737.1:25255899-25693399 GCA_963930755.1 Eudasyphora cyanicolor | reverse complement strand
CACAGTTTGTAGATAAAACAGCTGTTACATATTCTTATAATCTGCATAATCTAATAATTACAAATCGTTCGCTTACTTATTTGATGCAAATATTCATTTAATTCTAAGATGAAAGTGCAGAACAGAAAAAGGTAGCCAGCCGGTCAGATTTGAATTGTAAATTTAGTTTTTTAATATTCTTACCCGCGCATACGAGTTATTACCCCCTACACACACAAATTCGATGTGTACAATGGACACAAATCATTCATTAATGACTAATTGTTGATAATTATTTTTGTTTTCTAATATTAGTTTTTTTGTGCGGTATTTTTCAGAACTCAATGACAATTTTGAAAATAAAAAGACAACAGACATTAATGTGCGAATTTCAGTCGACTTCGTGAAGTGATTCATGTATTGAGTTCGAAATGAGATACATGAGGAACAGAGTTGGATGGTTCAAGTCAATTCGGTCGGTCCATACAATCATTAGCGCTTAATAATAAAATAGAATTTTTATCTTTGTAATATTCACCAAGATTGTCACCAAATAAGTGGTTATTCTGTGTAATGAATAATGATGCATTGATTTAGCCGAAGTGTTGTAGGTGGGTTTTTTAGTATTTATTTATTTATAATAATTAACAGACAAAGAAAATTTATATTCTAATTGTATTGGTCAGGGGATAAAACAGGTTAAAAATACTCTGCGGCTAGATTTCACAGTGATAGGCCACAGAATATAATGGGAATCAATTATTGTTGGAGTTTACATTCTGTTCACTTTAAAAAACAAGACGGAAAGACCAATACTACGGTCCACCCTACACCACAACTTACAAAGGAAAAAATATTTTTCCAAGTTTAAAAAAAATTACACAGTATAAATAGGGCCAATTTTTTACCAGAAATTACTTTGGATAAACAAAATACTATCTTCCAAATTTTTGCTGGTTTCGGTGGTAGAATACAGCTTCTAGGACCTATATCAATCATTATTCGCTTTCTAAGGCATCAAGAAGTCAAATAGTTTGAGAATTTTATATGGCGATGTAAGGGTAGACCACATTCATGTATTGTACCCTGGGTAACTCTAACCCCCTATGTCCGGACTGTAATGCGAACCGTGCTCATCGGAATTGTTGGTTAGCAGTCAGAGAATACCGTAGACGGTGGTTTGACGACGGACTGGACGCTGGACGGATCTGGACGCTTCTATCCATGTCTCTTTTTGGGGGACTATAACGAGATAATCCCTATACTATTAGGTCCAATATGAAACAAAAAAATTCTACAACAACATCAGCTAACTGCTACGACTACGGCAACAAAAACTGATAACGATATAGCTACCACAAAAACGATGAAGACACTAAGATCTTAATCTAGACCTGACATCAAGCCCACTGATCCCACGTCCCACTACCTGTTACTTCGATTTCCTATAGCAAACAAATCCGTTCTTCAAATAGGAATTATAATGATCGGTGGCGCATGGCTCTCAGAATGCTTGAGAAATCCAATCCTGCATCTCTGTCCAACAAGTAGGGAAAATCTCTAAAGTGAGCTCGAAGTATACCTGAAGTGCAGGATGATTTGTTAACTTCCATACAACAGCAGTTTGTTAAACGTCGGTGCTCTCCACATGAACCGACGGCCCAGCTGCCGGGTCCACTCTCGATGCAAAATTAATTCTGTTCATGCTCTTTATATATGGCAGTGGACCAAGCAACCACTTACCTGAATTCAACCTGATTAACGAAACTAATATAAGAGAAAAGCAGTACTACAGGAACTGAGACAAAAACATATTACTTTTGAAGAACTAAAAAATCTTTGTAATAATGGAATAAATTGGAATAATCTTGAAGAAGCCCTATGTTCCCAAGAGAAGTAAATAAAGAAAAAAAGCTCTCTGTTTAGTTCTACGGAAAAGGAAGACATTTCGTCTCAGCCCAGGGCACATGCGGAATCCTTCTTAAGGGGCTGATGGACTGCAATGTCGGTCATCTAACAGGCAAACGGAAGGTACGCAGTATTTACACTGAATGCCGAGTTCTTTCTCACCTCGCCAAATTCAGCAAATTCGGTTCAAGGTATACAAGAGCAAGGCTGTGCTCTCCAGATGAACCACTGGCTTCAAAAAGAACCCAAGTGGTCAATGACGGTCCTTTATGAACAGGACAGAGGAAGACGCCAACATCTGTAGCGGCAAGTGGTGTGGTTTAGAATTACTATGCTTTGTTTTCCCCCACCGTTCCTAATAAACTGCCGGGTCTAACTCCCGACCGTGACGACGCAGCCTTGTTCAGGGACGCATAAAATTAATTCGGTTCAGCGATATGCACTCTGTTGAGTGCTACCGAAGAGGAGAACATCCCGTCTCGACCCTAGACACATGCCTGAATTCCGGCTACACTGATGCGGAATCCATAATTAAGGGGCTGAAGAACTGCAATCTCGGTCTCTAACTGGCATCTGAAAGGTACGCTATATTTATATACTTATTTACCACCTCGCCGAGTCCGATAGCAATGTGTCTTACGATTCAGCAAATCCGGCTTAAAGTGTACGAGAGCGATAAGGGAGACGATACAAGTGATTATCTATCAGCTAACACTGCTGTATTATCTGAAGATGAATCTCCCTTTTCGCAAGTGTTCGATGTGCATCTGACGGAAACTAGGAAGGCACGCAGTACGAGTATTTACACTGAATGCCGAGTTCTGTCTCACATTCGATGGCAATGTGTCGTACTTATTCAGCAAATCCGGTTTAAGGTATACAGGAGCAAGGCTTTGCTCTCCATATGAACCACTGGCTTCAAAAAAACCGAAGTGGTCAATGATAACGCTGATCAACTGTTCTTTATCAGCAGGAGAGAGAGGCTGCAACATACCTAGGGGCAAGTAGTGTGGTTTAAAAGGGCTATGACCTGTGTTCCCCCACCATTCCTAATAAGCTGCCGGGTCTAACTCATGACTGTGACGACGCAGGCTTCTTCAGGGCCGTATAAAAATAATTCTGTTCAGCGATATGCCTTCTGTTGAGTGCTACCGAAAAGGAGAACATCCCGTCTCGACTTTAGACTCATTTATGGATTCGGGCTACACTATCTGATGCAGAATCCATAATTAAGAGGCTGAAGAACTGCAATCTCGGACTTCCAACTGGCAACCGGAAGGTACTCAGTATTTATATGTGAATGCCGAATCTCTGTCCCACCTCGCCAAGTCTGATAGAAGTGTGACGTACGGATTCTGCAAACCCGGCTTAAGGTGTACGAGAGCGGTAAGGGAGACGATACGAGTGATTATCTACCAGCTAACACTGCTGTATTATCTGAAGATGAATCTCCCTTTTCGCAAGTGTTCGATGTGCATTTGACGGAAACTAGGAAGACACGCAGTATTTAAACTGAATGCTGGGTTCTTTCTCACCTCGCCAAATTCGATGGCAATGTGTCGTACTTATTCAGCAAATTAGGTTTAAGGTATACAAGAGCAAGGCTGTGCTCTCCAGATGAACCACCGGCTTCAAAAAAACCGAAGTGGTCAATGATAACGCTGGTTAATGGTCCTTTATCAACAGGAGAGAGGAAGACGGCAACATCTGTAGCGACAAGTGGTGTAGTTTAGAATGACTATGCACTGTTTTCTCTGAAATTCCTAATAAGCTGCCGAATCTAACGTCCGACTGTTACGTTCAGAGATGCGCTCTGCTGTGTGCTACCGAAAAGGAGGATATCCGTCTCCGGCTACACTATCTGATGCAGGATCCATAATTAAGAGGCTGAACAACTGCAATCTCGGCCTTCCAACTGGCAACTGGAAGGCACTCAGTATTTATATGTGAATGCAACATCCCTAGAGCAAGTGGTGTGGTTTAGAAGGACTATGCTCTGTTTTCCCCGACATTCGTAATAAGCTGCCGGTTGAACTGTCTCGGTACAGGTCATATGCATGGATTCCAGCTACAATATCTGATTCAGAATCCATGATTAAGGGGATGAAGAACTGCAATCTCGGCCTTCTAACTGTCGGAAGGCCGAGAAGGCAATCAGTGTTTATATGTGAATGTCGAGTCTCTGTTGTATTGTATGGATTCAGCTTAAGCCGGCTTAAGGTGTACGAGAGCGATAAGGGAGACGATACGAGTGATTCTCTACCAGCTAACACTGCTGTAGTATCTGAAGATGAATCTCGCTTTTTGCAATTGTTCGACGTGCATCTGACGGAACTAGCCTTTTCCGATGCGCATGGAGGCGTGGATAAGCTCTTCATCCGCGACGTCTTTTTAGCGGAAAATTATGGTCGATAGGACTGAAACTAAATATTTAGCGATTCATTTTACCTAACAGGAAGAAATAGTCGCAATATGTTCATGTTTGGATGTAGCCTTCATGCAAAGGTCCAGTCGACTTTCTTTCTTGGCGCCATAGGAAAAAAACATGTCAATCTATTGACAATCAATAAATCGAATATCGGTACCGGCCAGTATATCCAGACGTCGTTTACTCAACGCGGAACAGTAAGCAAACAGGTCCTCATCCCACTATCTGCTTCTCTACATATCTTCACAGATTCTGCAGATGTTATTGGACCCAATTCCCATCCTTCTGGTGTGTTCCCTGATCAGGCAGTGTCCCACAGGTACTGATACTGAAGCGGAACAGTAATAACGCAGGTCCTCCTCCTGCTATCCGCTTCTCTACATATCTCCACAGTTTCTGCAGAGGTCATTGGATTCAATTTCCAACCTTCTACTGGGTTCGGCGATTAGGGAGTGTCCCACCGGAACTGATACTAATATAGACAGTATTTTTTCTTTCTCATTCGAGGAGATATTAAAAGCTTCTCAGGTCAGGTCGCAGGTAGATTTATCGAACTACCATACAGGTGTCAATTTCTGTCCCTCCATCATGGACATCCTGGCTGCCTTAGCCAAATCTTTGCCTATAGCTTGGATAATTTGTGATGTCGTCCCTTTCCTAGTAAATTAATCGGCCCGACAGTTCTCCGGCAAATTCATAGGTCCAAGTACGCATATCAATTAGACTACTCAGGCATCCCGTTCAGAGGTCATCGACATTCGAGCTATATAAAGACTAAGCTCATTACAGTGTAATCCTGAGCCAATCTTCCCATCAAGCTTCGCCGACCCATTCCTAGCTGGTATCTTAATGTTAAAGTTTCTCGCGAAGGTATACACCGTTTATATACTCGCATAGGTAGTCAACTTGTTCTGTTACCATTGCACTATAATGTGATATCCTCACGAGGCCGTAGTTCTTTTACCTCCACATAGATAGACAGTTTAATCTTAATGCCGCTCTGGTAGCAAACATATCTAGCCACAATATTATTCGGCAATATACAGAGTAGAACTTGTAGAGACTCTGTAGCTGCAGACAAAGTTCTGCTGCTGTTTAACCAGCCAGTTCTCGGAAACTTCATTAACTGGTGGTGGAGAGATTATCTGCCGCAGTCCACCACACCACAATGCTGTACAATACTATTGAACCTAAATCCTGGGGGATCTACGAATCCTATAGTTCCCAACTATTCCCAGGATGAGGACTAGACAGTGATCACCAGTACTAGATTTTCTGGAGTCTAACTAGTAGTATCTGCGGCTACGCATTCTGTGCAGAGCACTTAATCTGGTACCACTGGAGTCAGGAAAGGCCGGAACGCAGGTTCCGGCCTGACTATTGATGTGGTCCCTTCGGGGGCATCGTGGTGGCTGCGGTTTAAACCAAAATCGCTGGAAGAGAAGAGTTTTAGATGGGCTCCGCACATAACCAATGAGGAGGGCAAAAGTGTCCAGAAACACGGAATTGATGGGCACCGCCCGATTTTAGCCTTTCCTTATATTCCTTAAAATTAGGAAGACACCATATGGATAAACCAGACTATTTAAAGTATATTAAGCTGGAACTTTTGAAATAAATCTCCGATAAACTAGGAAATAAAAGGAAGGTAACGCATTCCGCTTTCAGATTTAGTTAACTCTAATCTAATATATAATTTAGCCTGAGCGCCCCAGTAGGTGAGTAGGTAGCGTGCTCGCCTATGAGTTTGGGGGTCGTTGGTTCAATTCCCACCAGAGGCTCTTGTCTGTCGCTGCTCAATCTAGCCACATGGTTTTTGTAACTCGGTTTTTCCCTGGACTCTAAAATAATATATATTTTACTTTGAACTGAACTGTAGTTCAAGTAAAAAAATAATTAAATATACTTTAGCCACAAACAACACTCATCCATGTTTTACCCAGCTAAGGAATTACACATATCATCAATATTAATAATTATTGCCCAGAGACTAATTTTATCGATTTGTAATCTCATGCAGTCGGCAATTATTTTATGTAGATATTAGTATCTATGTATGTGCATATATATATCTACAAACTTTATGAGAACTATTTTCAATTTGAAATGTCAATATATCAATCACTCAACGGACGTGAGAGTATAGAATAGGTGGAAATTCCCTTTCCGCAGTAAAATTTTCGTGAAGGAATTCATGTAGTGTATTCTACACCGAAAAAAATGCAGTTCATGCTTAAAATTAAGGTAATGTCCTTAATATTAAATAAATTGACTTTACTTTTAAATTGTCTTCATTTTAAATATAAATTGTCGTTATTTTAAAGACAATGAAAAATATTTCCCTAATTTTTAAGGTTTGTTTTATAATATTAAAAAATGACAATTCATTTAAAAAATTTAATTTAAAGTTTTAAAGGTTCTACCGGCATAGGTATTCTTAAAAACAGGACAATCATTTTTCGTTGTCTTTAAAATAAAGACTTTTCATACATAGACAATGTCCTTAATATTAAGAAAAATTTACTTAGTTTTTTAAATGAATTTTCCTTTTTTAAAATAAGGATGTCTGTGGCTTAAAAATTAAGACAAAGGTTTGCATTGTCTTTAAAATAACAACAATTCTTACCCCAAATGAAGAAAATATCCTTATTTAAGTAAATTGTCTTTAGTTTTTTGACGCTTTAATATTAAAACTATGGCCATTCATAAAAAAATCAATTTTGCTCAATATTAGGAACATGGTGTTCATTTAAAGTAGGAAAAGTAATTATTTTAAAGACAATGAAAAATACTGTCCTAATTTTAAAGATTCTACCGACATAGGTGTTCTTAAAAAGGGGACAATATTTTTTATTGTCTTTAAAATAAAGACTTTTCATACATAGACCATGTCCTTAATATTAAGATAAATTTACTTAGTTTCTTAAATGAATTTTCCTTTTTTAAGATTAGGATGCCTATGGCTTAAAATAAAGACAAAGTTTTGCATTGTCTTTAAAATAACAACAATTCTTACCTCAAATGAAGAAAATATCCTTATTTAAGTAAATTGTCTTTAGTTTTTTGACGCTATAATATTAAAACTATGGCCATTCATAAAAAAATCAATTTTGCCCGATATTAGGAACATGGTGTTCATTTAAAGTAGGAAAAGTAATTATTTTAAAGACAATGAAAAATACTGTCCTAATTTTAAAGATTTTACCGAATCTTTCGTTGTCTTTAAAATAAAGACTTTTCATACATAGATAATGTCCTTAATATTAAGAAAAATTTACTTAGTTTTTTAAAAGAATTTTCCTTTTTAAGATAAGGATGTCTATGGATTAAAATTTAAGACAAAGTTTTGCATTGTCTTTAAAATATCGACAATTCTTACCTTAAATGAAGACAATTTTCCTAATTTAAGTAAATTGTCTTTAGTGTTTAACGCTATAATATTACGAAAATGGCAATTCATTAAAAAAATGCCAATTTTGCTCAATATTAAGAACATAGTGTTCATTTAAAGTAGGAAAAGTCATTATATTCAAGACAATGAAAATTACTGTCCTAATTTTAAAGATTCTACCGACATAGGTGTTCTTAAAAAGAGGACAATATTTTTCGTTGTCTTTAAAATAAAGACTTTTCATACATAGACAATGTTTTGAATATTAAGAAAAATTTACTTAGTTTTTTAAATGAATTTTCCTTTTTTAAGATTAGGATATCTATGGCTTAAAAAATAAGACAACATTTTGCATTGTCTTTAAAATAACAACAATTCTTACCTCAAATGAAGACAATTTCCTTAATTCAAGTAAATTTTCTTTAGTGTTTTGACGCTATAATATGAAAAAAATGACAACTCATTAAAAAGTCAATTTTGCTCAATATTAAGTCCGTGGTGTTCATTTTAAGTAGGAAAAGTCATTATTTTAAAGGCAATGAAAATTACTGTCCTAATTTTAAAAATTTTACCGACATAGGTGTTCTTACAAAGAGGACAATATTTTTCGTTGTCTTTAAAATGAAGACTTTTCATATATAGAGAACGTCCGTAATATATATTAAAAAAAATTTACTTAGTTTTTCAAATGAATTTTCCTTTTTTTGAAATTAGGGTGTCTATGACTTAAAAATTAAGACAAAGTTTTGCATTGTCTTTAAAATAACGACAACTCTTATCTCAAGCTGAAGACAATTTCCTTAATTTAAGTAAACTGTTTTTGATTTTTAACTGAAATGTAATTTTATATAGATTAAGTCCTATTTGACGTCAAATATTCAAAATTAGCAGAATATTTTTTTCAGTGTATACAGAACATTCACATAAATATAACACCACCTAACTTACTCCTAAAATTATTTTCTTGTCAATTTTTGAAATTTAGTTTTTTTCTATATTTCTGTGTCTATTTCTATGTTGTTTCATTTTTCGGATATACTCGTACATATGGATATATATTCAACAACCACTTTTACGCGACATCTATTTTTAACACAGTGGCGCGTGTTGTGAGTAATTTCCCCTAATATTTTAGTTTTCCTTTTTTCCGAAAATGTTTTAGGATTTCCATAATGCAAGAAAACTAAGAAGATATACACATGTGTCTAACATATGTATGCCTCTGTATTCTCTTTTCTACTTTCACATTATGTGTCATTAATCTTCTAATATATGCCGACTTTACAGAAAAATATATCGCCAAAAGATAAAAAATCCAATAAATTAAACAAAACATCTATGAATGATTTTTTTGTTGAAATTTATGTGATTACCGGGGCGGGACATTGATTGGATCAGCAAAGAGCAGTGAAGTGAAGTGACATCATTGAGGTTATCATCGATTATTTTTTAATGAAAATTTTAATCAACAGAATAGAGGCCAAGGACAATGTGACGGGCAAAAAAATTACACTGTGCAACAATAAAAGTAAGTTCCCATACTTTGTTATTTTTATGATAGTGTTCCCAGATTTTACTATAGACACACGGCTGAGGCTGTATTCTAAGAAGGTTTGCCAGAAATAAAATTTACAACCCACAAATTTGTTCTGCCAATAAGTCCAATAAGTGTCAGGATCTGTTGTCACTAAAATGTTGGCATTTATAAGTTAATCGATACTTATTTACAAAACAACAGATGTCTTTCGGTTTATTTATACAGGGTGAGCCTTTTTATTTAAGACGTAATTATATTTATATTTTTTAAATACAGTATATTAATGGAGAATATTCTTTTCTGTATATACTTATATATAGCGTGATCCATTTCCAGGTTCCCTACTTTTTTAAAGAAACACAGAAAATTCAAATTGAAAGGTGAATGTTTATTATCATTTGAAAGAACATTCTTTGGCATTTATTTTTTGAAGATTATGTATATCAAATGTTGGCCGCGGCTACGTCTCAGATGGTCCATCTGTTGAGTCCAATTTTCGATGACTCGTTCGAGCATTTCGACTGGTAACTGGCGAATGACACGCGTAAACGTTGTTCAGACGTAAGTCTTTTCATGATGAAATGCCAAACAATACTTAGCAAAAATAACGTGACACGACACACACGTGATCTGTCAAAAAAGGCTATTGAATAAAGTATCTCTACTTGGATCACCCTATATATACAATTTCACTTTTAGAAATAAATTTCGCCAACATTTTACTTTTTTTTTAAAAATTTCGTCGAAATTGTACTTTTCTAGAAAATTTCGTCGAAATTTTAGTTTTCTAGAAAATATCGTCGAAATTTTACTTTTCTAGAAAATTTCGTCGAAATTATACTTTTCTAGAAAATTTCATCGAAATTTTACTTTTCTAGAAAATTTCGTCGAAATTTTACTTTTCTAGAAAATTTCGTCGAAATTCTACTTTTCTAGAAAATTTCGTCGAAATTCTACTTTTCTAGAAAATTTTGTCGAAATTTTAGTTTTCTAGAAAATTTCGTCGAAATTTTACTTTTCTAGAAAATTTCGTCGAAATTTTACTTTTATTTTATTTTTTTTTCGTCGAAATGGTATTTTCAAGGAAATTTTGTTAATATTGAAATAATTTTTTTAAATATCGTCAATCTATAAAAATATAGGGTTTTCCAACAAGAGGTGTTATTTTGGTATTCAAAGAAAAATGCCATTTTTTAACATAAATGATCGGATGTTTATTTCATAATAAAGAGGAAGGTATGCCGTTAATAATAAAAAAACATCAGCCAGATGGTCACCACGAAATAGAATTTTTTGAAATTTTATTGACATGTTTTGAATTTCAAGTGATGTGTTTTTGAAAGAGAAATAAAAATGTTGAATGTAAAATCATATTTTGCGAATTACTGTTGAATAGGTGTAATAACGATCACTCTATATAGTCAAAATAGTTAATTATCTCTCTCAGCCATTGAAACTCCTACTTTTCCAATAAATAGCTACTTTATTCCAAAGAAATGTTTCTTAAAAATATCGAAATTTTCTTTGGAATAAATTATTTCTCATGAAAAAAGTGTCTTTGATGTCAAAGAAATTCTTCTTTTTTATTATATTTTATTTTCTCGGTATTTATTTCTTAAATTTTTTGCTCCCATTTTGTATTGACTCGTATGTATGTGAATATGTCTTGTTGTTTTGCAAATTCTCATTTATTGGTAAATCAAGGTTTAATGGAAATAAAGCAAATAATAATGATGTGTCCGACTCTGCCTCGAATCATTGCGATTCAAATCTATTCTGTCCATTGGCCCAAAAACACAATTTCTTCGAACATGAACTTCTTTCTTATCAATTAATTCCAGGCACAAAAAGCTCATCAGAAGCCACATCTAGGCGCATAAATAGTAATGGTATTGGAACGAACACATTGTGATGTACGAGTTCAAGTACGAGTGTTTGTTTGTACATTAAATTTCGATTTCAATTTCTGGAACCGCTCTGTTTCAGTTTAATTCGCAGTTTGTCTGAAACATTTAAGAATTTTTAATCAGAAAGTGTCATTAGCAATTTTACGAATCCGATTTTGTTTTTGTATTGAATTTGTTTGCGCTTTTTCGAGGATTACAAAGGTCAAGCGAAATCTAAGGAGTAAATTTAAACAATGATGAGATTTAATTGCGAATCATACGAATTTTTTCAACATATGTGCAGCATTTTAAAAATTCGGTTTTTGAACAATGTTAAAAGTTTATCGGTTCAGTGCCAAATTATTAGCACAAAAGAGACAAAGCACCATGGAAACAGAGTTTTTTTATTTGTATGTACAAACATATAATAAATTGTCATATACATAAATACATTTTTACTGCAATAATGATAGACCGCAATGTGATATGAATACGAATTCAAATTTGAATTTGAATTCGTTAGGTTCAAGGGCTCTCCAGTTGACCGTTAAGAAACCCAAAAGCAATTCCACTTTGTTGTTTCTTTGGCATCAGTTAATGTACAAATGAGAAATTCGTACCAACTCTTTCGAAGGGAAGAGATCTGGTAGAAAAAGCTAATCAATTCGAATGTGAAAACATTCAAAAAATCGAATGAAATTAGAATTAAATTGGTCAGTAACAAAAAACTTCTACAAACATAGGATCAGCCCACCTAATACAATTAGATCATCTTCATCAGGTAGTGTTAATGAATTCTAAATAATAACGTAAAGTTTGATATTCAACAAAAATACTATATATGCTTACAGAAATATAGTAAGTCTTTCTAACTGTCGAACTAATATCAGAATCCACACCATCTACTGGCGACTAGTGTAGAGACAACTGTGTTGAACTGGCTGGCAACCCGTACCAGTCACATGGGTTGTGAAAATTGGTGAATTCAAGTCTCGCTTGGAGCTTTGGCTATGTGACTTGTAAGCTTTCTTCGCATATGCAAATTCCTTTGTAAATTCGAATATATGGAGAATTCCACGACAATTCGACAGTTTCAAAAAATTATTGATATTGATTTTTCCAAGTTTTTTAAATTTTTTAGTACACCTGATGAAACCTTTTGTGGAATTTTTTGAGATATTTCCGATAACTCGTTCAGAAGTTTTCAATATTTAAAAAATCGTTAAGATATCACTCTGTATATCGGGATTTTGGTCATAACTTCTTAATCTGTGGTCCGATTTGAAAAATCTTTTTTAAATGATGGCATTCTTTGGTACTTTTCAGAAAAAAATATATTAAAATTTTTTGTTTTACAATTTAAATTTCATTGTTAAATAGTTTGTACTCTCTGATATTTGCGATTTTTTCGCTGATAATCTCTCTATAAAATAACTAGATATCAAAATTATTAGAAATCAATGGATATTTTGGGTGAAGTATTGGACAAAAAGATTCCTTGTAAAAAATCACTATAGGTGCCCACAATACGCTTTTATGGCAATTCAACGGTTTTTGTAATATATTGTATTTTTTTTAAATTTTAACAAAATTAAAAAAAAATGTATGTAATTTTAGGCCTACTTCCACCCAAAGCTTATATGTTAGAGAATTATAGAAGTTTAAAATATATAAAATATTAAAAATTACATTTAAATAGTAAAACTTAAAAGTCGCACAAAAATGTTTTTTTATTTTTTTTAATTTTTTTAGAAAAGTACCGAAAAATACCAAAATTTCATGAAAAAGATTTTTCAAATCAGTCCACAACTTAAGAAGTTATGACCAGAAAACCGATACACAGAGTGTGGACAAACTTGAATTGTTTGCTTCATTTAAAATTGTACTGTACCAAAATCATTGTAATAGATTAAGAAAATGAATTATCATAAATGAATTGTAATAGATTAAGATTTGCCATATTATAAATTGTCAAATTATATTTTGATTTGCCTAATTAAAGTATGTCCGAAAGTAACGTTATACAGGGTGGGCCTAAAGAAACCAAGGGGTGTAAAAGTTTAATAACTTTTTCGTTTATTAATTTTTTTTATTTTTTCTTCCAGATTATATAATATACAAAAGGCAAATTTGTTTACACTAAGTATGAAAAATAATGTCTCTTAAATGATCACCGTTTTCAGCTTCGCACTGATGGGCTCTTTTTAGATAACACCTTTCAAAACTTGTGGCTGTAGCGTTCGAATTTCTGCAACAATGTTTGCCTTGAGTTCAAGGATTGTCTCTGGCTTGTTCACATACACTCGCTCCTTCAAATAACCCCAAAGAAAATAGTCGGGTGCTGTCAAATCTGGCGATCGCGCTGGCCAAATAATTTCCGAATTTCTGGAAATTATTCGCTATCCAAAAATTTGACTTTAAAGTGTCATTGTGTCTCGGGCAGTATGGGCAGTGGCTCCGTCCTGCCTTAGCCTTCGTCCTTGGAATTTTTTTCTAAAAATTTTATTAAATTGCGGGAATTCTCCCCTTTCATTTGATACCAATATTTATCAATTCGCATTGTTGTAAGTGCAAATAAAAATATTTTAAAATTGTTATCCTTGAAATTTTCAAAGTCCTGTAAAAAGGACAAACGATCACGAAATAAAAAACTGAGTATGCAGCTTATCTACTGTTGGGCTATAGTTTCATTCCTATATAGTCTCGTCCTTGGGAGGGAAGTTGTGTCGCACAGTGTAATCAAATTTTTAAAAAAGTTGATTTCATTTCTGGCCAACTCTTGAAATTTAACTGCAAAATTTAGACGTTGCCGATGATCTGGGGGTTTTAATTCTTGCACCAATTGGACCTTTTATGGGTATAACTGTAAATCTTTTTTTAAAATGCGCCGTAGTGACGTACGCGACATTTCTAGCTGAGCAGAACGCCTTCTGACAGATGTTTCTGGTGCTTCGTTAACACTTTGCTGTACTCGTTCAAAACATTGCTTCAGAGGGCGAAATTCTGACGTTAAAATGTCGACGATATGCTCTTTGCGTTAAAATAATTGATCTCTGGTTTAAATAATAAAATTATATTGTTCTGATTCTCTGTTCAATTGTGAACCTCTCCATCATAAATTCTCCAAGTGTTGTCTATATAATCTGAAAGAAAAAATAAAAAATAATAATAAACGAAAAAGTTATTAAACTTTTACACCCCTTGGTTTCTTTAGGTCCACCCTGTACTTGGACTGTCAAGTTTTCTTAATTAGAAAAAAGAATTGTAATCTCTCTTTGCTGACAGTACTACAAGGGTGAGCATCTCGTCTCTTATAAATAAAACCTTAATCATACACTAAAAACTCTTGTTTTTTCTTGTATTTTTCCGCTCTTCTGCTTCTTACGTGTAATTATTCCTCGATGCGGGAGGAGTAATTACACTTTAACAAACAATCAACCCCAATTACAGTCCACTACAGCTGAGAAGACTCCAACTACTTTACTCTCGGGATCAGTTGAGCGCCAAAAGGAGAATTCCAGCACCGCCCTCTACCCAAAGTTATTCAGAGTGATTTCCTAACGATTTTTTAAATATCGATAACTTATGAACGAGTTGTAGAAAAAATCTCAAAAAATTCCACATAGCGTTCCTTCAGGTGTACTACACACAAAAAAAATCGTTTCACAGAGACGAAATTTTATACAACTACAATTTTCGTTTACGAGGGCTGAAATTTCTTTTGCCCAGAAAAAAATATTGTTAACGCAAAATAAGTTTCCGTCACAACAAACGAAATTTCAGTTCCCGCAAATGAGAATTGTAGTTGTCTAAAATTTCGTTTCGCACAAACGAATTATTTTCTTTGAGTGTAACAAATATAAAACAAGTAAGAAAGTTCAGTCGGGTAAACCGACTTATGAATCCCCTCACCTTGAGTCCCAAAAAAAATATTCGTAAATTAACTTTGGTACAAAATGGTCCAATCGTATGGGATGTACCAAAAGGGGCGTGCCAATAACGGTCACTTTTCTCTGGACTCTAGATACTATATAAGCATTACACCGTACAAAACTTCAAGTATTTATATTCACTGGTATTAAGGTTAAAATCTGTTCACTTTTGGTACAAAAAGGTCCATTTGTGTGGGAGGTACCAAAATGGACACGCCAATAACGCCCATTTTTGTCCGGACTCTAGGTACTATAAAAGCATTATACTGCACAAAATTTCAAGTATTTGTATGTACTGGTATTAAAGTGATAAGTTGTTTACATTTGGTACAAAATGGTCCATTTGTGTGGGAGGTACCAAAAGGGTCGTGCCAATAACGGTCACTTTTCTCTGGACTCTAGATACTATATAAGCATTACACCGTACAAAATTTATAGTATTTATATTCACTGGTGTTAAGGTAATAAGCTGGTAACTTTTGGTACAAAATGGTCTATTTGTGTGGGAGGTACCAAAAGGGGCGTGTCAATAACGCCCACTTTTCTCTATAAAAGGATTACACTGTACAAAATTTCAAGTATTTGTATGAACTGATATTAAAGCCAGAAGCAGTTAACTTTTGGTGTAAAATGGTGGGAGGTACCAAAAAGGGATTGGCCACTTCGCCCATTTTTCTTGACGTGATAGCGGCTAACAACTAATACTATGTGTGAAATTTCGGAAGATTCGAGTAAGTAGTATAGAAGGTATTTAAGAATCAACATTTCACTAAAAGTTAACCCTTTGTGGGGGAGGTACTAGAAGGAGTGGACCATCTTCGAACTTAGCCGGAGATAGAGACAAATATTACCGCATACCAAATTTGAAGTCAATCGGTTACTCCTTTCGAGAGTTATGATGCGCACCAGCCAGCAGACAGACAGACGGAACAAATGACTTAAAATGACCCAAAACGGATTTCCGCCGAACATACTTAGGGTCTTAGGTCACTCCTTCGATGTGTTACACTTTTGGCTCGTAGCAAATGATATATAACCTCCTCTTTAAAGTGAGGGGACAAAAATGGGATAAATCAAAAAGGAAATTTTTTTGAAACCTTCGATTTGTCGTGGAATTCCCATATATACACACTAGTAAATTTTTTCCAAGCAAGTGTCAAAGTTTGTAGGAGAGAGAGGCAGATAGTTCTTTCCGCCTGCCTATGTCTCCAATAAAATTTGACACTTGCTTTAAAAAAATTGTCTTGTGTGAATCTCGACTTATTACCAAACTAATGGTTAGGATCGCGCGACGCATTGCGCGCTGCATCCAATATTCGGACAACATATTCGCCAGCCGAGTCGGTAATTCGAGCAACCATGGATCGGTTTCGCACCACGTTTACTCTAGTGGATAATGCGCATCCTCAGACACGCCGTACTGTGCGCACCGAAAACGCTATTGCTGATGTGGAGCAGAGTATCGAAGAAGACCCGCGCGAAGCAATTGGAGCTGTTTCCATCCACTTTATGGGAGATTTTGCGGGAGGATCTTGGTTTGCGGGCTTACAAAATCCAACTCATGTAAGAATTGAAGCCGAACGACCATCAAACCATCAATTTTCACAACAAAATGTTGTTCAGCGATCAAGCTTACATTTGGATGAATGAGTACGTTAATAAACAAAATTGTCGCATTTAGAGTAATGATAATCCACAAGCCATTGTTCAGACGCCGTTACATCCACAAAAAGTCACTGTTGGTAGAGGGAATCATTTGTCCATATTTCTTCAAAAATGAAGCCGGCCATAATGTTACAGTCAATGGGGAACGCTATAGAGCCATGATTAACGGGCTTACAAAATCCAACTCTTGCAAGAATTGAAGCCGAACGACCATCAAGCACGCCGCAAGTTCGGTGAATGGGCCCAAAACGAGATGGCCACCGATTCTGATTTTCACAAGAAAATTTTGTTCAGCGATGAAGCTTACTTTTGGATGAATGAGTACGTTAATAAACAAAATTGTCGTATTTAGAGTAATGATAATCCACAAGCCATTGTTCAGACGCCGTTACATCCACAAAAAGTCACTGTTGGCAAAGGGAATCATTTGTCCATATTTCTTCAAAAATGAAGCCGGCCATAATGTTACAATCAATGGGGAACGCTATAGAGCCATGATTAATGACTTTTTCGTGCCTGAATTGGAGGATGTTGATGTGGACGACCCTTGGTTGCAACAAGACGGCGCTACATGCCATACAGCCAACGAAATAATCAATTTATTGAAGGAAACTTTTGGTGAGCGCATTATCTCGCGTCGTGGGCCTGTGGCACGGCCTCCAAGATCGTGCGATTTAACACCGCTGGGCTATTTTTTGTTGGGTTATGTGAAATCACTTGTCTACGCAGGAAAGCCCGACACGATTGACACCTTGGAGAGGAAATTGTTATTGCTGACATACAGCCCCAAATGCTGCAAAAAGTGGTCGAAAATTATTACTCTCGGGTGGAATTTATTCGAATTTATTTTTAAAATATAATGTCAAACTCTTATTGTTATAATAAAGCCAAATTCTTGGTCATAACATTAAATTATGTGCGTTTTATTTCTTCTTGAAAACCACACGTCTAAAAAAATACCCTTTATCTCCTGCTGAAAATAACTAGTTCCGTCTTGGTTAACACCAAGTTCATCATGCGGTTGTATGAAGAGCCACCTATAGGATGTGTCTAAGATTGCTCGGAAACTTCCTCTAGCAGCTTTTTCCACGTCATATGCAGAGAAAGCTGAGTATTGTTTATGGAGAGCTCAGGTTATGATACTTATATTCCTTAACAGAGAGGGATCCTTCAATAAAGCTGACTAGATCATGCAGAGCGGTTTCGGTGGACTTGACCGTGTTGTAGGCGTATTCTATTAACCTTCCCCGGTTTTAAGGATAAATTACGTTAGACTAAACGGCCAGAAATCCTTAGATCCTGGCTTTTGGGCTGAAACAACTTTGGTTTCTGTCCATTTTCTTGGATCTCTCTGATCCAGGAAGCAATTGTATCAGCCACAGCCAGTAGCTCCGCTGGCGCTACATTGTATGGTTCTTGCTACTTAAAAAGTTTTCAATTGAAGTACTTATTCAATGCCTCTTCGGAGGCAGGAACAGTCCCAGCGATTCCTCACTCATATACCCAATAGTACAAGGTATTGAAGCTAAAATTTTCCGTAACCTTGAGGCTTCGTATGAGCTTTTTACGACATTATAAAAATGTATCCTTAATTTATTTTGAGTCTTTCTTAACTCTTTTTAGTACTGCTTGAGTTCTTCCCAGTCCTATGGGGTTCTTGTGGCCTCTGTCTTATTAAAGAGCTTATTGTAGAAATTTTTCAGCATAACTAATTGCAACACATTGGTCGTCTGTAACGAACCATTAAGAGTTGCAGTAACTCATTCCTCCGTTTTTTCTATATCCCCAATAGTTTGCATCTTCATTTCAGGTTTTTTTTTGAAGAAACCATTTGAATATGTATCTAAATTCGCCCCAATTTGGCTTCCTAATATTTTATGAGAACTGTCACTATGATCCGGAAATGGTTACGGTCATAGTGTCATGCTAGACACAATGCCTAACCTTCCGGACATTGTTGACTGAACAACTTTCTGTCAAGAAGTATTACATTCTTATACCTGATAGATCACAATGGAATAGTCTTATCCCTGGACATATAAGTTAACTTCTTTGCAAACGGATCCAAACTCAACAACCAATACACTTTAATGTCTGTCTTTTCTGAAGAACTTGAGCTATCAGTTACAAAAAGACTGCCTAATCACTGTAGTGTTTACCGGGATGAAACCTAGCGGAATGGCTGAAAATTAATCTTCTGACCAAAGTCGATATCAATATTTACTCGGTTAGTCAGACTGCTATCAAGTCCCTGGAAACTATATTACAGCATTCAAAAACAGCCTTCGACTGTCGCAGATCGCTTAACGATATAGCTGAACTGTTCAATATTCACCTGATATTGGTGTCGGGAAACAAGGACATATCGGGAAACTGCAAAGCAGATGAACTTACAAGACTACACCCTGTACATTGGATTACCTGTAGGATGAGGTCAGCTACTGAATATAAAACACTGAGCAGTCGCAGAAACTACTGATCCACACGCATTTCCCGTGGAACTTTCCGACAAAACTCGAGGAACAACATGACCTTAAAGATCTGTAAAGACTCTTCCGAAAGTGCAACATATCTAAGAATGGGTGGGCAGTGTATCAGGTAATAGAAACATTCTTCACTTCTAAACGAATGGTTCGAAGATTAATGAACTCAGTCTTGCTATAACTCATAGACTACCAGATATCTGTAGTTCCTATCAAGCCGAAATAACGACAATAAGAGAAGTGGGTAAGTCGCAATATAGTGACCCACACTGGCATTGACATTTACTCGGACAGTCAGGCTGCCATCAATTCTGTGGAGGCCGCATCTCTAAATTCACCAACAACAGATCTCTTAACGAGATGGCTGAGCAGTGTAACATACACCGCAAATAGGGATATACCGGTTAAATGTAAAGCTGACGAACTTGCTAGGAAGGGGACGGCATTAGAAATAGGTGTGACACTGTCCACCTGCAAGCTTTGGCTTTGGCTTAGGTAAGAGGCAGTCCATCAAAAGATGGACAGAAATCAGCACCTGTAGAGTAGCTAGACAAATCTGGCCAAGATACGAATTGAGAAGGTCAAAAAGACTACTCGCAAAACTACGTCCACGTTAGTATCAGTTCTGACGCTCCAGCTAATACGACAGAACTTTAGGAATTGAGTCCAATGGCAGGAGCTGTGGTGATGAGGAAGAAGTGGAAAGCATTGACCTCCTGCTTTGGTACAATCCCTCATTAAGTTAACGACGTCTGGATCTACTTGGGTCTGCCTTTCTAGGAAGTCGGGCAGATGTTTCCGATACCGATATTCGTACTTATGATAAATTTGTTTATCAGACAGGATGGTTTAAATGAGGGGCAACAGAGCCCGTAGTATCACTAGGAACCAGAGAATGAAGCCAAGCCAAAATTGTCGGCGGCGGCTGCTATTTAAAATTATAGATCGGCGGCGGCTAGACAGCTAAGCCGACATAAAATTTACACTTAGCGGCTCTTTTTGCACATTAATCTTTATTTCGAATGTTAAATTCAGATATTTATAGGGTGATCTAAGTAGAGATACTTTTTTCAATAGCCTTTTTTGACAGATCACGTGTGAGTCGTGTCATGCTGTCATGTTATTTTTGTTAAGTATTGTTTGACATTTCATCATTGAAGGACTTACGCCTTCAGTTTTATTATCAAAATCGTTCGAAAATTGCGCTAAGTCCATTTTTTTAAATCCAAAAAACAAACACTTTCCAGTCGACCCACGACCTTGACACCCATGAGCAATATTTTAGCTCTCGTTAAGAGCTATCTTTTTGCCATTGACCGATTCCCGATCGGACGTACCGGAATCATTGGTCCATATTTCTTCAAAAATGATGCCGGTGAGAACGTAAACGTCAATGGCGACCTGAATAATTTGATGCCTGAAATTGAAGCTCGTGATCTCGGCGACATTTGGTTTCAACAAGACGGAGCCACATTCCACACATCGCATCAATCAATGTATTTATTGAGAGAACACTTCGGTGAGCAGATAATTTCACGTTTTGGTCCGGTCGATTGGCCACCAAGATCGTGTGATACCACACCGTTAGACTTTTTCCTGTGAGGATATGTAAAGTCTAAAGTTTATGCGGACAAACCCGCATCGATTCAGGCCTTGGAGCAAAACATCACGCGTGTCATTCGCCAGTTGCCAGTCGAAATGCTCGAACGAGTCATCGAAAATTGGACTCAACGGATGGACCATCTGAGACGAAGTCGCGGCCAATATTTGATATACATAATCTTCAAAAAATAAATGCCAAAGAATGTTCTTTCAAATTATAATAAACATTCCCCATTCAATTTGAATAATCTGTGTTTTTTTTTCTTTAAAAAAGTAGGGAACCTCGAAATGGATCACGCTATATTTTTAAATCGCAGTTTCAAATATGTAAAAATTTCACAAATTTAATTGTAAAACAATTATCCGTCTATATGATACTTTACACGACCCTATTAAAGCAGAATACAAATAAATATTGTCACGTTTTATCAATGTTGTTTTTCTAATGGTACTGTTCTGTCCATTTTTGAAATTATACAGCGGTTGGTTTTGGCTCATCAAACTGTTATCTGTTAAGAAATGGGAATTTTATAGCGCTTATAAGCAAAATCGGGATATATGTGTCAGTTAAACAGATCTGGGTAGTTTAACAGATCTTTCCGGTACCGATATTCGAACTATCGATAACTTTGTATATTAAACAGTTTCGTTTCGATGAGAGCATTCCAGCCCGTGGTAACACTAGGGACGTGAGCTGGTTAAAACCCTAAACCTATCTAACTTGGCCGATGTCCGCAAACATGGTTCAACGGGAGGGGCTAGGAATAACTTATGTTTTCTCTTACGTCCCTGTGGTAGCACAATGGACTATATAGTCCAAGGGCTGTTCTTGAGTTCAGGAACATTGAATCCGTGGCACAAATGTTCTTTAATCTTATCTAGTCCCTTTGCTGTGTACGATTGTAGGTAATATTATCAAATAATAGGATCTCAAACTTTGCGATATATGACATTAAAGACGTCTTATGCATATCATAAATAATATTTAATTATTTATTATTTATGTACATTCTTTCACATATTCTCCATATTCGATTCGGAAATTGCGGACAATTACTGATCGTTTTGATATTCATTTTGTTTGACATCTGTCATTTCTGGGTAATACCAAAGTGCCTCTCTTGTCTGTTTCATCATAAGCTTACATCAAAGTCAAATATTGAAACATTATTTGTCATTCAATTTACTTTGAAGGTGGAGTTTCTTTCTACTTATATGATATATGTATAAAAAAATTAATTATAATAAAAATTCAAGAGAAAAAAAATCCAACCACACATTCACTTTAAAAAAGTCAAAAGTAGAAAAATGGTGTAATTGAAAGTGCAATATTTGTATAAAACAAAAAAAAAAAACCCACATTCAGTATAACGAGAGGGAGAACAAACGTAATAATTCTAAATATAAAAAAGTGATTTCTAAAACGGATCCGATTTAAATTCATTCAACACACTCAACTCACTCACACCTTAGATCACAGAGACACATACTCGTTTGATTCGTTCACAGATCAGATTCACAGGTTGTTGTCTGCGATGACAAGTAGAGTTATGACGTTTCGTTAAACGATATCATCACTAACAGAACCTTAAGCGCCAGTTGAAAAACCTGTCATTGTGAGAGAAAGAGAGAGGGTTTATCCATAACATACAATGTCATTGCCGACGTCATGAGACTGAATGCGTCATCGTCTAATCTAAAGAGCAGGTCGTTGTTATTCTTGTCGTCTGTGTCTTTTGAACACTTCATGTCTCTCTCTGTGAACTTGTTTAGAGGTCATCTTTGCGAAAAATCTACAATGTTTTGGTTTTTACATTAGAATAAAAAACTAGATATCAAAACATTAGCTGCAGCTAATTGATCGTGTTTACTGTTCATATTCAAATTTTGCGGTTTTTATTTTGTTCGCAGAGGGGGTGATGTTGAGGTTAAACGATCCGCTGCGGCGACAACCGGCTAGTGATTCAGAAGGTGTCCGGCCGGTCGCTCAATCTGCAGCAATTACTTGTTTTGTTGAATGACAATGGCAGGGGCGGAGGATTTGTTTGAAATACTCACATAAATCTTATGTCTGCTTAATTTTTGTTTTAATTTATTGAAATGTTTTATTATGATATTTTTAATAACTTAACATGAGCAGAAAATCCAGAATTTTTATAAAATTCTTAGAATTGTATTTGAATGAAAACAAATATTGACGATTCGTGATAAACGCATTTAAATCGTTGCTAAACTTTCAAAAAACTCAACGTTCAGCTAAAATTGAAAATATTTGTTTTATATTCGTCCATGTGATGACAATCGCGTGAGTTCAAATCGCAAATCGCAAAAAATTTTAATGGTCTTCGAATTTAAATTTTAATAAAATGCACACATGGGTGTAGTTATTTTTCACTGTACTAAAAAATATTTTTCACTTGTGCTAAAAAAGAATTCAGAACACGCATTTTGCGACTTGAAGTCACAATCGCCAATTTTGGGGAAATGCGATTGCCATCACATAGGCGATTGTTTTTAAGAAACATATGACAAATGACAGAATACCTGCATTTCTGTTGTGCATCAAGTCACAATAACTTAAGAGACACTTTTAAAAATGCATGATTGATGTTGTAACTGTTACAGATAATAGTCTGGCAGCAATGCGTTTAATGAGAATAGCGTTCCGTCGAGTACACACTTTTCTCTGAGAAGACAGAATAAACTGAAGTGTTTTACTTTATTATACGCTTCGTTGACTTAAGCCTGGGTCAGCTATTTCAAAGTGGAGACATTACGATGCGACCGCCATTGCCCCCTTGGAATTGTCTGAGACCTATTGTATAGGTATCAATTCGAAGCTTAGCTAAATGGTCGTAAACACCTCATCTTGGTGTGAGGTCGACGACTATCTCTACTCCCTTAGGTAAGGTTAAGAATGGCAATCTGTATAACAGACTCACTTAAACTATATAGTCCATTGTGCTACCACAGGGACGTAAGGAAAATCATAGTCTTTCCCTAGCCACTCCCAATTTAGGCCAGCTCACATAGGCCAATGTATGTCCCAAGTGATACCACAGGCTCTGCAACCAACCTGTTTGATAAACAAAAAAATGCTTTCCACTTCTTCCTCGTCACCACAGCTCCTGCAGAAGCCACTGGACTCAATACGTAGACGTAGATTTTTCCTCTCTAGTGCGAGTAGACATTTTGACCTTCTCAGTTCGTATCTTACCCAGATTTGTCTAGCTACCCTACAGGTGCCGATTTCTGTCCATCTTTCGTTGGACTACCTCTTGCCTAAGCCAAAGCTTGCAGGTGGACAGGGACACACATATTTCTAATTTCGCCCCTTTCCTAGCAAGTTCGTCAGCTTTACATTCCCCGGGATATATGTATGTACCTATATGCGGTGTATGTTAAACTGATCAGCCATCTCGTTAAGAGATCTGCTGTTGGTGAATTTAAAGATGTGGCCTCCTCAGAATTTATGGCAGCCTGACTGTCTAAGTAAATGACAACGCCATTGGAGGTCACTATATAGCGACTCAGCCACTTGGTGACTTCTCTTATTGCCATTTTTCAGCTTGATAGCCACTACAGGTATCTGGTAGTATATGAGCTACATCAAGACTGAGTTCTTTGCAGTCTACTCAGAAGCCAATCTTATCATTAAGCTTCGAACCATTCGTATAGAAGTTAGAAGTGGAGATGATTTCTATTACCTAGTATTCTGCCAAACCATTCCTAGATATTTTGCACTTTCGCAAAAGACCAGCCCTGTTCCATTTATCCAAGGAGGGTTCACATGTGGGACCTTATTCATCCTAGTAAAACGTAGTAATTCTGTCTTGTTTGTGTTAAAGCCCAAATCGCTACTTCTGGCCATCTAGCCAACTTGTTCAGAGCCACCGGTAGAATGTCTCCCACAATTTCTTGCAGACTTGTCATTGTTGTAAACATGCTGGTTCATCGACAGGAGTTTTGCATCCAGGTTTTCTCAAATTAAAGAATTTATAAGTCCAGACCTTTCAGGAGGAAAGGACAGGCTAATTGGCCTGAAGTTCTTTGGACTAGTATGCGATATCTCTTTCAGGTTTGGGTATGAATACCATACTTTGGTGTTCATCCATCGATTGGGGATATATGCAAGCCTAATACAGATTTCATAAATTTTCCTCTTTTTGGTCCCTCTGTTCCTCGAGATCTGTCGGTACGTTCCCTGTTTTATATTCAGTAACCAACCTCATCCTACAGATAATCCACTCTATAGAGTGTGGCGGATAACATCATACGTAGTGTTGCGTCATCCGAAACCTTTTTCACTTCACCACAACCAATTTGATTGTTTTAGAAAGCTCAAAGAAAAAATTGATATTGGTCAGAAAATAAATTTTCAACTATTCTCCTACCTCTCTAATAGCTAAAATGTCTGCCTGGTAAACACTGCAGTCTGCCTGATCGTCGTATTGCAATGTATAGCTCAAGATCCTCTGAGAAACTGAAAAGCCAACTTGATTGTTGAGTTTGGAACCGTCTGTATAGTAGTTCGAATCTCATATGCCCTGCGATACGAGCATTCCATTCTGATGCATCAGATATGGAAGTCAGATACTTATTGTCAAAAAGTTGATCAGACATAGAGGGATGTCAGGCTTTCTGTTTAGAAAGACACTATCTCCGTAGCCATTTTCCCAGCAGAGTGACAATTGCCTAAGTCTAATACCAGTAGATGCTGCATATTTTCTAGCTATGTAGAATGTCCTGTTAGATCTAAAACGTTCTGGATGCAAAGTCGTGACATATATGGACGACGTTGCAATTGCACTAACTTAAAAAAAAACAATATGTTATGGGTTATCTTTATTATGAAGTATAAGGTTCCACCCTCCTCGGCTAAATGGAACTGAGCTAGTCTTTTCTGAAAGTTACAAATACTCTTGTACGACAATGTTGTTTGTTGGTCGGCAACTGTGCCTTCACCAGTTAATGAAGGCACAGAACTGTCTGCCTAAGCAAAAGCGGGGCTTAAAGCCCTCGACAGAGGCAGATCTTTCAATGAGATGGATGATGAGTTTAAAAAGAAATTTTAAAAAATTATCAGTACTTTTTTTATACCCGATTAAAATTTAAAATTGTTTAAATTTATTGGTGCGCCACCGCCCACATGAAAGCTTTGGCTTAGGCAAGATAGAGTCAGACTATCCAATGAGACATGGACAGAAATTGAAACCTGTAGGGAGCTAAGAGGCTCAAAATATCTCATCGCGCCAGAGAGGAAAATACTGTATGTTAGTATCAGTTCTGACGGGACATTGCCTGATCGGCTAACATGTCAGGAGATTGGTAATTGAATCTAATGTCTTTTGCAGAAGCGTGGAGATGAGAAGCAAGTGGAGAGCATTGAGTGTTACTGTTTCGAATTGATGGGTTCGGCCTTTCTAAGAAGTGTGACAGATCTTTTCGGTTCCGATATTCGTATTATTGACAACTTTGTGCATCAAACAGGTTGGTTCCGATGAGGGGCAACTGGGCCCGTGGTAGCACTATGGACGTTAAATGGTTTATGTGAGTTGGTAACTCCGTCTGCCAGTCTAACCTAATATTTGCATTTAATTTTAGCCGAAACCATACTTGTGAAGGTCCAACCCAATTTGATTTATTGAAGTTTTAGAAACCCCAGAATGGGCTGAAATTTGGCCGTTTGCATTAAATTTTACACAGAACAACTCTGGTAATGGACCTTATTGCAGCAGCATTTTAATAATGTCGCCTACACCCTCTCTTGTACAGCTGCATTTTTTATGATCAGAAACAAAGAGTTTTTTCATGAAATTATCAAAAGTTCATGCATTGTCCCGTTTTACTTTCAGGGCAACGGCAACCCTTTCGATAACGACTGGTTATCGTTCTACTTGCATAGCTGTCAGCTCTAAACAACAACAATTGCACACTGATAACAAATAACAGCTGTTTTGTTTAGCTCTCTAATAAATGAATACACGTCAGATGTTGCAAAAATATTGCAGCTGGTTAAATACATTCACAAGTGAAGATTTTTCCTAAAGACACACAAATTGTGAAATAAAATAAAACAACTATGGAAGTCTTCTTAAATCTACGCAGAAAATTTCGAATAAGTAGACATTTTTAAGAATTTCAGTGAAGAAATTCCAGCTCTTCTTTCCAATTGAGAAATCATCTAAGTGAAACAAACAAACGAAAAAACGGCCAACATGACAAAACAGAGACGTCACTCGAGGGACGGTCACAAACCACCCAGTGTCTGTCTTGACCGACCAACATTCCCCTTGGAAGTTAGTGATTTTGTTGTTGCAGCGGCCGCTACGGCCAGTGGACCAAGAAATTCTTTAGTTTTACATTTGACATATCATCATCTGTTGGTCTTCCTGTCGGGCGTTTTAGCTGCCTGCTTCTATTATCATTTCCCCTGGACTCAGGGTAATCAGCGCCAACTGCAACATTTGCCTGCCGAGCATTATTTGCAAATAAGAGATGATTTTGCCATATATTCCAAGGAAGCAGAGGAGCAACAACAGCAGGCCATTAAAGAGTTCTATGGTGAGAGTGGGGCGGCAGTTGCCAAAGTGCCCGAAGATGATGCAAATGTCAAGGAGGCTTTGGCCACGCTAAAGTTGGGCCAAAGTATGCATAAGGCAGGTAAAGAAGAAAAAGCACAGAGACTCTTTGAACATGCTTATGCCTTGGCGCCTAAACATCCAGAAGTTCTGCTGAGATATGGAGAATATCTGGAACAAAGGGATATAGTTCTAGCCGATCAGTATTATTTTCAGGTGAGTTGACGAATATAATATTAAGGCTCTGTTTTTGTAAAACATTTCGTTGTTCTTCAATGATATGATCAAATTTAATCACATGTTAATTGAAACCTGCAATGGTACGAACTCCATGCATTGTTTTCTATAGAACATAACAAGTAATTTACTCTTGTTCTATATGGTTTCCTTCTAATAACACTAGTTTAGAGCCATTTTATCCCAAAGTCGTTCTGAAGTCGAAATTAATTGATTGATATTTTTCTAATATGTTAATGATTTGCATTTGCAACTCGACGTATTACCAACCCTGATGAAATGGATGTCTCCTTCCACACTCATAGTAAAAAAATTATCCATCAAAAATTGTGATGTTTCTTAGTATACAAGCTGTCTCAATGCACAAAACAATCTTTTTAGTTGCCAGACACAGAAATATGTTTTTTAGTAAACGAGAGTAATCGAGTAAAACTTGAACGATTCTATGTAAAAGAACAAAAACGTTTTATATAAACTGAGTTTATAGTTTTTTTATTGAAAATTTACTAATTTGTTTTTTCTATTTTTTTCTGCTCCCCCAGGCTTTAACCATAAATCCCGGCTGTTCCGAAGCTCTGACCAATCGCCAGCGTACCGCCGCCATTGTACAATCCATAGACGATAGACGTCTTTTAGAATTAGATCGAAAGCGTGATGCGCTCTCGGGCATTCATGAGTCTAACGCAGCTCTGCGCAGAGCTAAGAAAGAGGCTTATTTTCAACATATCTATCATTCGGTAGGCATAGAAGGCAATACGATGACTTTGGCTCAAACACGATCCATACTAGAGACCCGTATGGCAATAGATGGCAAATCGATTGATGAGCACAATGAAATTTTAGGTTTAGATTTAGCTATGAAATATATTAATGCCAGTTTAGTTAATAAGTAAGTACCTTTATATGGCACACCAAGAAGTTTTCCTGTATTCTTGTTTATATTTTATATTTCCTGTTTTTTCAGAATGGAAATTACTTTAAAGGACATTATGGAAATACATCGCCGAGTTTTGGGTCATGTTGATCCCATAGAAGGTGGCGAATTTCGACGAACGCAGGTTTATGTTGGTGGGCATATACCACCGGGACCGGGTGATCTGTCCATACTTATGAGACACTTTGAAAATTGGTTAAATTCTGAGCAAGTTTTGTCATTGCATCCCATTAAGTAAGTGGTTTTGATTATTTTTCGAAGATTTTTTAGTAATTTGTTTTATTTATCTTTTGCAGACATGCAGCATTGGCCCACTACAAACTGGTACATATCCATCCTTTTATTGATGGCAATGGTAGAACTTCTCGACTTTTAATGAATACCCTACTGATGAGGGCCGGTTACCCACCAGTAATAATACCAAAGCAACAAAGGTAAGAGGGGTGGATAATTTATGAATATGATATTTTACATTCATTACTTTTTTTGAACAAATGTACTAAATATATAATATTTTTTCAAGAACTGAGTACTAATTCATATATATATACGATATAGGAATAAAATTATTATACCTTATCGATACAGGTTAAAAATACTGCTTGCAATATACTTGCTTTAGTACTTTGAGCTAGTCCAGCATATATTTTTAATACAGGGTGGCGCAGAATGAGCTATATGCTATATATATACAGTAAAAAAAAGTTTATCCTGTAAGTGATGTCCATTTTCTGCGTCGCACATACGTGCTCTTGTTAGCATATTTTCCATAACTTTTCGCAAAATTTCGGAAAAATTCAATTATATTTGTACGTTGTTCGATTCATAATTAATTCCCCAAGTCTCCTTCACAAAATACTGAAAAAAACAAAAAAAGAATAATTAAAAAAGTTATAAAGAATTCAAACCATATAGCTCATTCTGCGCCACCCTGTATATAACAAAAATAATTGAATTTTTGTACGTTGTTCGATTCATAATTAATTCCCCATGTCTCCTTCACTAATTGCTGAAAAAAACAATGAACGAATAATAATTACAAAAGTTATAAAGAATTCAAACCATATAGCTCATTCTGCGCCACCCTGTATATCCATTAATTTTCCTCGTATATGGCTTAGTATATTTCTCATATATATATATATAGCTGTTATTATTTCATGTTCTATTTGTATGTATATCCGAGGACACTTTTTTTGTCATACAATCACTTTTTGAGTCGATTTAGTCCTGCTGGCCATATATTCTTGTGAAGAAAATCGAAGAAGCAAATATGAACCGATCTTTATGTAAATTGGCACATATGTCTTACATGGATTAACGTCGATCACTTTGGAAATGGGTCGAATAGGACCCGCTTCGGATTCGACTTATTGATTTTTAAAAGAAGCTACCCAAAGACCAATGACGATCCCTATTGAAAATGGGTCGAATAAGACTTCTTCATGGTGTAGAAGACACATTTTTCAACCGACTTGGCTTAAATTTAAGCATTTATGCTTTATGTTGCCTAAAATTCTTCCTAGTAAAATGAGGGATATCCTGGTCCTGGTTGTAGTATAAATCCCCATTTATGTATAAAAAAAATAACATTCGATTTGGCCTATTGAGGCGCTAGAGAACCTTTTTCAACCGATTTGGCTGTCGTTTAGGCATTTTAGAATATTTCGTAATGAATGGGGCATATCCAGGTCCAGGCCCAGTTTTGGTATATATCCGCTTATAAAAGTACCTTTCGATTCGACTTTTTGGCGCTTTGGAGACCACATTTTTGAACCGAAATTGAGTTATTGACGCTCTAGAGAACAAACTTACTATTGTCATCACGTGGGCGAATAATAGATATTTGCTATATGTACTAATACTTATTTATTTTTTTAATTTCCAGACACAAATACTACCAATATCTCCAAATAGCCAATGAGGGTGATATCCGACCATTCGTTCGCTTCATAGGCGATTGTACGGAAAAAACTCTCGATTTATATTTATGGGCGACCAGTGATTTGCCCCAACAAATACCAATGTTGGAGCAGACCGAACATACCCTGGCCAATATCGATAAACTCCTAACGCCAACAGCAGCAACGGCAAGTAACTCTGCCGCATCGACAGATAAAACCTCAGATACTGCAGCAGCAGCCACAACCTCAAGTCCTAGCACTAACAGCAGGAGCAGCAATAACATTTTGGAAGAAGACTTCTTTGACTCGGGTTCCGGAGAGATTTCCTAGCAGTGGCTAATGGCGCTCTTCCTCATATTCCATATGATATTAAGACGTTTTATTAAAATTACTGTGATTATTTTTCTCTTCAACAAACGACAACGATAGCGTGCAAATAACCAACCAACCAAAAAACCAAATCAAGGAAGAACCATGACGATAATGAAGATGTTATGTTGTTGTTATAGTTTAAGTTTAAGAACTAATTTAAATTAATTTCATTCTTGATTTTTAGTGATTCCCTGTTTTTGAAACAAACTACCAATAATAGTAATAATAATGTGTAACGCACAGATATACTATGTAGTAATTTGTAATTACATTTATTTATTTATATATAAAAAACAAAAATTTTTATAAAAAAATATACATATATATTTATAATATCAAATATTCAACTTGATTGCACAACACCTTTTTTTGTGTAATACACAAATTAAAATAACAATTTGTTTAACTTACATATAATCTAAATAATAAAACAAAGCGTCTAGGATTAATTTAAATTTTCTTTGAAAATTTTTCAGAAATCCAGATTTTATTCATTATCTTCTCTGCTGTGAATGGACACGCACCGCCCTTACATTTTGGCTTTTTCAATGTAATCCTTGTAGGTCACCTCGTGCCACCATTCGGGACGTTCAAAGACACCAGGTGTGGACATAATTGAACGTTGTAAATGTAAGTAAATCTAAAACAAAATAGGTAAATAGAAATAAAAAGAGAAAAAAGTATGTGCAGCTAGCTGGACGACTTACATTGCCATCACTCATGCCCAGAGGAGAATTCAAGATGAAATCTGGTGGCGCTATAGCATCGACCAAAGTAATGGCTTCGTTCTTCAAGATGGGCAACAACTCCAAAATAGCCTGCTGATACAATTCCAATTGACCGTTTTGACGGAAGTATCCACCCTGGTAGAAGATGGCAGCATTTTTGGTAATCAAATTGCAGCCATACATGGACAGCAACTTAAGCAAGACATTTTTTTCATTGCTTCCAGGTTGTTGCATAACAAATTTATAGAACACCGAGTAAATGGTGCGTTGGCCATAGACAATAGACAAGGTTTGAGCATTGAACACCTGCATATTGTTGCGTGTCTCGAAGGCATCCAAACCTTGGCGTTTCAAAAGCTCCACACGTTTAACGGTCAGATCCAATTGATAGGCCACCAACCAGTTCATAGCCTTCAAGAGATCTACAGACAAAATAGGAAATTTAGAAAATATTTTCAATCTGGAGATTTGTTTGTTCTTGAAATGTTCACTCACTATGAGGACAAGATGCCTCCATGGCAGTCTTCTCTTCGCCCTTTTGCTTTAATATCTGATCCATATCCTTGAGGAAAGTCACCGATTCCAAGGGAGATACTTGCTCAAAGTTGGCATTACCGCGTTTTAAACCCACCAACCAATTTGAGGCTTGTTGAATTAACGTGTTATTCTCACCCTCGTAAGTGCAATTGGCATCATTATCGTTACGCAAATCACCCAAACCGGTGGACTTCAAATAGCCATGACCACCACAAGCTTCGCGACACTCCTGGATGCCATCACGGGCAGCCCATGTGCAGACCGGCTTGCCAGCCGAGGAGACAGCATGCACTTCCAAGCCAACACTTGAGGTGTCCTCACCCATAAAAGAACGAGTAGTCATGTCGACATTATGAATACCCAACCACATGCTGAAGATATTTATGGCATAGGCGGTGGCCAAATGGGGGAAGAGACGGTATTGCTGTAGACACAAAAAGGAATCAATTCACGATTTTTTATTTCCCCTATCTACTCTTCATTCTCAACTCACCTGCGATTGATATTCAATGACTGGCCATTCCTCTCCAGTTTCTTGGGGACCAAATTGTCTACGTGCCGCCGAGTATCTGGTGGCAATTGTAATAGCCTTACCCAAGGCAACATTGGCTAAATTGCAAATATTAACACGGCCGGCGGACAAGGCTCCCAAAGAGGCGCCCAAACGCTTGCGGTTATCCTTAATGGGACTGCTGTAATTGCCCTGTTCATCAATATCACCAGTCTTAGACAACAAATTATCCTTGGGAATGCGATAGTTGTTGAACATAACGAAACTATAAAGACCATACATAAATAAAACTTCAATAAATCAAGAAATTCCCCCACTCTCCCTGTCACTCACCCATTATCGATGCCATTCAAGCCAATCTTCTCACCTAAATCGCCCACCGTCACTCCAGGGAAGGGCAACAACGTCCTTTCATCACGAATGGCCACCAAGAATGCACTCAATCCCACATAGGTGTCGTCGGGCACATACAACTGAGCATAGACTATAGCATGAGTACAAGTCTTACCCAGATTACCGACCCAACATTTAGCGGCCTCAAAATCGGGTGTATGAATAATAAATTCTTTAGTCTTATTGTCATAAGTGGCCCGGGTGCGCATACCACGAGCATTAGTGCCATGAGCAATTTCCGTCAAAGCAAAAGCACCCACAATTTCACCATTGTGAATTTTACTAGCATATTGGCCCAATCTTTCGGTGCCCAAGCTCAAAATAGTACTGGGGAACATACCGTTGGAGAGGGAATATTTCACCGAGAAACTGAATTCATAACTGAACATGGCCTGGGCGGCAGCCAGGGACAAGCGGGGACTTGAGATATATTCGGCTAAGCCATAGAAATTCTGATGGTACAAAAGATGTTGACGTTTGTTGGCCACTTGACGTTGACGCTCCAATGAGGGGGTTTCGGGTTCACGTTGGAAATCGGCATGTTTTTCCATATACTTCCAGATGCGGTGCTGAAAGAGAAAAGGTGAGAAAAAACGCATAAGAACACTGGATAGGATGAAAAATGTGACAGCTATGTAGAAAGGGAAGGATTTACATGGAAAATAACTCTGACATTTTATATACGAAAAGGCGATTTTTGATGACTTCTATACGAAAAGGTTATCTTTGATGACTTTTCTATACGAAAAGGTCATCCTTATTGACCTTTCTATACGAAAAGGTAATCCTTGATGACTTTTCTATACGAAAACGTCATCCTTGATGACTTTCCAATATGAAAAGATAATCATTGATGACTTTTCTATACGAAAAGCTCATCCTTGATGACTTTTCTATTCGAACAGGTCATCCTTGATCACTTCTCTATTCGAAAAGGTCATCATTGATGACTTTTCTATACGAAAAGGTAATCCTTGATGAAAAGGTCGGCTCCTTGATGACTTTTCTGTACCAAAAAGTCATCCTTGATAATTTTTGTTATACGAAAAAGGGGCGGAATCTTGTAAAGTAGCAACTATAGAGAAGCAACCGGCAATTGCTATTATTAAACCAAATTTTATTTGAAGAATATTATAAATTTACCTTTAATTGGCCTGCCTACATTGACTTTATATCAATCACATTAATAAAAATGGAATGTAAAAAGTGTGATTTTTTTGGCAAAACTGTTTTTGGCAGCTCAGCTGTTTGTTTTCTTTCTTCTGTAAAGAAACGAAATCTATAAATATTTTAATTTCATTATTACCATTCCCTCCCTACAAATTTATTTCAGTTTCCCCCCCTGCCACTTTTAGTCGGAAATGTTGATTGCATTTTTAACATCACACATTAAAACTACATTTTGAAATTGATTATATCATTTGGGCCGAAATCCCGGCGGTACTGCAATACCGGGCCAACCCGCGGCAGGAGTGGAGCAAGCCCCTAAACACCCCGCCTATTTCCAAAAATCAGTTTAACATTTGTTGTCCTCCGATGGAGGATCTATCAGATGTTAAGCTGATAAGAACAGATACTACACTTTGATCTTAGCCATAAGGCCGAGAAGCGATAACTTTACCATGCAATAACTCAAACCTAAGTATTACAGTGTATATGAAATGAATGAGAATTACAAAGAAATATGAACGTATAGAAAATATAAAGTAAACATTGGAAGAAAAATACACGACTTATAGAAATAAAACCCCTTTAAATGCTAGAATGATTTCAGTGTTTTTTAAAGGGGTGAGGTGACTACCGTTGTTGTTGTTTTTGCTGTCTGACTGTGTTCTGCGCAAGTATCAATTGATGGTGGTGGTTTTGTGTGGATAGGGTTGCCGTTGTATACTTGATAAACCTGACTTATGGTTTACAGGCAAATCTCCAAAAAGTAGATTTTTTAACTAAGCAACGAATGAAGAAATTGATAAGTATGTATTTCACGAAAAGCGGAAAACAACACAATTAAATGGAAAAACTTTCAAATATTATAAAATCTATATTTATGGTCACGAAAGAGATTACAAACATTGTACAGGGTGGCGCAGAATGAGCTATATGCTTTGAATTCTTTATAACTTTTTTAATTATTATTCTTTCTTTGTTTTTTTTCGGCATTTTGTGAAGGAGACTTGGGGAATTAATTATGAATCGAACAACGTACAAAAATCATTGAATTTTTGCGAAATTTTTCGTTCGTTTCATATCGCCTACATCTTTAAAAAGTTATAATACAGGGTGGCGCAGAATGAGTTATATGGTTTGAATTCTTTATAACTTTTTTCGTTATTATTCTTTCTTTGTTTTTTTTCAGTATTTTGTGAAGGAGACTTGGGGAATTAATTATGAATCGAATAACGTAAAAAAAAACTGAGTTTTTCCGAAATTTTGCCAAAAGTTATGGAAAATATGCTAAATAGAGCACGTATATGCGAAGCAGAAAATGGACATCACATACAGGACATCATTTTTCAAAGCTAATTGCAAAAAATTCCCTAATAATATACATACTGTATTAAAAAGAAAATAATAATCCCATAAATAAAAAAGTTATAAACCATTTAAACCATATAGCTCATTCTGCGCCACCCTGTACATAGATATTTTTATGTATATGGATATGTTTTTTATTTAATTTCGTAACAAAATATTTTTGATAACCTTATTCCACAGCCTTTAGCACAAAACGTGAACGATTTGTTAGATTTTTTCGGATATTAAATCTCCTTAAATTGCTTTGGTTCGATAATTTTCAGTCCCAACTATATATTTTATTCTCAAACTAAATTTATTGAATTTATAAATATATGTAGCTGTCTGTGTCAGTTATTAATACTGCAACCATTTACAATTTCCACCCTTCTTCCCAGTAAATATTTACTTGTTATGATCTTTATTTCAACCCTCCTTTAAGAAGGAAGGGTCTTCTTCAAAAAACCTTCGTTCCACGCCCTATTAACGTTAACCAACCCTCTTCTTATGAATTTATAAACTTTTGGTTAACAAAAGATTTTTTCTAAAGATTGCCGATTTCATCTGCACCAGTGTAATTCTCATTTAGTTTGTTAAATATTTTCTTAAATACTTCAAAACAGCCCCGTTTAAATAACTCTGGCTTCTCTTCAGTTTGTCGAATAAATCTTTCGCCTTTTACTAAAGATTTCCGTGGAGAGGAGCACCCTAATGAGTCTAAAATAATTTGTTTCTAAGGCCTAAATATTCCCCAAAAGGGATATTTGGGCCATAATTAATAAATTTCAAATATAAAATACAAGTTTTGAGTTTCACTATACTTCACATGAAATAAAAACCGTTCCTAGGATTTGAGTAATCTTCGTTTATTCGACCTTTATTGTTATTTAATTAAATTGTTTTAAATAAAACTCGAGCTCGAGGTCTTGGTTTTTATAAATTTATTTTCTTTTATTCAATATTTCACATACAAACATTGAACATTTTTTAAAACAATTTAATTAAACGTTCCTAGGATTTTAGCAAAAATTGTGAAAGGACATTCAATTTCCTTAAACAGTTTCAAGTACTATTTTCCTTGAACTTTTTCCAATAGTTTTTTATATATCTAATTAATAACAGCGCGAAAGAAGTTCATTGAAAAAAACATAGAATTTATAAATAGAAAAACATCACAGAATATTCTGTTGAGCATTTTGATCATAATTTTAGATATTTTAGAAGTAATTACATTTTGCAGGTTCTTCCGTCTTTGAAATATGCTAGACTAGGCCAAAATATTAATGCTATGGGCTTTTACAGTTTCATAGCAGTATCTACAAAATACTACACTGAATACTATAGTATATAGCGCGAAAGTCTGAACGACTAGCTATAGACATCAGATCTGATCAAAACGTGGTTTCAAATATGGTTTATCAATTTCATAGGTGGTGACTCATTTTAAATTCCCTGATTTATATTATACATATCTGCGTTTTTCTCGACCGACCCTATCTCATAAAGTTCAGTAGAGTAAAACTTTAGAAGAATCCGAAAAATCTCGCCAAATATTTGGGAATGTTTAATATTATTTCTATACATTAACATTTTGGATATTTATTTGGTAAACATTTTGAAAATATTGTAAAGGCAAGGATTATACGAAGAATGCAATATCACTCATTTACACACATTCACTAAAACGTTTCAAGAATAACTGTCTCATTCAACAACTATACATTTCTACACAAACGCAATTCTTTGAATTTCTATATCTACCTGTCTGTCTCAACTATTATTACTGCAGACATATTTCATGTCTACCAATAAAACCCTTACGTGGTTGTTGTGACCTTTAAGGTCAACCACCCAACCACAATTTCTTCAAAGATATTTGCTTCCACGATCTTTCATCATTAACCAACCCCCTTCCTACAATCTTATAAACTCGCCTGAATAATCATCCATTTCATCTCTACCAATATAATTCCCATTAAGTTTGTGAAATATTTACTTAAACACTTCAAAAATCCTCTCTTAAATCACTCTGGCTTCTCTTCAATTTGTCGAATAAATCTTTCGCCTTTTACTAAAGATTTCCGTGGAGAGGAGCACTCTAATGAGTCTAAAATATTTTTTCTAAGGCCAAATATTCTCTGAGTGGGATATGGCCATAAATAATAAATTTTAATTATTAAATGGATGTTTTCAAAGCAGTATATATCGCCTTAAATATGTATTTATTTTCCCAACTTTTACAAACGATGAGATTTCCCTGTCTGTAAAGTTTTAGGTTTAAAGCTTCAATACTTTCACCTAGGATTTCTCAAGATTTAAACATATACAAAATATATTACTGTAGATGTTTTTTATTTACTGACAATTGATGTTATCATTTCGTATAAAAAAATATAGAACATTTTTTAATCCGGGAACATGGCACAATCGAGAAAATAAAGATTTATTTCTATCAGGTTAGGATTCTTATAATTTTTTGTATCGAACCTGTTTTTCTTGTATATACTGGCATTAATTGAGAAAAACTTCCTACACCACCGTATCGGAGCAGAATAAGTAGAAATATTGTCAAGATTTATCAATATTGTTTCCATAATGAGAATGATCTGTCAAAAAAAATAATTTAATAGCGTTTACATTTAAAATCGGGATATACCGGGGCTACATATGTACATATATATAAATCAGAATCGATTTGCTTAAAATTTCAATTGAAGAAACAGTTACCTGCTAAATTTAATAGAGTTCTGCTAAGAAACGCGAATGAATACTAAAGCTCTTATATGCAAAATTGGGATATATATAAGGGGGGCTTTCTCCAAAACCTAAACGATTTTTCTCATGTTGGTAAATGTTTATTATCGGCCCAAGCAACTATTTGTCGTAAAATGTCCGGTCTGTCGCAATCAACCTATCATCTTAAATAATTGAGCTAGGTGACTGACATTTGATACAGATAGTTATTATATCTGTAGGTAGCTGGGGATTGATAATGGGCTATATCGGACCATTTTTTGTTGTAGCCCCGATATATTTCATCTGTCCAATTCGACTTCTTAAAGCCATAGAGACCGCAAATTCCAACTGAAAACTGTTTTTTTTAACAACGGTCACCATAGGTCCATGTTTTGATATAGCCCACATACAAATCTCCCTCGAAATTTTACTTCATAACTAGGGTGATCAAAAAACCGATTATTTTGAAAATACGGGTTTCGGTTTCTTCGAAAATAAAGTTAACTCTAAAACCGGTTTTCGGTTTAACCGAAAATAAAAAACCGGTGAACCGGTTGTTTTCGGTTTTTCTTTTTTACTAAAAATTCATAAATAATGCTGAACATTTTGTTAGATGACGTAAAATATGCGTAGTTCAAATTCAATATGTAACCATATTCCAATTAAATTAAGATTTATTTGAAAATTTTATTTTAAACACTTCATATTATTTTTTTTAATAGGTAATTGTTCCAATTTCATTTATGATGTAATATTATAATCTCTGCAATATTTGTAATATTTATGTTCAATTTTTAAAGAGATTTCTTTCAAAAAAATTGATTTTTATAAAACTTGACTAATAGTGAAGATCGGCAAAATCTTAGCTTTTAGCATCATATAAATGGCAAACCGATTATATACATGGATGGATATGCACAAATGATGTCAACGGTTTTTATATTGATGTTTTAAAAATTTTAGGTAGGTTCCTGTTTCAAAAATAATATTTTCTTTATCATTTTATAATGGTTTCAAAAACCCGAAAAGTCGAATAAACCGAGTTGAAAAAACCGACGGTTCGAGTTATTCGAAAAAGCAGAAAAACCGGAAACCGATAGGCGGTTTTTAAAGAGAAACCGATTAACCGGTTAACCGGTGCGGTTTTTGATTACCCTATTCATAACGCAACAAACTCCACAAATTTTAACGATTCGGGCTGAAATTCTATGAGTTTATTAGTACCCGAAACCATTCAAGCGATCCATGGGGTTTATAAGATTCATTTAACATCGTCTTTACTTGTCTAATTTTCTATTGATATCAAGTGTTTTTGGTATTCCCCCAGATATTGATACCGAGATGTAGCATGGTAACCCTGCTGAGGTTGTGCTCTCTTCTTCGCTCACTCCTACTCACTGCCTTAACAGCAGTGTTGGAATTTCATCAAATGACAGTGATGGCATTTATGCAAGCAAGAGCACAATGAGGTGATGCGTTTGGCGAGCATTTTAGATATTTCAAATGTGCAGACTATATACCTAGTGATCTAACTTTATAAAGAACAACATGTGAAATGTAATTATAGACTGAGTGTCTATAATTATAGGGGCGCTTTAATGAGTAACTGAACAATTAGATTTATTAATATAAAACACCTTTAACAACTCGTTGGAAATATTTAAAATTACACATTAGCTGAACAAAACGAAAGGCTATATTTGCAAATATTTAATTATTGTTAAGATGCAAATTTTATGAACTTTTTAAATTTGTATGGAAATAGATTATAATGCAAATAATGTTATTGGGTTGAAAAACATATTAAAAAATTCAATTTCCCTAAACATCATAAGTCGACTAGCATACTTTGCAATGGTGGTATTAATATAACATTTGCTGGTTAAAAATGGTGGGCAAAGAATTTCCAATTTTTTATATACGTATCAATCAATAAATTATTTTGAAATAAACCTAAAAATATACGACAACAACAAATAAAGAGCGCCAATTGAAATCACTGATAAAATATGAACAAGTAGGTAATCTTTCAAATCTGCAACTTTAAAAAATATATTGAGGATCTAATAAAGTTCAGACTTCTTCAGATTATCTTTGATTCTGATCGACCTTTGTTTCCGTTATCAAAATAATGTATGTATGTATATGTATATAATGAAGACAAACTGTTAAGACATTTGGGGACTAATAGAATTACAAAGACAATTATAGCAAAAAAAAAAATCACTATTATTATTTCTTTTACCGCCCCAGTAATTGAATAGGTAGCGTGCTCGTGGTCCCACCATGGTCTTTGTCACCCGGCTTTTCTCTGGACCGTAATATTAGAATATAAATTTACTTTGTATTGTAGTCCATTAATATAAATAAATAAATTATTTCTTTAGGAACTTATGGACATTAAAAGTTCAAAATTTTCTTACTTATATATATAGTGTGATCATAAAATACTGCTCACACGCTCACACTTAATTGGATTTAATACCTGAATTATTACATAAAAAATAATATACCCATAATACCCCCGCATGCAAATGCTTGTGTTAAGAGGTCATTCTCCAATTCAATACACCCATCTCTTTTTACACAAGACATTTCGCTCTCTGATCTCTTGTTGTGAGATCAAATAAAGAAACTTACGAGGGTCGTACAAAAAGTGCATAGTTGTTAATCTCAAGAAACAGTATATATATAAGGTATATATATATATTTAAGTTATCTACTTTCCCAACCGCCGATCAGCCGAAGTTGTTGGAGTTCCGGATATTGTCTTCAAAAAGACAAGTGTAATGATTTGGAAATTTCTGTCTTTAACCTTTAATCACTGCTTAAACTTGAGACTTTTCCCCAGGCTTCACCAACTTTCAGCCTTTGGCAAGCTTCTGGAGCACTTCCTATTGCACAAAATAAAGGACACGACGGACGATGGGAGAATACTTGAATAAAACCAATTCGATTTTCGCACAGAACATTCCACATCACATGTACTCACTTATCCGAGGCCTTTAATGAGATTCATGTGACCATGACTTTTAGTCCTGACTTTTTCCAAGCGTTTAAAAAATATATACTCTTTGCCTTTTCCAGGCCTGTAACTTCAACTGTAAACTCTAGGATAAATTCTTAGGGCCTTATACAAATTTGAAGAAGGTTTGAGAAATGCATTGCTAAAACGTTCCTCAAAACTTCTTTAGCTTCTTATGAATAGACCCCTACGTATATATATATTTTTCCCTTTTTGGAATTGTATTTTATTACTGAATGAGGTTCCTTAAATCAGGAACAAATACGTACTGCCAAATTTGAGAAAACGATTCATATTTCATTTATTTCGTACTATCTTGTAATTCAAAGCCGTCTGGCCAATTAAACATTAATTACAATATGCATTTAACTAAGCTTTTTAACCAAGGCTTACATATTTATATGTAACCTCGTATATGTTCCTCCCGATTTGACATCAAATCTATAGAAGTTACATCTTACTTCCAACCATTACGAAATTTAGCAAAAAGATGTTTCTTAATTCAGAAAAAATAGTATCATATTTAGGAACAATCGGTTTGATATACGAGTATCCCATATATTTATGTACACATATAAATTCCTACCGATTTGATATTTAGGCTCTACTGAAATTGTGTTTTACATCCGATCTTTATGAAATTTGGCGGAGAGTGCTTTAGTGCTATAGTCCCATCTACTAATTTCTTGTGATTTGGCTTTCATGCGCTATAGAAGTTTTCTCAAATCATACAGTCGACTACGCCCGACTTTGTCTTTCCTTACTGGTTTCATGATGAAATATTACAGTGCTACACATTATGTGCAATAAATCATTTTTTAATCTGTTACAAGCAGTTGCCAATTTGCACGAGTCTCTCTGTAAACGACTACGTGACATTTAGCTGTCAGCAGTGAATAAACTTGTCAGAGGACCCTCGTATATTTTCGACAACACTCATTGATTAGTCTTATTCGCATATTTGCAGTCGGGGGGTGGTGAGAGGTATGGTGAGATGTATAGCGAATATACGTACGAGCAAGTTTATTCCAAACAAATCTAATCTGCAAATCTATTGTGAGTATAATGTACGTATAGTATAATTTACTTCTATCACACACACCGCACCAGGCAAGCAATATGAAATTGATAAGCCACTCAAGCAGTCGGCGGCCAAATCAATACAACAAAAAATGTATTCCAACAAATGACCCGACTACAACTTAAAACTGAAGTCGCATCGTAACGGAGAAATTGGACTTTGTACACTTTGCAGTGGAATGACCAATCATTAAGGTACCAGACGTATGTATGTATACAAGTATATTTATTGATCTGTGCAAACATTTGAACTTAAAAGTTTCAAAAACATTCTAGAACCCACTCACCTTTAGGCGTATGTGATCCTCACCCTCGATCAGGACATTCATGCGTTTGTGACAGAAGGAGCTCTTCTGGCGATAAACCTTTAAGGGGCCGGATTTGAAGTCGGGGAAAATGTTTTTATCTTCCAAAATATCCTTGGGTTGGGGTTCAGCCACATGGGAGCCATCACTGGAATAAGATTGTTGCAGCCACAACATTAGAAAATTATTATCTGACATATCCACAGAGGCACACAATAAAATAAAACACATAAACACACACTCTGAGATATGTACTTTAAAACTAACGCAATTAAAGCCGCTTTGCTGGGGGACAATGCAAGTCACACTGACTAAAGTGTTTTTTTTAGTTAAAATCTATACTTAAGCCCAGGCCAAACATAACAAAGCCATTCATTTATTCACATTACACTTAGCAATTTGCAATCAGCTGTTTTCACAATTAAAGAGCTAAATAAGGAGAGCTCAGTAATGAGTGACTGACCGACCGAGTAAGTGAGAGTCAAAGCCATGTATTTGCAATCACACAACACTACTTACATGTCAATTTCTGTCATTTCAACCATATTTTTTGTTTGTTTTACAAATTCGCAAATAATTCCACTTCCTAAACCGTCCTCTTCAACGGTTCTACAATAACTGTTATTACTGCTGAGTCGCTAAATGGTATTAGTAAATATCACACTACTGGATTTACTAGTCCTAAAGTCAAGCGTTAAAAACCGTTTTTTGCTTCAGCGAACTTTCAAAATCTTATCGTTAATCTACTGACGAAGAAACAAAATAATCTCAAGATAATACTGTTCGATTTCTTAACGCGTTTTGGCAGACACTTTTCTATTTTCGTTCAGTTTACCCGCCGGAATTATCACCGTATTTTTCTTGTGCACGTTTAGCAATGTTTCGCCACTGATTAAACATGCTTTATATTTATATATTTCTTTATGCTACGATTGACCCTTCCTCTACATCTACTCGGTTACTCTGGTATCTTGGCGATATTTTGCTTTGTTATTACTATACGCTGTTTGTTGTTATTGTCAGACTTTTCTTTTCTCTATTAATTCTTAATTCAGCAAGTAATAGGTGTTGTGTCACCCAGTCCTTGGCACAGCACCGGGGGCTATGCTGTGGTGGACACATTTCTCCCCTACGGTAGTGGTTATACTTAAAACAAACTCCCAAAACTTCGCAGGCAGGGGTTACCGTAGACTGTGTTTTGACAGTTGCTTTTGCTGATACCTGGACGCCTCAGCAACGACTCAGTCCTTGTCACGTTTTTGGGGGCTACGACGTGATGGACCTACGCTACTCCCTACACTCCCTGGGACCTACATGCAACCATTTCAAGCAACAGAAACGGACACAGTTAACACCCAACCGATACGACTACGAATAAAAGAACCGATAACGATACAACGACGACGACTACAACAAATACACGAGGATCTAAACTCTGGCTTGGAAACAAGCCAAGTGATCCAAAGACCTCTTCTAAGGCGGCAGCATTACCTGGCACTTCGGTTCCCTATGGTAAGCATACCCGTCCTTCAAAGAGGATGTTTAATGATCGGCACCTGGCACTCAGGATCTTTGAGAAACTTGCGAAAGCCGATCCTGCATCTCTGACCAAAGGGTTGTGCTCTCCAGATGGACCGCCGGCATCCATGTTCATGTTCATGTATGAGACACAACATCAACTTACGTTCCATTTCCACCAGCATTTCCGCATCATCGGTCATTTGATCATCCGCATCCACCTGCGTCCCCGTATTTATAGTACCGCCAGTCATTTCCTGCTCGCTCTGGCCAACACCTGCAATAGCTGGTCCAACAATGAAGCCACATCTATTTCGGCTGATGCCTTGTCACGGATCTCGGTAAATTTATTGATTACACGATCGAGTTCTTTTTCCACGGCTGTAATCGCTTCCAATTCGGCAGCGGGAGATATGGTGGTGGCCATGGTAACTAACTAACGGCGTCCAGGCTTTATCCACTACACAAAATTTTCAACAATATTTTCTGCGTCTTTGTCCTTCAGTGATTTTATTTAAATTTCCTTTAAATGACGTTTTAATGAGAAGACACTAATACACAAATACCACATATATATGTATATGGACTCAAAAATTATTTTCCTATTTATTTATTATTTATTATATTAGTAAACAAAATATTTTTCTTGTCTCTGTCGCGACTTATTCGTGACTGAAAAAGAGACAACAACAGGCAAAAATAGAAAAACTTGAGAAAGAAGGAGATAGATAGAGAGAAAACGTTTGGATAAAAATCAACGTTTGGATAAAAAAATTAACGTTTGGATAAAAATTAACGTTTGGATAAAAAAAATTAACGTTTGGATAAAAATCAACGCTTATGGAAATTGGGGTGCAGACCTAATGAAAGTACGTGCCATTAACGAAGACCTAATGAAACTACGTGCCATTAACGTAGACCTAATGAAAATACCTGCATTATGAATTAAAAAACTTAAATTTCAAATAAAATGCCATAATTTTATTTAATTTAATTTATCTTTATTGTTACTTATTTTGTTCCATATTTGTGAGTTTTGTGTTGTTTGTGACATGACGTTTGTTCTTCTTTTTCCTTTTTCCTATTTTCTAATTTTCCATTTTCAATTGTTGTTTTTGCAATTAATTTGTACAAGTCCGATCGATCGATACCTCTATTGTGATATTTCTCAAATTAAATAAATATTTTTATAAATTCAAATATTTTGAAAAATTTTAAATTTCCCGAATTATTCAAATCTAAAATGGTGAGTAATAGAATTTCCTTGCGACTATTGGCATTGATTGGATTGTTGTTGGTGTTGTAATCGCAGGCTCAAGGACTATACTCCTCATTGAAGTTCACACAAAGCGGTAATACCGATTTATCGTACCTGAAGCCTTTTGCTGATGCATTGCCTGACTGGGAAAGGATTGTGGGCCTATCGTGGGATGTTCTGAATGTAGCCCCGGTAGGAGAACGTATGACCGTATTCGCGATGGTTGGTGTGGTCAGCGGCTGGAAATGTTTCCTAACATGCTTTAATGGAGCACTGGAGTTTTTCGATTTACGTGCCTATTTTGCCTTGTTATGTGTACAATTGCACAGGCTTAATTTTAAAGTTGCATCAGTTGCATTTGATTGTGATTCGATGAACCTATCGTTGTACAACACCTACACCAATGCTGCTCCGGGCAATGAATTGGTCCGGATTTTTTCCGGAGCTGGACCGGATGTTGTGTGTTTGCTAGATGCGACTCATGTAGTCCATACTTTAAAATGCCACATCCTTGGAAATTTCTCCTCTACCCACATTTATGATAAAGATTTTGCATATAAATCATTTTTAGCCGCAAAGATACCTATGTGGCATTTGTGCAAGTAAGCTTACCAAGACCTCATTCACACTCGGCAAATTTAATTTCCCAAATTTTTTTTTTTATGAATAGGGCCAACTATTTCTGCGACTCTGGCATTGGATCATTTACGATGTCCGCAGGCTTCTTCAGTTCCAAACTTGTGGCCGAAGCAAGAAGGATTGGAGAAGTTGATGCACTGATTCAATCAGACATTGATTTCCTCAACATTATGGCCAAATTGCACCATGACAATAATTGCTTGTCGATAGATGCCACAATGAGCACAAATGATGTGCAAATAATCCAGCAACACATAAATGGGTTGCTACAATTTTCAAATGAACCCACCCTGCGACACCTATGTACAACATTGGCTGGCTACATCCACTTGACGGAAAGAGTTGCCCGCGACTATGGAATTGGGAGTATAAAAATCGGAATTCTAGGTACTCAATTGTTGGAGGAAGGATTTACTGTTTTAAGGAACTTTGTTCCAAAAACGCCTCCTTCAATTCAGTACCTAGAATTCTTTTTATATCGATTCAAATTTATGGAATATGGGGACATAAGCCCTGATGGGTTCCTCCGCGAATATAATGAATTTATGAATAATAGGCAATAAAAATAAATATTTTAAAAATTGATAGATCAAAATATTTTCAAATAATATGTTTTTCTTAATAGTAGTGGGTTTCGAAAACCACGTTACGTAATGCTTTAACTGCCTGCTACTACGTAATTTGCATCCCTGTTTAATCGGTTAGTGTCATTTCAAAAAAAATAGATTAATAATTTCATAATTTCATAATTAATTTCAAGATGGAAAGTATGAAACTTACATTGGGGGATGTATCAGTTAAAATCCCCCATGTAGATGTTATACAAATGTTGTTGGAGGTTGAAGAGGAGAGGTCCATTTGGGACAGAAATATGCCAAATGGACCCTCCAGGGGGGAATCGTGGCGACGGGTCCTGGACAAATTGAATGCAAATAGCATTTCACAATTTGTTTGGGACCTAGAGACCTTGAAAAAATGATTTTTGCGGTAAGTATATACATTACATTTCTTGCAAACTTTTTTTTAACATTTTAATTATTCAGAGTTAAAGAAACGACTAAGCGAATTCGAAAAACGAGGCACGCCCCCTCATATTTATTGGCTGCTAAATTCTTGGCAAATGTCCCATCAGGTAAGATATACATATGTACATAAAATATCTAGATTTTTTTATATGCAAATTTTTTCATTCAGCTCATTCGACGTCATCCAGCCCTACCCCATCCATTCATCACCCTCCCCCGCCACCACCTATCCTCCCCCATCAATCCATAAGTTTCCCCTCCACACCAAATTCTGCTCCCCCGTCACCACCTATCCACCCCCTTCAATCCTTAAATATACCCACCCCACCACTTTCTAATCCCCCACCACCTATCCACCCCCTTCAATCCTTAAATATACCCACCCCACCACTTTCTAATCCTCCACCACCTATCCACCCCCTTCAATCCTTAAATATACCCACCCCACCACTTTCTAATCCCCCACCACCTATCCACCCCCTTCAATCCTTAAATATACCCTCCCCACCACTTTATACTCCCCCACCACCTATCCTCCCCCTCCAATCTCTAAATATCCCCACCCCATCACTTTCTACTCCCCCGCAACCACATATCCCCCACCATCAAGTCTTAAATGTCCCCTCCCAACCACATTCTGCTCCCCCGTCACCACCTATCATTCTCCGTCAAATCCAAAATTTCCCCTCCCCCAAACTTTATACGCTGCCGCCACCAACAGGATCCACCACCACTTTCAACCCTCCACTTTCTATTGGTGATGATGATTTGGATTCCCCCCTCCCCCACCAAATGAACGATTGGTACCTCCTCCCGCTCCAAAATCAAATGCCAATCCCTCCTCCGTACCTTGCGATCCTCCCCCACTTGCTAATTCCTCCCCTTCCCAACCTACTCTCTCCTCCTCATCACATTTGTGCCAGGACCAAATGTTGAAAATGATGGAGGAGATGAGGAAAGAGATGGCGTGGTTGAGGCAGCGCTATGAGGAGAGCCTGATGAGGGAGGCAAAGAAGGAAGAGACCCAGAAGAGGGAGGAGGCCTCTAAAAACGGCAACACCTACATATGGAATTTTCATTAAATAGGTAAGGATATTGTTTCTATTTTGCATTATATATTTTTAAATTTTGATATTTCTTTTCAGATAACTGAATCATATTCCGTCTCGCCTCCCTCCTGAAAAAAATGTTGCCCCGAATAAAACAGCTCAAGATTTTTCTTTATTAATTTTTTTATTTATTTTTTAACTGTCTAATTTTAATTTTTAATTTTAATCTTTTGCTTCTTAACTATTAACTAATTGAATTGTTTAAATGTAATTTTAACTAATTTAATTTTTTAACTTTTAAATTTAAATTAACAATTAAATTTGTTGTATAGCTCATTTAATTTTTTGATTTATTTTTTAAGTAATTGTTTAATTTAGTAATTTTTTTTGTAATTTTATTTCTAAAATTCAAATTTTCATATTTGTTAAAGTAATACAAAATTTTTTTTATTCTCAATAAATCTTCCTTTTCTCGTCCATTTTTATATGCTTAATCTTCTCTTTATCTTGTTCAACAATGTTCTTTCTTCTCATAGTTTCCTGATATTGTTCCTCCTCGCATTGTAGCAAAAACATTTGTTTGCTCAACCATGGAAGTAAGTTATTCTCCTGTGTCATAGCGTATATTTTGGTGCCAACAATTCTTTGTCTTCATTGATCAGGGATATTTACTTTCAAGATTTTCCAATTTCTTTGTGTTTTTCCAATTATCCGTTTGTCAAACATATTCTTAGTTCTTTGTTCTGTGAACTAATCTTATCCTTTTGGTCTTTATTACGTTTTCTGAGCTCAGCCACCGCTTGGCTTTTATAACGCACTTCCTTCTAGATCCTCTTTTAAGCTGACAATATTGGCTTCCAGGCCTGTACGTTGCTCCTTGCTGTGGTTATGCCCTTTTGCAAAGCCACAATTTCCATTTGCACTGTTTCGTAGCTTTGTTCATGTTTTTTCCAATTACTGCTACATTCTTCTTTGATCTTCGCCTGCTTCATTCTCTCGGTGCTGCCTTTAATTTGCGTTCGCGAAAACCTTATCTTTAGCCTTGGCCTGGAGGTTTTTTGCGTTTCTCTGGCTTTCATGAGATCTTCCTCTAAGGACCTAATTCGCTCTTTTAGAGATAAGATTTCCTCCTGATGCGTGATAAAGTTGTGGTCAATGGTGTTGTGCTCAGAAGACCGGTTGGTGCTCACAAAATCATCAGAATATCTCTGTTACTGAAAATGAAAAAAAAAATGAAGATGATAGAAGATAATTTTAATTTTGGACTTCGAAACTACATATTTCAGTGAATATGGAAAGAAGAATGAAGCAGCTAATATTTGCAAAGAAGCAGAAGGAAGAGAGTCCACGAACAGCAGCGAGGAGAAGGTGAGTATGGGGCAGGATTTCCCATACAATTGGTTCTAGAAATTCTTATTTATTTTGATTTGCAGGATCCACTCGAAGAAGATGGAAGTAGTTTACAAGCACAACATGTAGATTCCATCAAAATAGAAAACTCAGATATCATAGAAAATGTTGAGAAAGAAATGAAAATGCCAAGTTGTCCTAAAGAGCCCTGCGCGAATAATGATGCATTAGATTCCGCTGATGATGGTACTGGAACTGATGATAGCGACGACTCATTGGATGAGGAGATTGAGGTAGTATAAAATTGTATGGAAAATTTACATCTGTCTGTGATGAATAAATGTTTTTCTTTTATTTTAGCCCGACAATGACACAGATGAGGATGATAATTATTATGACGATGATGAGGATAATAATGACGATGCTAAATTAGAAGAAGTTTGCATACTAGTAGGGGAGTGTAATACTAATACTGCGAAAGGCTGCAATTCTGAAAATAACTCGAGTGGCAATCTCAAACATTTTAGTAAGAATCGTGCCTTTATTAGAACCCTTCTCGATGCATACAAACAACACTTATTATGGGACCTAACATACAAATCCTAGGAATCCACAAAAAAGGGATAAAGCCTATATGGCTATATTGAAAGAAGTCAATGGAAAATATAACACAAATGCAACGACAAAACAAATAGAAATTATAATAAGACGTCTCGTCTGCAACTACGTTTTATAAATCAGTATCGCAAGAATTACAATAATTCTGATGACAAATCTTATTCATCTCTATGATTTTACGATCAGCTCAAATTCATAGAACCTCAGGGGAATAGGTCAGTGAATATAAATACTCTTTTGAATTATAAGTATTGGCTAAAGCCTAACTTCTGTGACTTTGTCAGAATTTAACAGATAAGCAGTTACTTTAGGACTAGTCAAAAACAACGAGTGCTTGTGGAACGAGCACAATATTTATATACCTCTGTAATATACAGGCGAATCGCTCCAAAACATGTCGCTAGAAATTCATTGTATGGTCCAGAAAATATCAATGATATAATATCAAAATATCAATGATACACTTATCAATTTGTGGAATTGAATTGTGTATCATTGGAATTGTGGAATTGACCCATAAAAAGGAATGTATGTGTTATTTAAGGCGCCATACAAAAGAATTCGAGTTTTCTGCGACAAGTCCTCCCCAGTAAAAAAGAATGCGTCATGTTTATATTTTTTTTTTTTTTTTTGTGTTTTAGGCCTGACCCAACGCCATAACAAGTAATTAATAATAATTAATTAATTTCGCGTCGAAACTTACTTCTTTTGACACAATGACCAAAACTTAGGGTTGCCAAGTTTGAATGTCAAAGTTATTGTTTTGACAGCTCGCTGTTATCAGAGATGGAAAATGGAATTCTCGTTTGGTAACAATTAAAGAAAAAGTGTACCTTTTACAAGCGGTGAAAAACAAACTGTATGGGAAATCTATTATATTATACTAGGCAATAACACAAATTGGTTCTACTTATCTCCAAATTTGCTACTTTAGTGATAAATAGTCCTCGAATTTTTATATATTTCTAATTTTTCATCCGATTGGAACCAAACTTTGCACTTAGACGTTCCATCGTTCAAATAAAAAATTCTACATTTGAACGATGAAACGTCGTTTGGTTCCAATCGGATGAAAAATTAGAAATATGTAAAAATCCGAGGACTATTTATCGCTAAAGTAGCAAATTTGGAGATAAGTAGTTGTGAGGATTATTTTCTTGCGAATATAGTACTTACCTACAAATAAATCTTACACTTTTCTCCTAAAACGATAATATTACGCGATTTCCAGAGCATAAATATTTAAATCGATAAGGATTTACAAACATTCATATATACGGAGTCTATAAAACGTGTTAGACCGATGTTGGGCCAATTTCTCAAAAATAATCTTAACTAAAAAAATAGTAAAGGAAAACAAAAAACTTTGATAGATCAGTATCTAGAGTTAAAACGATAACTTACCTCTAAACTCGCATTATTCTTTCATGTATCAAGAAACTACGGATGTAAAAAGCTTCTATAGCGCATACAGGCCGAATCGAAGGAATAAATCGGTATAGGAGCCTATACGTAATTTTCAACAGATTTAATAAAATTTTTAGTGTTCACTCATGGATTAAAAAACTCCTTTCTGCCAAATGCCGTAGTGATCGGATGTAAAACAGTTACAATAAAGCTTAGTCCAGATTCACACAAGGCAATTTTTTCCAAGCAAGTGTCAAAGTTTTTAGGAGAGAGAAGCAGGCAGAAAGAGCTCTCTGCCTCTCTCACCAACAAACTTTGACACTTGCTTGAAAACAATTGCCTCGTGTGTAGCACGACATAGCTTACAAATCTGGAAAAACATATAGGGTCTCTCAATAAATGGTTTCATTTTGATATTAAAAAACTAGTATTTTTTAAGGGAAATCATCGGATGTTTATTTCATTATAAAGAGGAGGGTATGGCATTATTAATGGAAAAAATATCAGTTAAATGGCCGCCACGACTACACTTGCAGAACTATATTCTTTTCATGAGATTTTCAAAGTGCATGTCGCAAATATGAAGCGATATTTACAAAAATCGGTACAGAGGCATTTCTTGGACTAGGGACGATCCTAATTGAAAATGGGTCACATCGGTCCATGATTTTTTATGTAGCCTCTAAATAAAGGTCCCCTACAATGTCATTTCTTGATGCTCTAGAGAGCACCTTTTTTAATTGATCTGGCTGAGATTTAGGAACTTATACTTTATGATTATCTAAATCGTTCGTAGTGAAAATGGACCAGATCGGTCCATGTTTTGATGTAGCCCCCATATAAAGGAGCCTTCCATTCAATTGATCGGGCTGAAAATTAAAAAAGAAAATTTCGTCGAAATTTTATTCTTCTAGAAAATATCGTCGAAATTTCATTCTTCTAGAAAATATCGTCGAAATGTTATTCTTCTAGAGAATATCGTCAAAATTGTATTCTCCTCGAAAATGTTGTCGACATTTTTTTTCTTCTCAAGAATTTTGTTGGATTTTTTATTCTTCTGGAAAATTTCGTCGAAATTTTATTCTTCTAGAAAATTTCATTGAAATTGTGTTTTTCTAGAAAATTTCATTAAAATTGTGTTTTTCTAGAAAATGTCATTGAAATTGGATTTTTATCGAAAATTTCAAATTTTATTTTCATAGAAAATTTGAATTAAATTTTTTTTTATAGAAAATTTGAATTAAAATTTGTTTTTCTAGAAAATTTCATTAAAATTGTTTTTCTAAAAAAATTCATTGAAATTGTGTTTTTCTAGAAAATGTCATTGAAATTTTATTTTTATAGAAAACTTCCTTCAAATTTGATTTTTATCGAAAATTTCATTGAAATTTGATTTTTATCGAAAATTTCATTGAAATTTGATTTTTATCGAAAATTTCATTGAAATTGGATTTTTATCGAAAATTTCAAATTTTATTTTCATAGAAAATTTGAATTAAATTTTTTTTATAGAAAATTTGAATTAAAATTTGTTTTTCATAGACAATTTGAATTAAATTTTGTTTTAATAGAAAATTTCATTAAAATTTTTCTTAATAGAAAATTTCATTAAAATTTTTTTTTAATAGAAAATTTCATTAAATTTTTTGTTATAGAAAATTTCATTGAATTTGATTTTTATAGAAAATTTCATTGAATTTGATTTTTATAGAAAATTTCATTAAATTTGATCTTTATAGAAAATTTCATTGAAATTTTATATTTATCGAAAATTTCATTGAAATTTTATTATCATCGAAAATTTTTATTTTAAAAAAAAATTTCGTTGAAATTATCTAGAAGATTGAAATTTTCTAGAAAAATTAAATTTCAATGGCATTTTCCAGAAGAATAAAAATAAAAATTCAATGAAATGTTCAGAAAAATAAAAATTCAATGAATTGTTCAGAAAAATACATTTCAAAGAAATTTTCTATAAAAATAAAATTTCAATGAAATTTTTGATAAAAATAAAGATTTTCTAAGTGCATGTCGCAAATATGAAGCGATATTTACAAAAATCGGTACAGAGGCATTTCTTGGACTACGGACGATCCTAATTGAAAATGGGTCACATCGGTCCATGATTTTTTATGTAGCCTCCAAATAAAGGTCCCCTACAATGTAATTTCTTGATGCTCTAGAGAGCACCTTTTTTAATTGATCTGGCTGAGATTTAGGAACTTATACTTTATGATGCTCTAAATCGTTCGTAGTGAAAATGGACCAGATCGGTCCATGTTTTGATGTAGCCCTCTTATAAAGGAGCCTTCCATTCAATTGATCGAGCTGAAAATTAAAAAAGAAAATATCGTCGAAATTTCATTCTAGAGAATATCGTCAAAATTGTATTCTTCTCGAAAATGTTGTCCAAATTTTTTTTCTTCTCAAGAATTTTGTTGGATTTTTTATTCTTCTGGAAAATTTCGTCGAAATTTTATTCTTCTACAAGTTTCATTGAAATTGTGTTTTTCTAGAAAATTTCATTGAAATTGTGTTTTTCTAGAATATTTCATTGAAATTGTGTTTTTCTAGAAATTTTCATTAAAATTGTGTTTTTCTAGAAAATTTCATTGAAATTGTGTTTTTCTAGAAAATTTCATTGAAATTGTGTTTTTCTAAAAAATTTCATTGAAATATTATTTTTATAAAAAATTTCATAGAACTTTTATTATACCCTCACTTTAGTGTGACGAGGGTATATATCATTTGCTACGGAAAAAAGTGTAACACGTCGAAGGAGTGACCTAAGACCCCAAGTACGTTCGGAGGAAATCCGTTTTGGGTCATTTTAAGTCGAATGAGCAATGTCCGTCCGTCTGTCTGTGTGTCTGTCTGTCTGCTGGCCGGAGCGCACGATAACTTTCGAAAGGAGTAACCGATTGACCTCAAATTTGGTATGTGGTAATATTTTTTTCTATCTCCGGCTAAGTTCGAAGACGGGCCATATTGGTCCACTCCTTCTAGTACCTCCCCCACAAAGGGTTAAAATGTTGTGAAATATTGATTCTTTAATAACTGCTATACTACTTATTCGAATCTTTTGAAATTCTACACATAGTATTAGCTTATAGTCGCTATCAACTCGATGAATTTTATTTTCATAGAAAATTTGAATTAAAATTTTTTTTTTCATCGAAAATTTGAATTAAAATGTTTTTTTCATAAAAAATTTGAATTACAATTTTTTTTCATAGAAAATTTGAATTAAATTTTTTTTAATAGAAAATTTTATTAAATTTTTTTTTTAATAGAAAATTTTATTAAATTTTTTTTTAATAGAAAATTTTATAAATTTCATAAATATTCAATTAAATTTTTTTTTTCATAGAAAATTTGAATTAAAATTTTTTTTAGTAGAAAATTTCATTAAATTTTTTTTAATAGAAAATTTCATTGATTTTTTTTTTAATAGAAAATTTCATTAAAAATTTTTTTTAATAGAAAATTTTATTAAAATTTTTTTAATAGAAAATTTCAATGAAATTTTTCGGTAAAAAATAAAATTTCAATGAAATTTTCGATAAAAATAAAATTTCAATGAAATTTTCGATAAAAATAAAATTTCAATGAAATTTTCGACAAAAATAAAATTTCAATGAAATTTTCGATAAAAATAAAATTTCTGAAATTTTTGATAAAAAAAATTCAATGAAATTTTCGATAAAAAAAACAATGAAATTTTCTATAAAAAGAAAATTTCAATGAAATTTTCTATAACGATAAAAGTTTAATGACATTTTCTATAGAAATAAAATTTCAATGAAATTTTTGATAAAAAAAATTCAATGAAATTTTCGATAAAAAAATTTCAATGAAATTTTCGATAAAAAAAATTCAATGAAATTCTCAATAAAGATTAAAGTTCAATGAAATTTTCAATAAAAATGAAAGTTCAATGAAATTTTCAATAAAAATAAAATTTCAATGACATTTTCAATAAAAATAAAAGTTAAATGAAAATTTCTATAAAAATAAAAGTTCAATGAAACTTTCTATAAAAATAAAAGTTCAATGAAATTTTCTATAAAAATAAATGTTCAATGAAATTTTCTATGAAAATAAAAGTTCAATGAAATTTTCTATAAAAAGAAAATGGTCAATGAAATTTTCTATAACGATAAAAGTTTAATGCAATTTTCTATAAAAATAAAATTTCAATGAAATTTTCTAGAAAAACACAATTTTAATGAAATTTTCTAGAAAAACACAATTTTAATGAAATTTTCTAGAAGAATAAAATTTCGAGGACCTTTTCAGAAGAATAAAAAATCCGACAAAATTCTCGAGAAGAATAAAATTTCGACGAAATTTTCTTGTTTTCAGCCAGATCAAATGAATGGATGAGACCTTTATATGGGAGCTAAATCAAAACATGGACCGATCTGGTCCATGTTCACTACGAACGATTTAGAGCAACATAAAGTATAAATTCATATATTTCAGCCAGATCAATTTTAAAAGGTGCTCTCTAGAGCATCAAGAAATGAAATTGCAGGAGAATTTTATATGGAGGCTACATAAAAAATCATGGGCCGAAGTGCCCAATTTTCAATTAGGATCCCAAGCTAAACAAATGACCCTATACCGATTTTAGTAAATATCGCTTCATATTTGCAACATGCACTTTGAAAATTTCATGAAAAGAATATAGTTTTATAAGTGCAGTCGTGGCGGCCATTTGACTGATATTTTTTCCATTAATAATGCCATACCCTCCGCTTTATAATGAAATAAACATCCCATGGTTTCCTTTAAAAAAAATACTCGTCTTTTTAATATCAAAATGAAACCACTTATTGAAAGACCCTATATGTTCTTCCCGACTTGTAAGCTAAGCTTTATTGTAACTGTGTTTTACACCCGATCACTGCGAAATTTCGTAGAAAGGAGTTTTTAATCCATGAGTGAACACTGATACATTTAATTAAATCTTTTGAAAATTACGTATAGACGACTAGAAAATTTCATTTTTTTTAATAGAAAATTTTATTAAAATTTTTTTAATAGAAAATTTCAATGAAATTTTCGATAAAAATAAAATTTCAATGAAATTTTCGATAAAAATACAATTTCAATGAAATTTTTGATAAAAAAAATTCAATGAAATTTTCGATAACAAAAATTTCAATGAAATTGTCGATAAAAAAATTCAATGAACTTTTCAATAAAAATAAAAGTTCAATGAAATTTTCAATAAAAATGAAAGTTCAATGAAATTTTCGATAAAAATAAAAGTTCAATGAAATTTTCTATAAAAATAAAAGTTCAATGAAATTTTCTATACAAATAAAAGTTCAATGAATTTTTCTATAAAAATAAAAGTTCAATGAAATTTTCTATAAAAAGAAAATTTCAATGAAATTTTCTATAACGATAAAAGTTTAATGACATTTTCTATAGAAATAAAATTTCAATGAAATTTTCGATAAAAATAAAATTTCAATGAAAGTTTTGATAAAAAAAATTCAATGACATTTTTGATAAAAAAAAATTCAATGACATTTTCGATAAAAAAAATGCAATGAAATTTTCAATAAAAATTAAAGTTCAATGAAATTTTCAATAAAAATTAAAGTTCAATGAAATTTTCAATAAAAATAAAATTTCAATGACATTTTCAATAAAAATAAAAGTTAAATGACAATTTCTATAAAAATAAAAGTTCAATGAAATTTTCTATAAAAATAAAAGTTCAATGAAATTTTCTATAAAAATAAATGTTCAATGAAATTTTGTATAAAAAGAAAATGTTCAATGAAATTTTCTATATCGATAAAAGTTTAATGAAATTTTCTATAAAAATAAAATTTCAATGAATTTTTCTAGAAAAACACAATTTTAATGAAATTTTCTAGAAGAATAAAATTTCGACGAACTTTTCCAGAAGAATAAAAAATCCGACAAAATTCTCGAGAAGAATAAAATGCCTACGATATTTTCTAGAAGAATAAAATTTCGACGAAATTTTCTTGTTTTCAGCCAGATCAAATGAATGGATGAGACCTTTATATGGGAGCTAAATCAAAACATAGACCGATCTGGTCCATGTTGACTACGAACGATTTAGAGCAACATAAAGTATAAATTCATATATTTCAGCCAGATCAATTTTAAAAGGTGCTCTCTAGAGCATCAAGAAATGAAATTGCAGGAGAATTTTATATGGAGGCTACATAAAAAATCATGGACCGAGGTGCCCAATTTTCAATTAGGATCCCTAGCTAAACAAATGCCGATTTTAGTAAATATCGCTTCATATTTGCAACATGCACTTTGAAAATTTCATGAAAAGAATATAGTTCTATAAGTGCAGTCGTGGCCATACCCTCCGCTTTATAATGAAATAAACATCCCATGGTTTCCTTTCAAACAAATACTCGTTTTTTTAATATCAAAATGAAACCATTTATTGAAAGACCCTATATGTTCTTCCCGACTTGTAAGCTAAGCTTTATTGTAACTGTGTTTTACACCCGATCACTACGAAATTTGGTAGAAAGGAGATTTTAATCCATGAGTGAACACTGATACATTTGATTAAATCTTTTGAAAAGTACGTATAGACTAGACTAGAAAATTTCATTGAAATTTAATTCTTCTAGAAAATGTCATTAAAATTTTAATCTTCTAGAAAATTTCATTGAAATTTTTTTCTTCTAGAAAATTTTATTCTTGTGGAAAATTTCATTGAAATTTTATTCATCTAGAAAATTTCATTGAAATTTTATTCTTCTAAAAAATTTCGTCGAAATTTTGATCTTCCAGAAAATTTCCGTTGAAATTTTATTTTTTTAGAAAATGTTGTCAACATTTTTTTCTTAGTTCTATAATAAAAGTATTATATCCTTTTGTGAAATTAAAACAATAATCAATGTTGAGGTTTATTATATAGGTAATTTAAATTTATTTCCTTATGCACTTAAATAACATGAAACATTTACTTAAAATTTCATTAACAGGTATTCTTTTTCTCATCATTTTGCTAAATTAATTATATGTATGTATCTATGTATGTATATGTTGTTATATATATGTAGGTTTGCATATATTTATAATACATGTATGTATACATGTATATGTATTTAGGTTAGATTTGCTATATAACTTGAAATATAAATAAAATATTATTATGAATTAAATAATTAATGCTCGGGCGGCCTTCAGCATTTAAAAGACTTAAAACTATAGCACTGCAATTAAACTAAGTCTGAGATAATTTCCTAAAATTCAAAACAAAAAAAAAACTTGAGATTGCATTATTTTAGATTATTTTCACAAAAACTGCCAAAAAACGAAAATTACAAAAATTTAATTCAGCAACTGAAGTTTAAAAGACTGTGTTTTTTACGAGAGTTATTAAATTTGTTCTTAATTTTGTTCATCATTTGTTTTGCACTGATTTCAGCTTTTACTTTACTTAGAAACTAGTACATAATTTATTATTTTGTTAGAATTTATTTATAATTTATTATTTTGTTGTATTTATAGCTAAGTTGTTTTGTTTTTTCTATCTCGCGTTTTGTATTTTCCTTTTATTGTATAGAAAAAACTTATAAAAAAAATCATAAATCGCAAGCGAACAAATTTTTCAATTTAATTTATTTTTTTTTATTTAGTTTCTTCCTACAAGCGTTTTTAGTTGGTTGGCTTTCTTTCGTATTTTGTTTCTTTTTTTAATAATTGACTCTAAAAATAATGTTATGAAACGAAATATATTGTAACTATATTTAAAAAATTGTTGTCTTTATAGTTTTTTGTTTTTTTTTTTTTTTTTTGTGTACAACCTTGTGTTGGGGAAAATATGTTTGAATCGATCGATATTTTGTTAAATAAACACACTATTTTTGTTTGTGTATTAAGTGGCTTCATTCAAGTGGTTTCAAACATTAAGAAAAGTTGACTTTTTAGTTCCAAAACTTAAAAATAGTAATTTTTGGACAAAAAAAAATAATAAAATATTGAAAGAAAAATAAGAACGGCAGCAAGTTTGGTCTGGCCGAATCGTATATACCCACCACTATGGATTTCATTCAATTCTATAACCGAAAAAATCTTTGAAGAGGAAAATAAGCAAATCATTGACCGATATGGGTTTTTTAATTGTATGTAGTCTTTTAGTATGGCTGATACAAGCAGAAAATTCCCAATTTTTGGGATTTAAAATATTCCAGACTTTATTAGGTTCAACTCCTAAATAATATCTTATGCTGGCTTTTAATATGTCTAATATAGAGCAAAAGCTGAAAGTTCCCAATTTTTGAGATATTCAAAAATATTGTGGAATAGTATAGCTTTTTTAAAATTCCAGACTTTAGAATTGTAAGTCAAATGCCTACAGGAGTCAAAAAAATGGATGCGATATTTAGAAAATTTGAATGTCATTCGATTAAGTGGATGTTTATAAAAAAATGATTAAGCTTTGACCTCTGTCTGAGGAAATTAATATAGATATTGTTTTGTTTGGAACCACTGTGCAATGGTGTGAGGCTGGGGGTAATTTTCTTTCTTAAAAATATGTACATATTTTTCCTATAGAAATAAAAACTAAATCACAAATTTTCAATTAGTGTACAATAACTAAAGAAGAACTTTAAAAGATCTCTCAAAATTAATTTTTGTTCAAAAAAAAGTGAAATAAATAGAAAATTATTTAATGTCGAATATCAGGAAAAGAAAACTATTAAAAAATATCAAACCGGTCTCTTTGGATAAATTGGAGGGTTGTGGAAAATTTACAAAAAAAAAATTATCAGGAAAAGAAAAACTTTTAAAAAATGTCAAACTGGTCACTTTGTATAAATTGGAGAGTTGTGGAAAATTTACAAAATCTATGAGTGGATACTTTATAGCCTTTGATCTATAGCTCAGATTTTGAGTTTTTAAGAAGTGGAGAGTATTGAAACCAGTATCCAACACTCATAAAATTAACATTTCCAATTTGGTCACAGTGGATATTAGTGGAGACTTTGCAAAAATTATTTAAATTTCACATTTTATCATTACTTAGGATGTTTAAAAGCCAAATTCCCTACTTTAAAAAAATTGGAGAGTTGTGGAGAATTTTCAAAATATAGATATATACATATGCGTGAATTTACATATATAGGAAGTCTATGAGCAAATTTGAAGGTTTAATTATTTTGAAAGTTTTTGATAAATAAAAAAATATGAAGTCAACAATTTTAATACAATTTATATAGGAAAATTAAAAAAATCCAAATTATTTTAAATCGGAAATCAAGAAAGGACACTTTTCAAAAATATTTAATATTATTCGTATTTAAGAGATCTTTTAAAACGGAAATTGATATTGAAATAAACACATTTACAAATGATAGTTCAAAATGTTTAAAACTTCAAGCAGTAGAACTTTAAGACTTATTGGAAAACCTTTTCAGTTTAAAAATAGCAATACATAATTTTTTTCAATTATTCTTACAAATCGCAGAAATAAACCTTTATATAGAGTGTACCAGAATCTACTCAAGATTTGAATTAAATAGAAAACACCATTTTGTAAAGTGTATTTTTAAATATTGTAGCGGAAAGCACATTTCTTTGCTGGAAAAATGTGTCCTAATTTTAAAGACGTGTCCTTATCTTTAAATAAAGTACTTTTGATAGCTAAAGTGAAGCCAATTTACAAAACATTTTGGAAATTATCTTTATTTTAAATAAAAATGTCTTTATTTTAAAGATCAGGATGTCTTTGGAGCAAAATTTATATTTAAAAACAATCTTTTTCAGCATCTGTCCCAATTTTAATTATATTGCATCAAAGTCGTTCTACTTAATAGTTAATGCTAAGGAAATTGTCTAAATTTTTAAAGTATAAAATGTCTCTATTTCCAAGATTTTTGCTCCAAATACTTTCTAATATTTATAATAAGTGAATTTGATACCTAAAATGATTATATTTTACTTAATATTAAGGACCATGACTATATTTTAAGTATAAAATGTCTTTATTTTAAAGATTTTTTCCAAATGGGCTCTAATCTTGAAAATAACAACTTTTAATAATGAAAATAAAGACAATTTACTTAATATTAAGAAAGCTACCTTAATTTTTAGTACAAAATGTCTTTGTTTTAAAGATAGGGATGACTTTAAAATTAGCAAAAAATATGTTATGGGATTGTCTTAATTTGAAAGTTTTAGGTATACATTTTTATTTATTTAAAATAAATAAAATGTATACATAAAATAAAGACAGTTTAATATAATGTAAATTATCTTAAAATTAAGAATAAAACATCTTTATTTTAAAATAAAAATTTTGCTACAAAAACGTGCCATAATCTTTTACATTAGTACACTTCTTACTTAAATTGACGACAATTTACTTAATACTAAGGAATTTGTCTGAGTTTTAAGTATAAAATGTCGTTATTTTAAAGATAAGATTATCTTTGAAGCTAAATATTTGTAATTTGCAAAAGGTTGCACCGAAAACGTGTACTAATATTTCGCATAAGTACACTTGATACTTAAAATGACGACAATTTACTTGATATTAAAAAGTTTTAAGTATAAAATGTCGTTATTTTAAAGATTGGAGTATTTTGCAAGCGAAATATTTTTAATTGGCACCGAAAACGTGTACTAATATTTCACGTAAGTACACTAAATACTTAAAATGACAAAACAATTTACTTTATATTAGAAAATTTTAAGTATAAAAATTCTTTGTTTTAAAGTTCAGATTGTCTTTGATGCAAATATTAAAATTAGGAAATTTTTGCGCCAAAATCGTATCCTCATCTTTCTCCCAAGTACACTTGTTAGTGAAAATAACGAAATTTTTTGTTAATATTAAGGAAATTGTCAGAGTTTTAAGTAAGAATTGTCTTTACTTTAAAGATTTGAATATCTTTGAGGCAACATATTTATAATTAGGATACTCTATTTTAATTAATATAACCATTAAATGCACTTTTTTTACTAATTGTCAGTTGTCAAATTTGTTTTCTTTTTTTGTTTGGCAATACTTAACCGTACAATTGGAGGCAAATTCAAATCTTGTGTTAATCTGGCAACCCTATATTTGGGATCTATAATTTACGATTTTTTTAGAAAACAAAATATTTTTGCCAATTATTTTAAATTTATAATTTGTAATGATTGTATTTTTATGAATTTTCAATATATTTTTTGTTTTAAAAACTAAATGGTCATTTAAAACTATTTTCGCTTTTTGAAAATATTTTTCAAAAGAATAACTAAAATTCTCTATCATATCTTACAAAACGACTTGAAAAAAATATTTCGAAAAATTCTTTTTTTCAGATTTAAAACCGCTATTTTCTTGGTGTTCGCATTGCACTTAATCTAGACTTTTCTCCATTAACGTTCCCGTCGTTAGATGTTGATGATCCGTCGCCATTTCTATTAAATTTTCACCATCTTTATTATTATGAACCTCATATCATCGACTTTGGCATGAGCTGGATGCAGAATTTGACGAGAATCCCGATTGTAGACTGGTCATGGAACCCCTATAGTTGGCAGAACTTAAAACCTCATAGAAGTAGTTGAGTTGAGCTGGACCCTCGGTGCCGCAAGAGGGACTAAACCAATGCAGGACATAGTTATCTTTGTGATTCATAACATGGGAACCCTGCAACGAAATGAAGTGAAGGAATTTTAATTCATTATAAATGGTTTAAAACAATAAAAAGTATTTTATTTGCGAATTCACCATATTTCGTACTTACCTGTACACTCTCTTTATTATGACATATCAGTGTGGGTTCCTCTTTGAAATAATTCACACCTTCACTAAAATCACTCATATCAAAGAAGGAAACAGCCAAATCTACAAAAAATGGTGAATTAAAAACAATTATGGAATTCAAATGAATACGAAATCTCAAACCTTGTTTTTCCGGCAGTTCTTTGGTAACACGATATAAACTAAAATGTAAATCACTACGCAATACATCGAAATCCCAGGTCAAGACACTTTTCGGATCGGAATTCCTTATAATCACTTCGTGTATATAGCCTGTGCGTAACTCTACAGTTTTGTAGAGATTTTGATGCTTATGTTGAGCCAAGCCACCAGTACCCGAAGTATTGGCCTCCGTGTTATGTTGATTGTCCGCAACATCATCTTCTTCGAGAGAATTCATTTTGTATAGGGTTTTTGGTACTAAACTACCTTCATGGATGAGAGTCTAAATTTTGATAGGGAAAAAATTAAAAAAAAACCTCCGGATTAGATAAAGTCTGTGAACTACTTTAGCTTAAAAGCTTCAGCAAAGAGCTTAGTACATAACCGAGCTTAAAGCTTTGCTAGACAATAAAATGATCAAAAGACAGTCGAACACATAAAGTAAGTTTCGACAGAATTACAGAGTACGTTTATGAAATATGACAAATGGAGTATGACCAATAAATGAACGACAACAGAACTCGTAGAAAGACGGAAGGACAAACAAACTACATACAAATAGTTGTTAAAGACGTGGGGACATTTTCTGGACCATACAATAAATTTAAATATATTTTCGTATCAATTTTAAAATATTACGGAAATGTTCAATGGTGTGGAGACTTTTAAAATTTAGGCAATTTGTAAAAACACAATTAAGTAAGTGACTTCCAAATATAGTTAAGCGGTATAACCAAGTCTGAATTAGTTCTTGGACAAAAGCTTATGACACCTTTTTCGAAGGACCCACAGATTTTCAGAAACTTTTGAGGCCCATAAAAAAATTGGTTACCAGTTTCGCCAAACCGATTATAGGGTTATACTGTACTTTAGTAGTATAATCGAACCTATACTGTCAAGTCCGTGTATTTTTTTTCACTGTTGCAGTGTAATCCGATAACATGTTTTTGATAAATTGGAGAGTTGTGGAGAATTTTCACAATATATTAATATATAGTTTGGAGACTATGTAGATATTATAAAATTCCAATTTTCATACATATTTTATACTTGAATCAAATTGATGCTTAAAAATTTGGAGTGTTTGTGGATATTTATATGATATGCTATTTATATATCAGAATATAATTTTTCAAAATGGGTAGAGATTTGTAATTTGTAATGTAATTTAGGCCCAAAATCCTTAAAAGTAATATTTTACATTCATCATGATCAAGACTTTGGCTAATATTTACACTTTGAATAAAGCGGAGATTAGTGAAGGCTGCAAAATATAGGGATATCACGCTTTCTCCACACACTAAATCTTTATATGTCGGATAGTAATTTTTTAATTAGAGCATTAGTAAAACATGGAATACTGTTTTGGAGAATTCGAAAATATATGAAATTCCAATTTTTCTTACTTGCAATGTAAGTAAAATTGCTACATAAGAATGCGGAGAGTTGTAAAACTATATAATTCTCATTTATTTATTCTTATGATTTTTACAAATCAGATTTCCAGTTTTTACGATGTGGAGAGTATGCATAAACTTGATACGTTTCGCTTGAGCACATTACATAAGAGATAAAAGAGAGCAGTGGAGAATTTAAAAATGAGAAATATTGTGGGAGGAAAGATTTCGCTGGACATAAAAATCATATTGCTATTTAAAACAAAGTGGAGAGTTTACATGATTCAAATTTCTTTATATTAAAGATATTTATAATTCAGATTTCTTGTTTTAACGATGTGGAGAGTATTGGAGACTTTTTGTAACGAATGCGTGTTGCATAGTCACCATCCCGAAAATGAATAATTATATTATTTTTCAATTAAAACACAGTGGATAATATTGGAGACTTTTCAAAATTATGGGTTCGAATCGAATTCGAATCGTCCCTACATTTCAAAGAATTCACCATGGTGGCGTTTCTTGACATAGTAGGGGCTTTTAACAACATACATCCAGATGCGGTAATCGCGACATTGTCACATCTAAAGGTGAACTCTAGCTTGATTAGACTTATTCAAAGACTACTCAACAGAAGACGCATAACAGCATGTCTAGGGTCCACAACTCTAACAAGGTTTGTAAACAGAGGGACCCCACAAGGAGGAGTACTGTCTCCATTAATTTGGAACCTAGCGGTGAATGAAATCCTGCTAGATGTAGAACGTAGTGGCTGCAAAGTCGTGGCATATGCGGACGACGTTGCAATCGCAGTGAGTGGCAAATTCGAAAACGCCCTCCGAGATATTCTACAGGTGGCTCTGAACAAGTTGGCTAGACGGGCCAGAAGCAGCGGTTTGGGTGTTAACCCAAACAAGACAGAATTGGTTCTCTTTACTAGGATGAATAATGTCCCTCATGTGGACCCTCCACCTCGGGATAAATGGAACAGATCTAGTCTTTTCTGAAAGTGCAAAATTTTTAGGAATAATTTTGGATAGGAAACTGTAATTCAGACTAAACGTACTGGAACGTATAAACGTGCCAACATCGCCCTATATTCCTGCATGAAGGCTTTAGAGTCGCGGTGGGGCCTCTCTCCTAAAATTGTCCATTGGATATATATAGCAGTGGTTCGTCCAATACTGTTATGGACGGCAACTGACAAACTAACCATCACAAACCTGCTATCAAGGGTTCAGAGAACTGCAAGCGCATAAGCGGAGAGTTAAGGACTATAGCGACCGAGTCTCTACAAGACCTTCTCCATATACTGCCGATTAATGTTGTGGCGAGAGAAGTTGCAACCAAAGCGGCAATATGATTAAACTGCCTATCAATGTGGAGGTACAAGAACTACGGTCACATGAGGATATCAAAATGTAGTGCTATGGTAACCGACCGAGTGGACTATATATCAACGGTGCGAACCTTTGAGAGGAACTACATCACTATGATACCAGCCAGGGACGAATGGGATGGGAGAATACCCGGAAATAGAAACCTTCTCCACTTCTATACGGATGGTTCGAAGCTTGATGAAAAGGTTGGCTGTGAAGAACTTAATTTGGATATAGCTCATAGACTACCAGATACCTGCAGTGTCTATCAAGCCGAAATAATGGCAATATGGGAAGTCGCCAAGTGGCTGAGTCGGAACATAGTAACCAACACTGGCGTTGTCATTTACTCGGACAGCCAGGCTGCCATCAATTCTCTGGAGGCCACATCCCTAAATTCACAAATATCCCTCGAGTGCCGCAGATCTCTTAAAGAGATGGCTGAGCAGTTTAAAAGAAAACGGCTGCCACCCTAACCTAAACCTAAACTTAATGGGTTCGAAATTTTAGAAAATCAATTCCGAGCGCAAAATTCCGAGTCACATTTAGACTACATAACCGGAACGAGATTGTTATTTTTGATAAAGTTGATAGTTGAGCTGAAATATAGGCATTATGTATAGGAGATTTTGTAAACTATATAAAATTCACATTTTCTTTATACTTTTACATCAGATTGCGACTTAAAACATAGTGGAGAGTGGTGTAGACTTTGCTTACAAAAGGTGTTTATAGGTAGATTTTCACTTTGGAACAGGTGTATATTGTATGTAAATACTTGACATTGTCCTCACGTCATGAGACACGATAAATCTGTAGAAGATTAAAACCCTAAGTAAGTTCGGCGGAAACTGTTTAAGGACATTTTAATCATTTGAGCAATGTTCATGCAATGACGAACATTTAAAATTGGTATGTGATAATATTTTTTCTATCTCAGGCTATGTTCGAAGATGGACCATATTGGTCCACTCCTTCTAGTACCTCCCTCACAAATGGTTCAAATTTAGTGAAATATTGATACTCTAATATCATCTATACTACTAATCTGAATCTTCTGTAATTCAGCATATGGTAATAGCTTATCTGTCTCTATCAGCTAGAAAAAAATGGCGAAATGTCCCCTCCCCCTTTGGTACCTCCCACACAAAGGGACCATTTTGTACAACATGTATCAGATTTTTAATATTTACGAGGTGGAAAATATTGGAGACTTTATGCCAGAATATATTCCCAGATGTACAATATCAATAGATTTTTCAAAAATCTACGAATTTCACATTTTTTTACCATACTTGGGATGTTTGTAAGTCAGATTCCCATTTATTGATAAATTGCGAAACTATGTAAAATTATTGGATAATATGGAAATTATTATACAAATGCATTTTGAGTTATATATCGGTTTTGAGCTTAGATTACCATTATAAATATAGTGAATAGTAGTAGACCTTCTATAATATACGTAGTTCACATATATATCACACATGTTTTGCGTGTAGAGTAGTGGAGGCATTTGAAAATACAACAAATTCACATATTTATGGTAAGAATTAGTCGATATTCTATGCAATGTATGTATTTCAAATATTCTTCATATTTAAGGTGAAGATATAGCAGACAACCTTATTTTAACAAGTGGAGACTTTATTAGGAGTAGCATATAGATTATGTAGTTACTTAGGAAATAGGGCAGACTTTGTACAATAAAATAAATTCTGAAATTTTCATTACATTTTTATTTTGCACAATATGGAGAGTAGTGGAGACATTTTGAAATATGTATATGTATTTCATACTTTTTTTATCCTGGGATATTTTTACCAAAATTTACGCTCTGAGACATTCAAAACATGTAATGTTCTTAGTTCTACTTCTACATAAAAACAAACGTATTAAAAATTGACAAAAACGTTGTTTCGTATTAAATGTAGAGATCAAGAATGTGTACATAAAATTATTGCATGTGTATGGAATAATAGTGGTAACGAATTTTTAGACACAGTAACAACTAGTTTAGAAGTACCTAAATCACTTTACGACGATTTTCTGACATTGGACATATTATGAGCACTGAACACAAATCTTTCCAGGCCGAAAGGCTTAAGATACATACATATAACGGTATGAAATAAGAAACAGATATGATGATCTACAAATGTTATAAGAGTTAGCCCTTACACAATCGCAATTAGCTAAATAACAATGGGTAAAGTAAAGAGGAGTTATCTGATCCACATACGATAATGGAACCAGAGTTGGCTTTTGGTATGTCAGTAAGTAAGTTTAACGAAAAAGGAAGAAAATTAGTTTAAAATGTTGTTGGTTAAATGTAAGTATATATATAGTACATAAAGGGTATACTATTTACAGTTCAGGAAACATTCTGTAGTTGTTGATAGTTATGCATACCTTGCAGGGTCCACCCAAGAAATCTGGTATAACTTCGGCATCTATATATTGTTCCAAACTATCTTTCATATGTACACCATCTGAAACGCCGTAGAATAAGAATTTTGAGCGGGTATTTTCATCTGAAAGAGAGAAGGGATATATATATTTTTGACTTATTTGTTCATAATCAAAGGAAAGATTTTTTTAGTAAAGAATAAAATTGTAGACAAGTTTTACTTGGAATTCTGTGATACGTAAAATTTAATTTCAATAGTTTTTTTCCAAACTTATTCATTTGAGACGAATGTGCGATCTAAAATAACTTAATTGTAAATGTCATTCTCATGCTGTGCAGGAATTCGCCACATTGACTTCAATTAGAGCTTAGAATGCATCAAGATAGGAACACCATTCAGATTTCGGCTACGCCAGAACTTTTCTTATCTGTAGCGGCAGCCTCGCTTATTCTGATGCTATTTTCACCCGCTAATTGTGAATACGTCGGCGTAAATATCTTTCAGACATGCTTTGGTACGCTCTCTGATCCAGAGGCTATATACAGGCTCGACTTCTGTCGGACCAAAAGCTATAGACTGTCACTTAAAGTAATGTGGAGAGTAGTAGAGATTCAAATATGTGAATATAATTCGTATTTCTTCATATTACAGATATTTATAATTCAGATTTCCAGTTTTTACCATGCGGAGAGTATTGGAGACTTTTTGTAATTAATGTATTTTACGTAGTCCTCAGTCAGGTCGTTCAGACCTGCGTTGTATGCTCTCTAATATATAGGTTCTTTTAAAAGTTGAACCTAGTTCTATAAATAGGTCAGTTTACTACCAAAAATAAAGTGGCGAGTAGTGGGGAATCTAATATGTGAATATAAAAATCATTTCTTCTTCATACTTAGGACATTTATAATACAGATTTGCAGTTTTTACGATGTGGAGAGTATTGGAGACTTTTGTAATTATGCATTATACCTAGTCCTCATGCCGAAAATTAATAATTGAAATATGTATTTTAAATTTTAACAAAGTGTAGAGTAGTGGAGACTTACATAAATTTCACATAGAGCGTTTTGGATCATTTTCAAAACAGAAATAAAGGCGTAGATACAATTTTAAATTTTAACAAAGTGTAGAGTAGTGGAGACTTACATAAATTTCACATAGAACGTTTTGGATCATTTTCAAAAAGCGTAGATACAAATTTCCTTTATACTTTGCTGTATATAAATCAGATTGCTACGTAAGACAAAGTGGAGAGTAGTGGATACCATATTTATGTACATACGCTGGGAGGCGATCTACGAGATACTACTGTTGCGACTTCGTCGACGTAAATATCGTTCAGGACAGACTTGTTACATTTCTGGTCCAGAAGAACTCTTCTATACCATTGGACATCGCACCCTAGATTGTGAATAACTCTCCTGACATGTCGGGGTGAAGGAGCATATTTACTTGGTGACGGTTAGGATAGCTAACATCAGCATATAGTGCTTCGCCATTATTTACGCACGGACATGATCTCTTTTAAGATGTCTTTGTTCTCAGTTCGGCATTCTGACAGGCTTGTATGTTCCTGTCGTGTGTCTCGCTTACATTCGGTGACCCAAGTCCTGCCGCCTAGCTATTTGAGGAACTTGTTCATACTTTTCCTTTTATCTTAGGTGTCAGCAACATTTGCAGAATCCGGCACTGGGCCTCATTCATATTCGGCAACCACTCTGGTCCTGCGTAATTAGCCAAAGACCAGCATATCTCTTTGTAAGAGTTCAAAAAGGTTTGCTTGGCGGTTTCAAAAGATCTACCGGCGAAGGACTTGAAGTTCCCAAAGTTCTGCCAGCGAACGACTTGGAAACCTTGCTCCTACTTCTCATTTTATAGCTGATATTTGTGGCATGTGCAGAAATCTGGGATCTGGACGTAGTTAGTCAAGAACCAGCTTATCGCTATGTAAGACATCAACAAGGATCCCATTTCGGTTCCTAAAGTTTTGCCGGCGAATATCTTGAGAAGTTTGTTATTACTTCTAATTTTATTGCAGTTATCGGTGGCAGAAGCCTGGGAATTGCTATGACATCGACCTGTAGAATCTGAAGCAGTGACACTTCTGGATTCGATGTGAACTTTGTGGTCTATGATTTGGTTCACATTCTCGTTCACATTCGGCGAACAATGTGGACCTGCATAGTTAGCCATGGGCCTCTCTATTGCTTAGAAGTCGACAAAGTTAACTATCGAAAACATCCCTTTAAATCAAAAGATTTCTGACTTCTTGTAAAATAACTTGCGAACCTCTTCCGGTCAGTTTTGGTCACTACGTCGCCAAATGTTGCAGGCTTTGAGGGCGAATTTGCAATTACCAAATATTTACCGATACCGGAAGTTATGATTTTTATTATTTCAAAATAATCCGTCCGTTTATTTCGCTTGTATTCAATGATAATTCCACTAACATTTAGATTCAGTTATCTGATCTGATCGCGCATCTGCAGGTCACACTTCAACGCTTCTGCTGGGAAATTTGGAATGTATTTAGGGTAATCGACTAGCGTGTATATATAGCGGCTATTGCATTGAAGATGACCCAAATTTCTTATTATCAACCATACATCTGAAGGAAAGAGTTGTTCATTGAAGCGATGATTGATGAATTCCCGATTTGCTGATTGAGAAAGTACGACGTTCAGAGTCTGTGATGTCACGTGGTAGCTCTACCGGCAGGTACATGTGTTATGTACCTGCCACTTATTCCAAAGGTACGATATTACGATCACCTAAAATCCATATGAGTCACACTCATTCACTGTGTAGTATGTAGAGCTATTTGTTTTGTTAAAGCTAAAAGCCTCTGGTCGTTATCTTCGACTGCAGACTCTACATACTAGACTGTACATAAGCATGTGGTGGTTATCTGCGACTGCCGACTCTACATTCCAGACTGAGCAGAAGCACTATCTCTTCGGCCAAAGGTGGACCTTTAGATTTTAGATCATTCATTCAACTCCAACCAATTCGTTTTGTACAAAAATATATTTTCAAGGCAACCGGTGAAAACCAAGTTTAATTGTCTTTAATTTCATTCTTGAGTAAAGTTACATTCTTAGCGTTTAACTCGTTCATCTCTTACCTATAAACGCCGATACTATTGTCCAGGCTATGGGAAACACTCTTGGTGCTCTTACCACCAAAACTCTTCCCATTGTTTCGGGATAGTTACGTTCGACATTTTCAATGATATTGAGCAAAGCTTTGACCCCAGGACGCCACAGGTGTCGCATTGATAGTCCCTCCAAATCCACCAGAAGACACCAGTTCAAAACAGGTTTATCTAAATTATCCGCCGATTCTTTGATCTTCACTATGCCTTCTTCACAAATATGGAGAGCCTAAAATAGGGACAACAAATAATAAACACATTCTAATACAAAATAATTACGTATCACTCTCAACTCACCAACTTTAAAAATCCCTCTGTACCGATGGACTTTAGCAAACCTTTCACATCCATGTGACCCAATCTCAGTATATAAATCGGACGACCGTCTTTGTCGTAATGATGCCAACCACCCGGAAAGTGATCCTGCACAACTGCCGGCATTTTATAATCATTTAACAAAGAATCAATGTGCTCATCTTTACGCCACTGCAGGGAATCTTTGAGCATGGTAAGGGCTTGATTCACATGCCAATCTCGTGCCCTCAAAAAGCGTAAAATTGTCTGATAATCTGGCATTTTATCCAAATCCTCCAAAGAATCCAAAAGTTTTCGTAATTCCAACAATTTTGATTCTTGCATGGGCGTTAATTGACCCAAGTGCTTGGCAATAAAATCTCCATCCAGTAAAATATCATGTGATGAAGGTCTTTTCTCTCCTCCAGCCATACCATTCTGCTCGGCGCCAGCTTCTTCGCCCTCTCCTCTAGCTTTGGGCGAGAGTGGAGCATCCGGTGGTGGTTGCCAACGTTCCACTTCCGTTACTCCCTCTTCTTTTAATTGTTCTATGAAATATTCTATAATTTCTTTACCCTTTAACGTGGTCTGAGTGTACTGTTTCATGCCCATCTTCTCCATGGAATGTTCAAAGCCAAAGAAATTCTTTATATCCAAGGTGGCCGTTTGATCGAAACATGTCCAATCAGGATTGTCGGGATGGGCATAATAACGGCAGCGTTCAAAAATCTCAATGCGTGATGAGAAGCTTTCATTAACGGCTTCGATATTAAGGGTGCGATTTGCTAAATCGAGGTAGTTGTGTTGGGTGAAATAAACAAATTCCACACCAATCAATTTCTTGAAAATATATGGAGCGTCTACGGCTAATTTACAGCGACGACTGGTCTTACGTTGGGCGCCATTCTCTAAGACCTCATCTTTGACAATCTCACAGTCCAAAACTATGGGCATCTGAGGGCATTTGGGGAAACGTTTTTCATAAGCCTGTAAAGGAAAGAGAAGGCAATATAATATTACAATTGTGGTAAACTTTTGGGGGCTTAAATGGTCTCATGTTATGATAAAATTTATAGTAATCAATAGCTATAGGGATGCGCAGAATAAAATTTGAAGTGTATTATAAAAACTCTTACAAAACTTTGCTTACGACTAAAGTCGGTATCAAAATTGGCTCTGATAGTCAGACAGCCTAAAGTCCTTGGGAGGTCTGAACCCACTTATAGTTAAATGCTTATATACGACAGTAGATAGACCGATAATGATATATGACTTTGTCATCTGATGGAAGGCTCTACAGAACTCAACCTTCCGTGCGATTATACGTAAAGTTCAGGGATAGACTAGTATTTATATCACTGGCGGGTTGAGAACGACACCGACTGAGGCACTACATTTTGTTCCACATTAATGCCGCAATACATTGTAGCTACTCAATATGCCATGTATACTGCTATTTGACTTAGGGACGACCTTAAGGTCTAATTAGACGACCTTAAGGTCTAATTAGACGACCTTAAGGTCTAATTAGACGACCTTAAGGTCTAATTAGACGACCTTAAGGTCTAATTAGACGACCTTAAGGTCTAATTAGACTACCTTAAGGTCTAATTAGACGACCTTAAGGTCCAATTAGACGACCTTAAGGTCTAATTAGACGATCTAAGGGTCTAATTAGACGACCTTAAGGTCTAATTAGACGACCTTAAGGTCTAATTAGACGACCTTAAGGTCTAATTAGACGACCTTAAGGTCTAATTAGTCGGCCTTAAGGTCTAATAGAAGACGACCTTAAGGTCTAATAGAAGACGACCTTAAGGTCTAATAGAAGACGACCTTAAGGTCTAATAGAAGACGACCTTAAGGTCTAATAGAAGACGACTTTAAGGTCTAAAAAAAGACGACCTTAAGGTCTAATAGAAGACGACCTTAAGGTCTAATAGAAGACGACCTTAAGGTCTAATAGAAGACGACCTTAAGGTCTAATAGAAGACGACCTTAAGGTCTAATAGAAGACGACCTTAAGGTCTAATAGAAGACGACCTTAAGGTCTAATAGAAGACGACCTTAAGGTCTAATAAAAGACGACCTTAAGGTCTAATAGAAGACGACCTTAAGGTCTAATAGAAGACGACCTTAAGGTCTAATAGAAGACGACCTTAAGGTCTAATAGAAGACGACCTTAAGGTCTAATAGAAGACGACCTTAAGGTCTAATAAAAGACGACCTTAAGGTCTAATAGAAGACGACCTTAAGGTCTAATAGAAGACGACCTTAAGGTCTAATAGAAGACGACCTTAAGGTCTAATAGAAGACGACCTTAAGGTCTAACAGAAGACGACCTTAAGGTCTAATAGAAGACGACCTTAAGGTCTAATAGAAGACGACCTTAAGGTCTAATAGAAGACGACCTTAATGTCTAATAGAAGACGACTTTAAGGTCTAATAGAAGACGACCTTAAGGTCTAATAGAAGACGACCTTAAGGTCTAATAGAAGACGACCTTAAGGTCTAATAGAAGACGACCTTAAGGTCTAATAGAAGACGACCTTAAGGTCTAATAGAAGACGACCTTAAGGTCTAATAGAAGACGACCTTAAGGTCTAATAGAAGACGACCTTAAGGTCTAATAGAAGACGACCTTAAGGTCTAATAGAAGACGACCTTAAGGTCTAATAGAAGAAGACCTTAAGGTCTAATAGAAGACGACCTTAAGGTCTAACAGAAGACGACCTTAAGGTCTAATAGAAAACGACCTTAAGGTCTAACAGAAGACGACCTTAAGGTCTAATAGAAGACGACCTTAAGGTCTAATAGAAGACGACCTTAAGGTCTAATAGAAGACGACCTTAAGGTCTAATAGAAGACGACCTTAAGGTCTAATAGAAGACGACCTTAAGGTCTAATAGAAGACGACCTTAAGGTCTAATAGAAGACGACCTTAAGGTCTAATAGAAGACGACCTTAAGGTCTAATAGAAGACGACCTTAAGGTCTAATAGAAGACGACCTTAAGGTCTAATAGAAGACGACCTTAAGGTCTAAAAGAAGACGACATTAAGGTCTTCTATTAGACGACCTTTAGGTCTTCTACTAAACATCATTTACCTTTTCTACTAGAAGAATTTATCTTATCTAATTAGCTCTAATTCATGGCCATACACTGTTGAGACTTCCAGAAATCTTTAAATGATTTCCAAGATAATGGTTAATTGCTTGTTTTTATTATTTCGCAAAATAATTCCTCCTGGCTTTGTTTATAATTTCTGTGGTGATACAGTATATTTAATGAGTGTGGCGGTGGAAGGATGGAACGAGACTGTTTAAACACACCGAAAGAATTTTGTTTGAAATGCCTATGTGATTGATTTGTTTACATATTCCGTATGGTTAAAGTGGTTATATTGTATAGTATATAAATAATCTGCCAAAAACAGTTTTGCAAAAAATAAAGTTGCCAAAAAATCACCCATTAGTATCAAAAAATCACCCATCTTATATTAGACGACCTTTAGGACTTCTAGTAGACGACCTTTAGGTCTTCTATTAGACGACCTTTAGGACTTCTAGTAGACGACCTTTAGGTCTTCTATTAGACGACCTTTAGGACTTCTAGTAGACGACCTTTAGGTCTTCTATTAGACGACCTTTAGGTCTTCTATTAGACGACCTTTAGGTCTTCTATTAGACGACCTTTAGGTCTTCTATTAGACGACCTTTAGGTCTTCAATTAGACGATCTTTAGGTCTTCAATTAGATAACATTTAGGTCTTATATTAGACAGCCTTTAGGTCTTTGGGTCTTCTATTAGACGACCATTAGGTCTTCTAATAGACCACACTTAGGTATTCTTATAGATCACCTTAGATACCGTAAGAGACCACCTTTAGGTCTTCTACTTTACATAATTTACCTCTTCTACTTGAAGAATTTCCCTTATCTACTTAGCTCTAATTCATGGCCATACACTGTTGAGACTTCCAGAAATCTTCAAAAGATTTCTAAGATAATGGTTAATTGCTTGTTTTTATTATTTCCCAAAATAATTCCTCCTGGCTTTGTTTATAATTTCTGTGATGATACAGTATATTTAGTGAGTGTGGCGGAGGAAGGATGGGACGAGACTGTTTAAACATACCGAAAGAATATTGTGATGCCTATGTGATTGATTTGTTTACATATTCCGTATGGTTAAAGTGGTTATACTGTATGTATAGTATATAAATAATGTGTTTTTTTATGCCTAAGTGTGGTGTGTTATTCATTTCAACAAAAATATTTTTTGCGAGACTCACAATTGTGGTGTGGAAGCATGATAGTAGGGCTCTAAGTTTGTTCAATTTGTGGAATTATTGAATGCCAATAATAACAGAATTGTATTCAAAACGCAAATTAAAAATAGCCTATCAAATGGGGTGGGCACTTATGGATAAATATGTGTGCAGTTAATTGAACGCAGTAGTAGTAGGTGTCGTTGTAGCTGATCTCGTGCTTCTCCTATTCACCGCTAGGGCACTAGGTGGTTTGCATCTCCTTATTACCTACTCTGATTTGTTTCCTAATTTGAAAGATTTTACGTTAACTTTTGCCCACCGTCACTTTTTAATGCCGTACCATGACTTTTGCCCACCGTCACTTTTTAATGCCGTACCGTCACTTTTTAATGCCGTACCGTCACTTTTTAATGCAGTACCGTCACTTTTTTATGCCGTACCGTCACTTTTTAATGCCGTACCGTCACTTTTTAATGCCGCACCATAACTTTTGGCGCCAAAACCAAACGTTTGCAAAATACATACATATCTCTCATTTTTTTTTTTTATTTCTTTTTATTCCAAGGCTGAGGCTGGGACCGGAATTTGTAATATTCGATATTAATTTTTCAACGGCGCGCATATCCAACGATAGACTTTCAGTGGTCGTTGTGATTCCAGAAAATTTGGTGATAAGAAATTTTATTGTTGGTTGAGATAGAAGTTCAAAGTTTTTATTGTGAGTTTTACTTTCCATAAGTCGTAAAAAATTAACAGTTGCTTTTTGTTTACTTTTTTAACTTTACGTAAGCATTAGACATAAACTGATTAAAAACACAATTTTTTGTTGCAAAGTAAACAATTCTTTAACAAATATAAACAATTCCTAAGGTTGTAAATTTAGCCGAAGTTCGGCTACGGCTTCGGCCTCGGCCTTAAAATCCGACATCGGTCGGGCTCTATCAGTTTCTTTAATATAAAATAAACTGACTTCATTTTAGATACGAATTGTTCTTATTTTAAACATCGGGACTTTAACGGATAATCTTTAAAATTCCTGAATTTTCTTATCTGTTTAGTCAGTCGGCTAAAAATGTTTCTATTAAATCTTTGATTCATTAAATTTATGAATCGAATTTTCAATAAATTTAATTTAACTGAAATTAAAATTTACAATTTTGTTTACAGGTTCAATATCAAACACATTTTAATTGGCTACATAAATATCATAATTAATTAGATTATTTCATTTTGTTCTACGTGTGGGCTAAACGGAAATTAACAACTGAGGTGAGTCAACTCTAGAAAATCAATTCTAAAATATGAGTACACAAGAGATATACTAACCCATTACCTGTATTTTCCAATTCAAATATCATATACACAGAAAAAAATTTCAGCTGAAAATGAATCTTTTAAATAATATCAGGAACATTTCTAATTAATTGTATATTTGAGTCAACTAATTAATACAATTTTCAGTACAATGCATGTTAGCATGAAAAAGCCTAGTAAACAGCTTCATTATAATAATACAAGTTTGTTTACAAGTTCAAAGATCAAAGAGTTTAAAAATGGTTTATAAACTTTTTCATTAATGCATCAATTTTCTTAGGAATGGTCTCATTTTATTCATGACCGACCGACTTTACGAAAAAATAATAAATAAATAATAATTGAGAATTTTTCGATGTTATTAAGGGGTGTTAAAAAAAAAATTATATTGTAAGACACCAATATTTGAAACCGTCGATGGGATGAAAAAATTATATAAAAAGATTATGAAGGCTACATGATTTAGAATTCTATAAAGCTTTCATAACCCGTTTAGAATAAATGGTTTTCGAGTTATGCTAAAATAGATGGTTCAACCTCTATTTTTTAGATGTTTATATTTATTTTGATAGATAAAGAAGTCCCGTCCCTCTACGAGTAATAGACCACAAAGCTCTTTTGAGCAAAAAAATTTAAAAATAAAAATATGGGTTTTTGACAAAAATGTCAAAAAAAAAATTCAGTTTCGCAAAAAAAATCTCAAACAAATATTTTTTTATTTTCTTGAAAAGATTGAAGAAAAAGCTATTGAAAACACTTTGGATAAAATTTTCTAAATGGCGATCACGTTGAAATTTTGTGTCATAACTACTACCCAATTGGACAAATCCCAATGAGAAGACATCGCTTTCAAAAAATGGCTCACTTGACATGAAATTCCCCATATAACAAAAGTCAGAATCCGTCTAAATGAGTGTGTATGTATGTGTGCATTCAACAAAACAGTTTTTCGTAAAAAGTTACTCGCCGTTCTCGTTCGCGCTTCTTATTAAAAAAATTACACAAATTATCGCACTTTTTTCTCATGGACCCTTATTTAAGGAGATATGGCCCGTTTAAAGTGTTGGGAGGAAATTTCAAATAATTGACAAAAAATCTTATTACGAATTTTCGTCTTTCTAGCTCTATGACCCTTAAATAAGGAATGTTGAATTTTTGGAAAGAAATCTCGGATTTTCGTCTATTTTCAAACTGTTGGTCAACAAAGTGATCACGAATTTTTGTTCTTTTTTGCTCTATGGACCACATTTAAGAAAATACTTTAAATATTTAAAGTTTTGGACATTATAAACAAAATGTATACCGATTTTTTAGCATTTTTCTAACTAATTACTAATTTGCATCCTTTTTGGTTAGCACCCTGTTGTTAAAGAGATATGAGTGTTTAAAGTGCTCGTCCCTCTTTACGCTGAAATATGAATGTTTAAGGAGATATGACTGTTTAAAGTTTTGAGAAACATTTTAATTTTTTTTATTAAAAAGTGATCACGAATTTCCATCCCTTTTTTACTCCGTTATTTAAGGAGATATCGTTTTATTTTTACTTTGCGACTGTTATTTAAGGAGATATCAATGTTAGGGATTTTTTTAGAAATGTCTGCTCAAAATCGCGATCTCGAATTTTTGTTATTTTTGCTCTATGATCCTTATTTAAGTAGATACGAGTATAACCATTTACAGCTTCGTAAATTTAAAAAAGTGATCACGCATTTTTGTTCCTTTTTGCTCTAGGGCCCTTTTGAGGAGATATGACCATGTCCCAAAACTTTAAACAGCCATATCTCCCTAAATAAGTTACGACTGTTTAAAGTTTTGGAAACATTTTCCATTTTTTCTTTGACATATTCTGAATTTTCGTCCTATTTTTACACTACTACTGTTGTTTAAGAAGATATCAAAGTCTGAAAAACATTTCAGGAAATGTCCGGCAAAAGACTCTTGCTCTAAGACTCTTATTTGAGGAGATATGACCGTGTGAGTTTGAAAAAATTTCGAATTTTTGAGCAAACGAAGTGGTAACGAATTTTCATCCCTACTTATTTATTATTTTTTAATAAAATTTTTGATCTTTGATCTTCATTTAAGGTTATCCCTGTTAAACTTTAGGAATGAAATTTAAAATGTTTACCAAAAACCTTAAACAGTAGTTAAGGAAGTATGATCGTTAAAAAGTTAAAGTTTTGGAAATTTCTGACCAAAAATTCGTAACGAATGTTCGTCATTTTGCTCTTTGACACATATTTAAGGATATATGACATTTTAAATTTTTGTTTAAATTGAAGTTTTGGAAAGAAATTGGAAATTTTGATAAAAGACTTGTCACGATTTGTCATTTGTCATTTTTGCTCTAGAACCCTTATTTCATGAGTTTCAGGAAGAAATGTTAAGGAGATATGACTGTATAAACTTTAAAGAGGAATTTCAAAACTTGATCACGGATTTTCATCGTTTTGGCTAATTTACGAGTATTTATTATTTTTTAATCAAAATTTTTATTAATGAACTGATGACGATATTTCGTTCCTTTTTGATCTACGATATTTATTTAGAGAGAAATCCCGGTTAAAATTTTCGGAAAAAAATTTCTACTTACGAGTATAATTTTTAACAATAAAACTAATCACGAAATTTTGTTTTTTTTTTGCTCCAGAAACCTTAGTGAAGGAAATATGATCGTTAAACAGTTAATGTTTTGGAAATTTGCGAATGGACACCCTTTTTGCTCTATGAGACTTTTAGGGATATATAAAATATAAAATTTTTGGAAAAAATCCAAATTTTTTATTTAAAAAGGTAATCACAAATTTTGTTCTACGACCATTATTTAAGAAGATTTAAGCCGTTATTTTAGGAGATTTGATACATTTAAAAGTTTTGGAAGAAATTGCAAATTTTTGACAGAAGTCAATTCACGATTTTTCGTCCTTTTTCTTCTATGATCCTTATATAAGGATATATATATATTTCAAAATGTCTGCGCAAAAAAAGTGATTTCGAATTATAGACCTTTTATCTCTAGAAAATATATTTAAGAATATATGACTGTTTATGATTTTGACAAGAAATACAAAAATTGTTAATCCAGAAAATGATTACGAATTTCCGTCCTTCCAGCAGTAGAACCTTTATTTATGGAGATATGGAAACAATTTTTGACCGAAAATAGTAATTTCAATAAATTTTAAGAAAATGTGACTGTCGACTTATTTTCGTGATGATTTTTTTCTTGTGACTAATTAGAAAAATAAGTGTATGTCCATGGACATGAGACGTTTAAACGTCTCCTCTCTTCAACCTAACCTAAACTAACCTAATTAGAAAAATATCACGAATTTTCGTGCAGGTTTGCCCTGAAGTAAAAATTTGTTAAATAATATAAATATGACCGTATGAAGTTTTAGACAGATAATCAATCGCATTATTTGATCACAAAGTGTTCACGAACTTCCGATTTACTTTCACTTTTTGAACAGACATTTTATATTTTACACCAAAAAAAGTGATCTCGAATGTTCGTCCTTTTCGACTAGATCTCTTATTTAAGGAGATATAACCGGTTAATGTTTGTCTTCGTTTGGGTGCTATTTTCATGCTATAGTTCCTATTAAACTTGTTTGGCATAATTTATACGTTTCTGCGATATTACAGATTGTATTAATATTTTCATGGGAGCTAAGTCCACAACCATTAAAAAGGAGGTATTGTACGCAAATTGTAAAATAACCCATTACCGTCCACTGTCCCCATATGTGGACATCTACAGGGTTCTCCAACAAGAGGTGTTATTTTGAATCACCCGGTATTTCGGCAGCTGTCACTTTTGAAACTTTTATTCTTTGACATTTGACAAGTAGAAGCTACGCCATTACTAATAATGGAACGATACATGATCATCGAACGATACAAAACGATCAAAAAACGATCGAACAAAAAAACGATACAAATCATCTTGACTGATGAGGCCCATTTCCACCTCGGTGGCTACGTCAACAAGCAAAATTGTCGCATCTGGTGCTCGGAAAACCCAAGAGTTATTATTGAGAAGCCTCTCCATCCTCAACGTGTGACTGTTTGGTGCGGTTTATGGTCCGGCGGGGTCAGTGGACCTTACTTTTTCGAAAATGAGGTTGGATCAACAGTTATGGTGAATGGATTGCGCTATCGAGAGATGATTAATGATTTATTATGTTCGGAGTTGGATGGTATTGATCCTGACAACTTTTACTTTCAACAAGACGGCGCTACGTGCCACACAAGCAACGAAACCATTGTTCTGTTACGGGAAAAGTTTCCGGACCGTATTATCTCTCGAAGAGGTGATCACAATTGGCCACCGAGATCTTGTGATTTAACAACTTGCGACTTCTTCCTTTGGGGCCACGTGAAAGATAAGGTCTACGCCAACAGCCCAGCGTCGATTCAAAACCTCAAAGATAGAATTCGTGAGGCTATCGAGGACATAGGGCAGCCATTTTGCGATTTGGTTATGGAAAATTTCATTAAAAGGATATGGTCCTGCAAGCGTGGTCGTGGTCGCCATTTGGCTGACGTTGTTTTTCATTATTAACGGAATACCTTCCTCTTTATTTTGAAATAAACATCCGATCATTTATCTAAAACATGGAATTTTTCTTTGAATACCAAAATAACACCTCTTGTTGGAAAACCCTTTATTTAAAGACATGCGACTTTTTGCGGAGATATAACAGTGGTATGAGCATTTCAAGTTTTCGAAATGTTCGTCCTTAAGTCACAAAGCTTTAAACAGTCATATCTATCAGTTTTTCTGTGGAAATTTTCCGAATTTAAGGAGATATCAATGTTTGAAAAACATTTTTGGATATCTCTGGCTAAAAAAGTGATTCCGAATTTTCGCCATTTTTTCTCCGGGATACTTATTTAAGGGAATATGACCATAGACATTGTTGAAAATGTTGATCCTAAAAAATTGATCTCGAATTTTCGCTCTAAGACTTTTATTAATTGAATTTTTGACCAAGCAAAGTGATCACGAATGTTCATCATTTTGGCTTATTTATTTATTTTTTTATACCAATTTTTTTATTAACGTGTTGAAGATTTTTTATACCGAATGTTCTTCCTTTTTGCTCTATGTCACTTATTTAAGGATATATGAAATTTTAAACTTTGGGAAAAAAAAAATATTTAAAAAAATAATCTCGAATTTTGTTCTACGACCGTTATTTAAGGAGATTATACCCGTTTAAAGTTTTGGAAAGAAATTGCAAATTTTAGACAGAAGACAGGTTACTACCTGCAACTATAAGAAATATTTATACCAAATTTGATCAACCTAGCTCTATTATTGCGGACTGTAGCGTGATTACCACAGACGGACAGACGGACGTGGCTAAATCGTCTTAGAATTTTACGACTATTAAGAATATATATACTTTACGGGGTCTCAGATCAATATTTAGAGGTGTTACAAACGGAGTGACAAAATGAATATACCCCCATCCTATGGTGGAGGGTTTAAAATTGAAAATCACTTATTGTTGGATTTCGGTACACTGCATCAAAATACACGTTCTGACCTACTATCAAAGCGACCTACTATCAAAAATTACGAATTTACTAAGAAATTCGAAAGGGCCTAACAACAAATTATTTCTTTTTTCGTAGTTAAAAATTTCTATTTCACGCAATTTTCACAAACCATTTATAAATCATGTTTGTGTGAATATATATACGCGTCATTAATCGTATGTTCAGGTATTATCCTGAAAATCCAGTTTTTATATCGACAACATTTTTCATTTTATTTTTTTTTTTTGCTTCTCCTGTAAATTTTGTATATACCCGGATGATGATAACCCCTTTCTCGTTTCTGATGACGATATCTATTTATATATTGTAGCCCAGCAAAATTTCTCATTACCAAATAATCCGACGAGTAAGCAAAGTTCGATAATTGTAAGTACTTATTATTTAGCCACTTTTCTCATTATTTTAACATGGGGATGTCATTGGAGGGAAGTACTTCCCAAAAGCATACAATAAAGTAGCATAATAAGCACTTATTTGTAGCATATGCATACCACATAAATATGTGCTTATGTTTTCACGATTTTAAGTACTTGAATAATGCATTACCAATAAGTTAAAAAATACGTAGTAGATATGGTAGATATGTAGAGATGGGCATTGAAAGTAATTTTGTGCATATTGTCGCGCATATTTCGAATTTCTGAACCCAAACCACGATATACGTAAATATTTTTGGTATTTTCATTCAATTTGCACGTAGTTTTGGAAGACTTCTACAATATGTGGGTTATTATAGCCAAAATTGCATTATACTAAAATTTGCCAAAAATTATTTTCATAATAAAATCACTTATTTCTGTTATTATTGGTAAGTCATTATTAATAAGCCGAAAGTAATTCAGCGAATAATGAGATGCCATTATTTGGTAATGCAGGGAATAATGACAGATACTTACCAAAATTTTGCTGGGAGAGGACTTTGAGAAAAAGTCCTATCACATACTATGGTATATTAGACAAACATGTTCCTCATAAGAAATTACTATAGGACGTCTTTAAACATGTCTGCGAAATTTTAACAGTTTTCATAATAACGCAAGTTCTATTCTTAAGTCAAAAACAAAAGATGTTTGTTTGCGAAGGGACTATCTGTCGTCCACAAATTATATAATAACATGAAATCTATTGATTTTTCATAACAAATGCTGAGCAGAAGTCTGAGTAATTTTTTATGAGAATTGCGATATGCTTTTGTTGAAATCGATTTTTTAGCAACAACAGGATGAGTAAGAAAAATAGTTGTTTTTTAAGTTTTTTTTCTCGGAATAAAATGTGTACCCCAAAGTTATGTTCTTCAAATTGTTTGTTCTATCTATAATTTACATTTTATTATACGGTAAAGATTTCAAAGGGTAATGTATTCGAATGTTAATGATTTCAATTAATTATGTTCAAAACCTGAGAATGTAGGTCAATTAGCTAGTCCTTGCATGACAGACATTTGGGATCGTTGACACATGCCACGGTTAAACAGCAGCTAAGTATCGAAAGTCATGATTAAAACAAACTGGCTCATTAAAATTTGCCTTTTTTTAATTGTTGGAAAATCTATGTATGCACATTTATGTACGAGTATATGTGACAGTAGGCAAACCGTGTGTATTCATTAGGATAAGGGCCACTTGACCTTGCCTTCGACAAAGACGAAAAACCCTAACGTCAGACTAAATGGAGAACAGCACACAGCTCATTAAGTATATTAAAAAATGAATGTGTGAAGGTTTACCATATGTAAAACACCCCCCGCCCAACCTCCGGCATAATGGTTAACTCCAAGAACTAAGAACGAAGGTTGAACCTCACTTACTCATCCCACAGTAGGGGTCCTTACTATCAAGTGTCAAGGCCAAGCTATGCGGTGAGTGAGGGTCGAAGGGGACAAGTAACCTCATACCCCATTGTTAGGGCAGACCACCACTACCATCTCAAATAATTAATTAAAAAGAAGTTATAAATTAAATCAATATGTGTAAACGTTTAGACTGTTCACAAACTGCAGGTTAACTACGAACCTGCCGCCAAACCTCAACATACCAACTCCCACCCACCCGCACGCACTCACTCCCTCACTCTCCCTTGGTTTAATGGCCACATCGAGGTGAATGAGTTGTTACAACCTCGAAGAGTTCAAAACACTTTTTAGTTTTCTGTGGTTATTCGATTTAACACTTTTCACTTTCCATTGCGGTTACTGGGGAAATCAATACAAAGGCGGATGGGTCATGTGCCATAGGTTTGGTGGGAATTTCCACAGAAGCCTGAGTGTTACTGCTGCTTCAAGTGAAAAGTGAAAAAAAACGTGAAAAGAAACTCGCACACGTTTTCCATGGATGGCACTTTTAAGGATTTCCATTTTCATGCAAAAGAACCAACAAGAGAATCAAGCAGTGATACACCGAAAAAAATATTTATTTTTAAATTAATTTCAAAGACTCATTTCTAGTGAACTAAATGCTCTGTAAGTAGACGGTGATCTCTTAACGACTGAACTGAGTGAGTCCACATTACCTAATATTATTCTTGGCGAGAGTAATGACCAAGGTGGACACATTATGGCAAATTTCGTCGTGATGATGTGACACTGGCCACAGAGGCCATATGGATCATTCTGATAAATATTGCTATATGCCATTGAAAATACCTCTTCTCAGGTTTATCAAAATACGTGATCCGAATTACAAAGGTCATCCAAGATTTATGAAGTAATCCCAATATTTTAGCTCTTGATTTTAGCTGAAGTATGTCCAGTGTCTACTGTGTCCACACGGAATATTCTGCATAATAGTTCTATACATCACTAAAATGCTTTTTCTAACGGCTATCAAAATGTGTAATCAGACTATCGAAAAATCTTCAAGTATTTATGAAATAATCGCAATATTGCTTCCCTTGAATTTTAATGAAATGCTTCCTCTGGACACTGCTATATGGAGCATTCTGCAAAATATTGTTATATATCACTGGAAAGCTCTTGCTGAGGGCTACCTAGTTGAACAAACAGAATATCCAAAAGTCATCTAAAAAGTAATGAAATAATCAAAACATTTCTTCTCTAGAATTTGGATGAAGTGCGTCCACTGGCCACTGTAGTCACATGTATCATTCTGCTAAGTATTGCTATATATGACTGAAAAGATGTGTCTGAGGTCTATCAAAGTGCATAGTCAGAGTATACAAAAGTCATCTAGAATGTATGAAAAAACCTCAGAACTTTTTCTCTAGAATTTGGATGAAGTGCTTCCAGTGGCCACTGTGGCCACATGGATCATTCTGCTAAGTATTGCTATATATCAATGAAAAGTGCTCTCTGAGGCCTATCAAAATTCATAATCAGAGTTTCCAAACGTCATCTAGAATGTATGAAAAAACCTCAGAACTTTTTCTCTAGAATTTGGATGAAGTGCTTCCTCTGGCCACATGGATCATTCTGTTAAATATAGCTATATAACGCTGAAAAGTTCTGTCTGAGGCCTATCAAAGTGCGTAGTCAGAGTTTCCAAAAGTCATACAGGATTTATGAAAAATCTCAGAACGTTTTCTCTAAAATTTGGATAAAGTGCGTTCACTGGCCACTGTACAATGGATCAATCTTCTTGAAGTCTATAAAAATTGCTCATCAGAATATTCAAAAGTCATCCAGAATTTATGAAAAAAATCGCAGAACTTTTTCTCTAGAATTTGGATGAAGTGCTTCCACTGGCCACTGTGGCCACATGGAGCATTCTGCAAAATACTGCTACATATCACGAAAAGCTCTCTTTGAGGGCTATCAAAATGCGTAATCAAAATTTCCAAAAGTCATCCAGGATTTATAAAATAATTGTGAAATGTCTTCTATTGAATTTGGATTTGCATCCACTGTGGCCACATTGAACGTTCTGCAGAATATTGCTATAAATCGCTGGAAAGCTCTTTTTGAGAGTCATCAGAATTTCCAAAAGTCATTCAGAATTTATGAAAAAATCTCAGAACTTCTTCTCTGGAATTTGGATGAGGTGCGGTGCGTCCACTGACCATTATGGTCACATGGACGATTCTGCCAAATATTTCTATACTCGTATATCATTGAAGGCTACCTCTTCCTAAAGGCTATCAAAATGTGTAAGCAGAGTATTCTAAAGTCATCAAGTCTCCAGAACATCGAATGAAACATAAAAGATTAACGGCCAATTCCACAATCTCTGGTTATCCTACAGTTAGAGCTAACCTACAGTTATAGATGTCAAATTGTATGAAATTTTTATTTTTTAACTGTATGTTAGCTCTAACCGGAGGTTGTGAAATTGGTGGTAAATTTAAAAATATTCGTCAGCCGGTTTCTTTTTTCGTTATTGATTAATTGATGGAAAATCATTCAACAAAATTCTTCTTAACTCATATTGCCCATAACCCAGCAGACCTCTTTCTGCCCTTCGCGGTAGGGCAGAAAGAAAATGTTATTCTTCTAGAATAAAATGTAACATTTTAAGTAGTACTCGTAGCAACAAAAAATTCCTTCAGTGTAGTCGAAAGGAAAATCAGCCAGTCACTCGTGGTTCGTTTGTTATTGATTCATGTTTATGACGGCAAGTCCTTCCAACTGAGTTCTCCGTAAATTCATATTGTCCATAACCATTCATTCACCATTGCAGGAACGCATTGCGGGAAATATTGCATATTGTATTGTTCGCACCCAGAATAGACCAACAATAAAAAATTGTATATTCTTTTGTGCGCCCTTCTTAGTCAACGTCAAGGACACGCATTGCATGACGGACAAACGACAATATCATGGTGTAGATGTAAGACATACATAGATATTCAGTACTGAACGATTTCTTTTTATTTCGCGAGGATTGTTTCTTTCTTTTAAATATTAAAGGAGCCTTTTAAAATTCTTTTCTCTAAATCCTGCAGGATTTGAATATATCAAAAGGCAACTTGGATGCTTACAAATCATGGTGTGGATGAAAATTCGAAGCTAAAATCATAAAAGGAAACAAGTGAAAGTTCTGTTTCATGTCCCTTAGAGATTTTCCTCTGTTTAAGAGTCACAATCAGGACATCCCATATTTCAGAATCGACATCATAGGTTTGCATGTTTATAAGAGTCTATATAAAAACAGACTCCAAATGTTTGCATCAATTTTGGGAACGACGTCAGAGATCTCCAATTAAACTGTTGTAGAAATGCAAGTGCCAAAATCTTTCAATAGCTGACTGAACATGCAAACAATCGAAATTTTAAAAGTTTTAGCAAAATGTTGTGACACTGAAAGTATCTTCAAGTTGAGAAAAAGTTAAAGAAAAACTAAATTTTATATTTATATTTTGATTATTTTTAAAAGTTCTATTTAAATTTCGATGAATATGTGTATCTTTCTGTTGGCTTCCAATGACGCAGTAATATGTATTAATATACATGAGGAATACACAATGACAGGAAGGATGAAGTATTAGATAAAGCCAGGAATATTAAAGTGTAACATGAAGGAAAAAACAGAGCTGTCATCTTTACTAGAAGTATGTATATTGGATAAAAATAACAAACTAATAAATTACAGCCTACATCGTAGCATCCTCAAAACAAAAAACAAAACGAACAGATGATAACCGTATATTATGGACCTTTTCCAGGATTTGTGGTGTGTGAGTGTGAAAAATCCTGCCGTCGCCATAAGTTTGTTGGCATTGATTTATTTTTATGGCTACCACTGTTCTTCTCTTACTAGTTTGTTTGTTGAACTTTACTTGGTATAACTTCAAGGTTTTTATAACAAAAACTATAAACCTACCATCCAAAGTACTGCACCATTTTTGTGGTACGCTTTTAGATACTTTAGTGCCACCGAATTATAATAAATTCTACATCAATCTCAAAATCTATCTCCAAAGATGTGCAGAAGGGTACATCCTCGTTTTTTTATAGATTATAATAGCCTACCGACTTAAATTAAAATCATTATCTTACAAGAACGGCACAGATTTTTGTGGTACACTTTTGGGGTCTCTAATGTATCTAAATTATAATAAATTCTACACAGATTAAAAGTTAAATCTCCAAAGCGGTGCGCAATCGCATATTTTTCTTATTACCAAAAAAGTAAATATAAAATAATTACATTATAAGTACTATACACATTTTTGTGGTACACTTTTATGGTCTCTAAGGTCCGGTAATTATAATGTGTTATACATCAGCGGATTTTTCAAAAGATTTGTGAAATAATATTATAATATTAAAACAAACGTCCACGAATTACGAGTGCTATTTTTCTAAACATGTATATTTTGGAAAAAGTACTGTGGTACACTTTTCTGTACTTTAGTTCCTTTAAGTTATAATCTATTACACATCACTGGGCATCAATTTGTTCAATAAATGTACAGAATTACAATATTAAAACTCTCGTATACATGTATGTATTTGTATTATAATAGCTATTTTTCTAAGGATATACATTTCTTAAAAGATCTGCCCATCTTTGTGGTACACTTATAGGCACTTTATTTATTCCAAATTATTATAAATTATACATCAATAGAAAGCTATTTTGCTAAAGGTGTGCTGAATTGTATTATAATATTAATACATACAGATGAATACACTCAAAATGATTACGACTGATATTTTTCTGAAGATATCCGATGTTGTAAATGGTCGACACTTTTTGGTAGGTACTTTAGTGCCCTCGATTTATATTAAATTATACTTTAATGAAAAGCTACTTTTCTAAAGGTTGCAGAATATTATTATATTAAAAAATACATAAATTTTTCAAGCTATCCATTTTTGTAAAAGTTCTGCACTATTTTTGTGGTACTCTTTTAGGCAATTTAGTACCAACAATTTATAATAAATTATACATCAATTGAAAGCTACTTTCCTTAAGGTTTGCAGAATAGTTTTTTTATACTAATAACTAATATGCGATCGAGTGTTTTGTAAAAGTTCTGCACTATTTTTGTGGTACACTATTAGCAAATTTAGTGCTCCAAAATTTTTATATATTATACATCACTTTTCTACAACTACTTTTCTAAAAGTGTGTAGAATAGTATTATTACATTAATTATATTTTATATAAGTGCAATAGGTTGATATTTTTGATATGTAAGTGTTCTGTATTATTTTTGATTTTTGTGGTACACCTTCAGGTACTTTGGAGCCCCAAATTACAATAAATTATACATCAATGGAAAGCTATTTTTCTAAAGGTGTGCTGAATCGTATTTTAATATTAATACATAAAGATGAATAAACTCAAAATGCTTACGAGTGATATTTTTCTAAAGATATCCATTTTTGCAAAATTACTGCACTATTTTTGTGGTACACTTGTAGGTGCCTTAGTGCTCTTGAATTATAATAAATAACACTTTAATGGAAAGTTACTTTTCTAAAGGTGTGCAGAATATTTGTATTATATTAATAAATACATAAAAGTGCAAAATAGTACGATTTTTCTGGTACACATCAGACTTTTTAGTACCACCGAATTATAATAAATTATACATAAATGTAAAACAATTCTTCTAAAAGTGTGCATATTCGTATTATAATATTCATACATACAAATGAATTCACTCGAATTGCTTACGAGAGTTTTTTTTAACAACATACATTTGTGTAAAAGTTCTGCACTTTTTGTGTGGTACACTTTTAGGCATCACTGGAAAGTTACTTTTCTAAAAGTGTGTAGAGTGATATTTTTTAGATGTACATTTTTGTAAATGTTCTGCATTATTTTTGTGGTACACCTTCAGGTACTTTGGTGTACCCAATTTACAATAAATTTTACATCAGTCGAAAGCTACTTTTCTAAGGTGTGCAGAATATTATTTTTTATATTAATAAATGTATATAAATTCAATCGAGTGAAATTTTTTAGGAAATGTTCATTTTTGTAAAAGTTCTGCACTATTTTTGTGGTACACTTTTAGGCCCTTTAGTATCCTCATATTATAATAAATTATACATCACTGGGAAGCTACTTTTCTAAAGGTGTGCAGAATAGTATTATTATATTAATAAATGTATATAAACGCAATCGAGTGATATTTTTTTTGGATATATACATTTTTGTAAAAGTTCTGCACTATTTTTGTGGTACACTTTTTATACATTACTGGAAGGCTACTTTTCTCAAGGTGTGCAGAATAGTATTATTACGTTAATAAATGTATATAGCTGCAATCGAGTGATATTTTTGTAGTTGTAAATTATTGTAAAAGTTCTGTACTATTTTTGTAGTACATTTTTAGGTAATTTAGTGCCCAAAAATTATTATATTATATGTGAGTATTCTGCACACCTTTTGAAAAGGTGTGCAGAATAGTGTTAAGATATTAATACATACAGATGAATGCACTAAAAATGCTTGCGGTTGCTATTTTTCTAAAAATGTATAGTTTTGCAAAAGAACTGCCCCATTTTGGTGGTACACTTCTATGAACTTTAGTGCCCTCCAATTATAACAAATTGTACATCAAAGGAAAACAATTTTTCTAAAGATGTGCAGAATCATATTGTAAACAAAAAATTTTGCTATTTTGTTAACCATATAAATTTTTGTAAAAATACTACAAAAAAATTATATCTGTCCATAGCAGATCGTAAGTATTCCATTGAGTACACAAATGGTGCAAAACGTACAAATTCCAAACAATTAAAAAGTAAAGTGGAAACCCCCAAATGGTTTACTAAAGTCATTTTCATCCATCTGCTCCCTTGGGTACATTTTTGCAAGAAATTCCCTTGAACTTTATGAGAAAACACTTTCGTGTCGTACATTTATATATCGTTAAGAAATATAATAACAACTAAGTTACCAAGCATTTTATAAATTGTTATAAAGACTTTCTATCCTTCTATTCTCCCTAGACTTGTTGTAGTCAACAAATACTGAAAAGAAGCCGAAGTGCGCACGAATGTTTCTATTTGTGTTGGCATGTCCTTGACTCCTATATCTTCCTATAATCCCATTCCACAACACTTTATAAAAACTAGCAGTGACGCCTTTGGCAGACAGACAGACAGCATATTCGAAACCAAAACAAATGTTCAAATGAACTGTTTTTATTTATATTTTTGTTTTAGATTTTTTTGCAATACTATTTGTTTTGATGTGATGCTGTTTTTACTAACAACTGGGATTAACTACTGTTTATTACCCCCAAGGACATGGTGGCATGCGTTTCAAACAGACATTCGTTCGTTCCCGGTTCTTCTTCCTGGCCACCACATCCACAAAAACCAATAAATTTTCCTAACCATCATGATGACGCTGAGCTAACAACTAAATTCCCGGGATTCTGCAGCAAAATCTTTACCCACGTAATTCATGCATTAGTTCCATTTGTATATTGCTCCACATGTCAATTTTCTGCAGTGTCATGTAGTGACTGGCACACAGAGACCAAGCGGCTGTAATAAAAGACAAGCAAGACCAAGCACCACCTACGCGAAAAATATAGATATTTATAACAATACACCAAGCGAGCAAGAGTCTCCAATAACAAGTCTATGTAATTGCTTTAAAAAAAAACATAATTTGCAATGTCAATTAGACTATGGGAAACATAATAAGAGTACAAAGGATTGTGATACAGCCATTTTTGTGGTACACTTTTGGAGGCTTTAATGTCTTCAAATGATAATAAGTATTATATCAATCGAAAGATATATCGCCGAAGATGTGCAGAGTGGTACACACAATTTGTTTTGCTTATAGCTACTACACAGATTCTTGTGGTACACTTTCGGGGTCTCTTATGTCCACAAATTGTAATAAGCTCCACTTCTTCTGTTTTTTTCTTAAATAATAACAGTCAGACAACTTAATTTAAATTCCTTACATTATAAGTGGTTTGTTTTTGTGGTACACTTTTGGGGCCCTTGATGTCATCAACCTATAATAATTTCTACACCAATCAAAAGATCCATCGTCAAAGATTTGCAGAATTGTATATTCCGTTTGTTTTCGTAGATTATGATAGTCAAACGAGTTAATTTAAAATCATTACCTTAAATGACCTGCACAGATTTTTGTGGCTCTTGATGTCATCAACCTATAATAATTTCTACACCAATCAAAAGATCCATCGTCAAAGATTTGCAGAATTGTATATTCCATTTGTTTTTGAATATTTGATAGTTAAACGAGTTAATTTAAAATTATTACCTTATAGGTCCTACACAGATTTTTGTGGGTCATTTTGGGTGCTCTAATGTCACTAAGTTCTACATCAATCGAAAGATACATCACCAAAGATTTGCAGAATGGTTAAGCCCATTTTGTTTTAGTAGATTATAACAGTGAAAACAAGTCAATTTAAAATCATTACCTAGTAGATACTGTACAGATTTTTGTGGTACACTTTTGAAGTCTCCAATGTTCCCAAATTATAATAAATCCTACATTAGTCGCAAAATCTATCTGCAAAGGTGTGCAGAATAGTATTTGCTATTTGTTTTGGTAGATTATTACAGTCATAAAAGTTAATTTAAATTCCTTAAATTATAAGTGCTTTACAGATTTTTGTGTTACACTTTTCCGGTCTATACTGTCCCCAACGTGTTATAATTTCTACACCTATCAAAAGATGTTTCGCCAAAGATGTGCAGAATGATATATCCTGTATGTTTTGGTAGATTATAATAACCAAAACAATTTAATTTGAAATCATTACCCAGTATAATATATACATACTGGGTAATGATACACAGATATTTGTGGTACACTCTTGGAGTATCTAATGTTACCCAACTATAATAAGATATTCATGAATCGAATGCTGTATATCTGTCTAATGGTGTATGTTTTCTATTTGTTTTGTTAGATAATAGTAACCAAACAACTTAACTTAAAACTTAAAATAAGTTATATACAGATTTTTGTGGTACACTTTTAGAATCTCTAATGTCTTCAAATTATAATAATTTATACATCAATCGATAGATCCATCGCCCAAGGTGTGCAGGATGGTACATCCCTTTTGTTTTAGTAGATTATAATAGTCAAAAAGCTCAATTTAAAATCATTATCTTGTAGGTATTACACAGATTTTTGTGGTACACTTTTAGGGTCTCTACTGTCCCTAAATTGCAATAAGTTCTACTTCAATCTAAAGATTTATCAATAAAGATGTGCAGAATGGATATAACAGCCAAAACAAGTTTAATTTAAAATCATTACCTTGTAGGTACTACACCGATTTTTGTGGACAATTTTTGGGGTCTCTAATGACCCCAAAATATAAAAAAATTACACATCAGTCGAAAGATATACCTCCAAAAATGTGCTGAATGGAAATTTATATCTGTTTTTGTTTATTATAATAGCCAAATAAATAATTTTCAAATCACTACCCTTTGGGCCCCTAATATCCTAAAATTATAACAAGTTATACATCTATCGAAATATGTATCGCCAAATATGTGCAGAATGTTATATGTATTATATTTCTTTTCGTAAATAGTTACAGCCAAACAACTTTTTTTATGGTACAACGTTGGGGCCCCAAAGATCCCCAAATTGTAACAAGTTCTACATCAATCGAAAGATCTATCACTAAAGATGTGAACAATGGTATATTCTATTTGCTTCGTAGATTTTAATAGTCAAATGTGTTCATTTTAAATCCTTAGCTCCTCCTACACAGAATTATGGTACATTTTTGGGGTCTCTAATGTCACCAAATTACTTGTATAATATTTTATATTAATCAAAAGTTCTACCTCCATGGATGTGCAGAATGTTATATCCTGTATGTTTTGGTTGATTATAACATTTATATATAATAAAGGTAATTTAAAGTAGATACTACGCAGATTTTTGTGGTACACTTTTGGGGTTTCCAAAAGTGTTACTCTAAGAATTAAAATAAGTTCTACATCAATAGAGCGATCTACCGCCAAAGATGTGCAGAGTGATCAATCCTACTTGTTTCAGTACAAATTAATTTAAAATCATTACCTAGAAGGTACTACCCTGATTTGTGTGGTACCCTTTTGGGGTCTCTAATGTTTCCAAATTATAATAAATTCTACATCATTCTCAAAATTTATCTCCAAAGATGTGCAGACTGGTATATCCTAGTTGTTTTAGAAGAATATAATAGCCAAAACAAGTTTAATTTAAAATCATTACCTTGTAGGTACTACCCAGATTTTTGTGGTACACTTTTGGGGTCTCTAATGTTTCCAAATTACAATAAATTTTACATCATTCTCAAAATCTATCTCCAAAGATGTGCAGAATAGTGTTTGCTATTTGTTTTGATACATTATTACAGCCATATAAGTTAATTAAAATGTTCTTACATTATAAGTGCCGCACAGATTTTTGAGGAACACTTTTGGAGCTCCTTATGTCTTCAAATTACATTAATTTCAACATCAATCATAAGATCCATCCCCACAGATGTGCAGGATGGTATACTTCAATTGTTTTCGTAGATTATAAAAGGTTCTACATAGATTGTGGTACACTTTTGGGATTTGTAATGTCTGCAAATTGCAATAAGATCCACTTTTGTTGAAAGTTCTTTCTCCAAAGATGTGCAGAATGCTATATTTTATTTCTATATTATATTTATTTTAGTAAATAGTTACAGCCAAACAACTTAACTTAAAACCCTTATAATATAAGTGCTTTTGTGGTACACTTTTGGGGTCTCTAATGTTTCCAAATTATATTAATTCTATATCAGTCGCAAAATATATCTGCACATATGTGCAGAATAGTATTTGTTATATGTTTTGGTAGATTATTATAGTCATATAAGTTCATTTAAATTCCATACATTGTAAGTGCTATGCAGATTTTTGTGGTACACTTTTGGGGCGCCTAATGCCTTCAAATTATATAAATTTCTACATCAATAAAAACATCCATCGCCAAAGATTAACAGAATGGTATATTCCATTTGTGTTCGTAGACTGCAGTCAAATGAATTAATTTAAAATCATTACCTGGTAGATACTACACAGATTTTTGTGGTACACTCGGGGTCTCTAATGTCAGTCAGGTTTATATTGTGGGTTTTTAGTGTTTCGAAATTATAATAAATTTTACATCAATCGCAATTTGTATCTTTATAGATGTGCAGAATAGTATTTTCTATTTGTTTTAGTGCTTTAAAACAAATCTTAATGCTACTTATGTGATTTAAAATTATAAGGTATAACTCGAAATCAATAAAAAATTAAAAATTAAATTCGAAAAATCTGCAACATTTCTATAACCTTTAAAAAAAAATAAATTTGGAGAAATTCTTAAACAATAATTTTATTCGTATATAACGCTTATCTTATTTGAGAAAGTTAGTTTGCACATATATTTTGTTGTAATATATTAATATATGCGTTCCAAATAAATTTTATTGATTTTCAAATAAATTGTATATGCTAAGAAATATATAATATTTAAAAAGTTGTGTTCCAAATATGTTTTGTTTTGATTGAAACATATCAAAAAACGCAATTTTGTCGCTTGTATGTACTACATAAATTTGTGTAAAAAATTTGCAGAATAATATATTTCCATTTAATTTGATAATGATAACATATAATTGGCAGACAAGTCAGTCTAAAATCATTACATTATGGTTATGTACTGCACATACATCATTCCTTATTAAGATCTTTGCTTAGCTGAAACAAAACTTCCAGATACAAAATATAAATCACAAACTAATTGTTTTATTGAAAAAATCTTCTTTAATAACTATGCCAGAACATCTGTCAATAGAGTGATTAATGGAAGCTAACATGTTTTTTGCACAATCTGTTCAATTATTTGATATTTTTCCATGTATTCCTTTTGATTTTATATGCATTTAATTGTGTGGTCATTATTTCAAAATCACAAATATTTCCTCAATTTTCTTTTAAACCATATTTCCTCACGCCACCACCCCCTCACCAGCCTGAAAACAAAGGAAAACACCATACAGTAAGGACATGTCATTTATGGCAGTGGTTTGCAATGGCTTTCCTTTTTTAATTCCTGCCATTAATCACGAGCTTATGTACGTTCTTCATTGTTATACGTTGTTTTCTGGCTAAGAGCCAAAAACAACGTATGGAAGTGGTTATATTTGTACTACATATATTTATATAAGAAAAAATCTCAGCAAAGAAATATATCCTATATATGTACAACATACACTGAGGAAATGAAGTTATAAATATAAAGATGACCAAATCATTAAATCCCTGTTTTGTCGTAAATTCAAAGATAATTTCTTTACATTAAGTGCAAGACTATAAAAACTACACACTTGAAAAATTAATTGAATCAATTATTCAGTTCAGTTAACATATTAATTGATTTCAATTATTGTTTTTATATAAAATAGTTTACATTTTCAATCAATTTTAATTAAATTAATATTTTAGTTAATGTCACATTTGATTCAATTATTATTTTCATTAACGATTAGTATCACAGTACAGCATTTTCCAGCTCATTGATTTGGGACTCAATTCTGAGAATTGGACGTAAAAGTAGACCCAAAAATATGAACTTCTGCATCATTCGTTTTGTGAAGTTGGCTCAATTAATAATTAAATGGGCATACGATTTTTTTTGCTCAAGGTAGATTTTTAGGACTTTTCTATATTTTAATACGGTTATATCTCGGAATACCGTATGGAATATCTCTTTTGTGTCTGAAGCAAAGTTGTATACATTTTTTGACAGTGCCTATTGACAATACCTTACGGACGTTTCGTCGATGTTCTATAGGAAATGGTGTAATGAAAATGCAGAACATAGAAACACAGGTGCATAAACGTTTATAAATGTGCGTGAACGCTGAAATGCTCTTCTTGTTCCTTCATGATACCTACTTCGTTCACAGTCAATTAAAGAGAAAGGGGTAAGTAGGCTTTTTTATTGATGTGTGTTTTTTTTGTCAGTAAAATATGGAAAAATAGGTAGTATTTATAGGTGTTCATTGATCGATTTTTGTCATTCAACAAGTGCCGACGAACGCGAAAAGTAGAATTTTTAAATTATAATTTAGAGTGAAAAACATTTTAAAAAGCAGAAAAGCATTCAAAATTTCTGTATGGAAAATAACAAGTGCCCAAAATTATTACTATTATTTTGAAAAAATCACCTTAATACCTCTTTGGCACAATTACCTCAGGAATTGGACGAACAAGGAGAGAGGTTCCACCCGGTGACCATGCCAATGAAAAAGCGATTCAAAAAGTAGATGCATTGCTTGCAGAGGATTGTTGGTCGAGTTCTAAAATTATGCAGTTTGAAGATGAAAGCACCGAAGATGAAGATGACACTGAAATTGATGGCCACACTGAACAAAACATGCCCTTGAACATTATGTCTAACTCGGATGATGATGCAGACTCAGAACATGAATATGAACAACCTACGAAGATAACAAGATCATCAGAACCACAAGCGTCAACTTCAACGAGGATGGATATCGACAATAATTGAAAATATTCTAAATTTTGTTTCTATGCACAGATAACATATAAAAATCTCATATTTTCTGTGTAAGAATAGCTGTAATAAAGGGTTTTCCAACAAGAGGTGTTATTTTGGTATTCAAAGAAAAATGTAATTTTTTGTGATGAATGATCGGATGTTTATTTCATAATAAAGAGGCAGGTATGACGTTAATAATGAAAAACAACATCAGCCAAATGGCCACCACGACCACGCTTACAGGACCATATCCTTTTTATGAAATTTTCCATAACCAAATCGCAAAGTGGCTGCCCTATGTCCTCTATAGCCTCACGAATTCTATCTTTGAGGTCTTGAACCGACGCTGGGCTGTTGGCGTAGACCTTATCTTTCACGTGGCGCCAAAGGAAGAAGTCGCAAGGTGTTAAATCACAAGATCTCGGTGACCAAGTGTGATCACCTCTTCGCGAGATAACACGGTCCAGAAACTTTTCCCGTAACATAGCAATGGTTTCGTTGCTTGTGTGGCACGTAGCGCTGTCTTGTTGAAAGTAAACGTTGTCCATATCTATACCATCCAGCTCCGACCATAAAAAATCATTAATTATCTCTCGACAGAGCAATCCATTCACCGTAACTGTTGATCCAACATCATTTTCGAAAAAGTAAGGTCCAGTGACCCCGCCGGACCATAAACCGCACCAAACAGTCACACGTTGAGGATGGAGAGCCTTCTCAACAATAACTCTTGGGTTTTCCGAGCCCCAGATGCGACAATTTTGCTTGTTGACGTAGCCACCGAGGTGGAAATGGGCCTCATCAGTCAAGATGATTTTGTATCGTTCGTATCGTTTTTTTGTTTGATCGTTTTGTATCGTTCGATGATCGTGTATCGTTCCATTTTTAGTAATGGCGTAGTTACTACTTGTCAATTTTCAACGAATAAAAGCTTCAAAAGTGACAGCTACCGAAATACCGGATGATTCAAAATAACACCTCTTGTTGGAAAACCCTGTATGAATCGACATTTTTATTTTCATGCAAAATAAAGTTTGTAAAGAAAGAAACAGCATATTTGTGGATTTGTAATACAGTTATTGAGCAAAAAAGGTGAAGAATTGGGAAAAAATTGTCAAAATGAGCTTTTTGCATCTGCACTTTTTTCGGGTAGGTTTGTTCCGCATTTGTTCTCCTATTCAATATCTACAACAAAAAATATACAATCCATACGGTATACCGAGATAAAACCTTGTTAAAATATAAAAAAATTGCTAAAAATCAACCTTGAGCTAAAAAATGCGTATGGCCATCATTAAGGCCAATATTTTTGTGGAACATATTAACCCTCTAGCTCCCTCACATAACTGTATTTTTTGGCCATATTTTAACAAATCGTAAACAACACCTCTTAAAATGGGGAGGGCGGGGATGAAATGTTCTACAAAAATTTTGGCCTTACAAGTGTCAGAACACACCAAAGCTCAAAACTTAGCACAAAAACCAAAAAACGGCCATGTTCCAGTCACTATCGTTATTGCTTCGACCACTAGATCGTTTGACTAACATTCCTGCACGAACAGTAGTTTTACCTTTTTTGGTGTTTGTGTTATGTTTTGAGCTTTGGTGTGTTCTGACACATATAGTAAAATGTTATGGCCAAAATTTTTGTAGAACATTTCATCCCCGCCCTCCCCATTTTAAGGGGTGTATATGTACTACCTTTTGATAGTAGAATCGAACCTATACTGTCAAGTCCGTGTATTTTTTCACTGTTGCACAGTGAATCTAATAAAGCAGAATGGCGTTTACGCCACTTTCAAAATAAACAGTTCATCTAAAGATGTTGACTTTTTTAATTATTTTTTTTTTAATTGACATTTTTAGCATGATATATTTTCCAGCCAAATTTTACATAATTAAAATACATTTTAAGATAATTTCATCTTGTTCGAACTATCTTTATCTTTTACTTCTGATCATTGCAAATTTAACATAATTTCAGGCAATTCTCTTTTGTTCAGTGTAAGTAAGCTTTGTATTTTTTTCCATACATTCTTAACTACGAACTGAAATGCAAACAAAAAAAATCAATGAAGCCACATGAAAACTAAAATAAAGTTCGTGCAGAAAAAAACTAGTACTAAAAACATACAACAACAAAAAAAAACGAAAAGTCACTTTAGGCAGCAATTAATGTTAATGTTACATGTTTAAGTCGTTATGGGGAAGTGTAGGTTTATTTTTCGTAACGAGTATTTCGAAAAGCCTAGAACGCAAATTCAAATCGCATGCTTTTGTTTTTTATTTCCATAGAATATATAAGTAATATAAAGCGATAATACTGCATAAGTGACAACCTATATTAATAACTTGAGTCAGCTCTTAAAATAGGTGATGTTGATATACATATTATCAATTAAGCGAATGTTAAGTTTTCATTCGATTTGTTTCGCATACAATTTTAGAATTAATAATAATAAAAAAACATAATATGGCGCCCAACGTGTGGCGGGTAAAAAGTTGATATACAGTAGTATACAAAAGTTTTATCGAAGGGCTGTGCATAAAATGTTCTAGTGTAATATCGTGTACTAAACAAGAAATAAAATATTTAAAATAAATTAAATTGTTAAATTCCTATTTTCTTGCAAGACGCCTCTAGTATTTGGAACACATGTTTGATGCATACGCCCTATAAATATCCAGCATACCCTTTAAATTAAAGAAAATTATGAGGGCTAATGTTGAAAATATCACTTTCACGTAGAAACAGAAGTTTAGTAACTGTCGTTAAAACAATTAGAAAATATTCTATATATAAATACAAAAAATTTACTTTAATTTTTATAAAAAATTGTAAAAATAAATTTTCAGAAAATTTATACAAAATTTCTCCGTATTTTTTTATTTATAGAACATTTCTCAGACATTTTTTATTTATAGAAAATTTTCTCCAAAATGTCTCCGAAATTTTTTATTTATCGAAATTTTCTCCGAAATTTTTTATTTATAGAAAATTTCTCCGAAATTTTTTATTTATAGAAAATTTCTCCGAAATTTTTTATTTATAGAAAATTTCTGCGAAACTTTTTATTTATAGAAAATTTCACCGATATTTTTTTTATTTATAGAAAATTTCGCCGAAATTTTTTATTTATAGAAACTTTCACCGAAATTTTTTATTTATAGAAAATTTCTCCGAAACTCTTTATTATAAGAAAATTTCACCAAAATTTTTTATTTATAGAAAATTTCACCGAAATTTTTTATTTATAGAAAATTTCACCGAAATTTTTTATTTATAGAAAATTTCTCCGAAATTTTTTATTTATAGAAAATTTCTCCGAAATTTTTTATTTATAGAAAATTTCTCCGAAATTTTTTATTTATAGAAAATTTCTCCGAAATTTTTTATTTATAGAAAATTTCTCCGACATTTTTTATTTATAGAAAATTTCTGCGAAATTTTTTATTTATCGAAAATTTCTCCGAAATTTTTTATTTATAGAAAATTTCTCCGAAATTTTTTATTTATAGAAAATTTCTCCGAAATTTTTTATTTATAGAAAATTTCTCCGAAATGTTTTATTTATAGAAAATGTCTCCCAAATTTTTTATTTATAGAAAATTTCTCCCAAATTTTTTATTTATAGAAAATTTCTCCCAAATTTTTTATTTATAGAATATTTCTCCGAAATTTTTTATTTATAGAAAATTTCTCAGAAATTATTTATTTGTAGAAAATTTCTCTGAAATTTTTTATTTATAGAAAATTTCTCAGATTTTTATTTATAGACAATTTCTTAGAAATTTTTTATTTATAGAAAATTTCTCCGAATTTTTTTGTTTATAGAAAATTTCTTCGAAATTTTTTCTCAGAAATTATTTATTTGTAGAAAATTGCTCTGAAATTTTTTATTTATAGAAAATTTCTCAGATTTTTATTTATAGACAATTTCTTAGAAATTTTTTATTTATAGAAAATGTCTCCGAATTTTTTTGTTTATAGAAAATTTCTTCGAAATTTTTTATTTATAGAAAATTTCTCCGAATTTTTTTATTTATAGAAAATTTCTCCGAAACTTTTTATTTATAGAAAATTTCTCCGATATTTGTTTTTATTTATAGAAAATTTCGCCGAAATTTTTTATTTATAGAAAATTTCACCGAAATTTTTTTTTATAGAAAATTTCACCGAAATTTTTATTTATAGAAAATTTCACCGAAATTTTTTATTTATAGAAAATTTCTCCGAAATTTTTTATTTATAGAAAATTTCTCCGAAATTTTTTATTTATAGAAAATTTCTCCGAAACTTTTTATTATAAGAAAATTTCACCGAAATTTTTTATTTATAGAAAATTTCACCGAAATTTTTTATTTATAGAAAATTTCTCCGAAATTTTTTATTTATAGAAAATTTCTCCGAAATTTTTTATTTATAGAAAATTTCTCAGAAATTTTTTATTTATAAAAAATTTCTCAGAAATTTTTTATTTATAGAAAATTTCTCCGAAATTTTTTATTTATAGAAAATTTCTCCGAAATTTTTTATTTATAGAAAATTTCTCCGAAATTTTTTATTTATAGAAAATTTCTCCGAAATTTTTTATTTATAGAAATTTTTTCCGACATTTTTTATTTATAGAAAATTTCTCCGATATTTTTTATTTATAGAAAATTTCTCCGAAATTTTTTATTTATAGAAAATTTCTCCGAAATTTTTTATTTATAGAAAATTTTTCCATTATTTATTTATAGAAAATTTCTCCGAAATTTTTTATTTATAGAAAATTTCTCCGAAATTTTATATTTATAGAAAATTTCTCCGAAATTTTTTATTTATAGATAATTTCTCAGAAAACTTATTTCAGTTTTTGTGTCAAAATTGCTTAGAATTCATTCCAAATTACCAAATTTAAAGTAAACTCAAATCGAATGTAGGGTACACATGTACCCATACAGGTTTGTCATTGTTTGAGGGTGTTTTACTTTTTTGCTTGTTATCGCACAATGCCAAATTGTTCCATATTTATTTGATTCAATTTCGTTTCTTTATGGGGCAAACACAAATATGTACGTTCGCAACGATTTAACAAATTTAAGGTGTTAAAGTGGAAATTATGCGTTCAAAAATAAATTACTTTAGATCTTTTGTTGGTGGTGTGTGTTTCTGTTTTCTTTAGAAATTATGCTCATTCTTACATACAAGACAAAATATCAATTTTTTTCCTTTGTAGTGGTTTTCTTATTGTTGTATATTGGTGATTCAAATATATGTCTGTTGTTCTATTGCCAAAAATAATTCGTGTATAAACGTAAATAGAAATGAATTTGTCCTTGAACTTAACATGTATGGACATACAAAAAAACAAACGTCGGGTAATTGAAAGTTAGCTACTGACACACATAACAAACATAAAATAAAATATTATTTTCAATTTTGATTTTATTTATCGTATTTATTGGAGATAAAATAAAACGATTTGAACTTGAGGTTTAGGGGATAAATAAACAAAAAATATGTATATTAATAGGGTGTGTAATGTTGGAAAACCTGTTTTACGGGACGAAAAGAGATCTGATTGAACATGGTCACGGCAAACATTAAATTTTATTAGAACTAAAATTTTTTTGCAGCAACCATACTCGTATAATGTATGTACATCCGTTTTTGTCATAAGAAGTCTCCATTAACAATATAAATATAAAATTTTTAAGTCTCCTGAAAATCCTATGATATGATTACCACAACAATACTTGTCAGAAGACAAAAGTATTTTTTCAAAAAATATTTTTGTCATAATATAGTTACAACTGATATACAGAAAATGTATATCTCTCCATTAGACAGACACCCTTTTATCTACATATTTATAACACAAACAGTAAAAAATCATTATCAGACCTTCACTTAGAATACTCAGAAATGCCTACTATATATATACCAGTATGTAGTTATCTAGTCTGCTGATTTATATTTCTTTTTATTGCCGCCAGTTTGTTGACTCGTATATTTCCTTCGATGCGAACGGAATTGAGTGTGTCAGTTATAATTAATATAATTATTTATAATTTTCAGCGTTGTTGCTAATTGGCCGCAGAGAAATTGTATTTTTTGTTATATAAATTACAAAGATATGCAGATTATCATTGTATATTCTTTATATCATAATATTCAGACGTATTTGGAAAAACCGCAATCTATCTTTTATTAAGTGCAAAACAAACGTTACAAAAATAAAAATAAGGGCTATAGTAATACAGGAAATGACTGACATGTTTAGCAAAAAGAATATTTAATAAGCTTAGGATAGTTTTTCATGAATTATGACGTAAATTCAGATCTGATTCATTATATAATAATCCATTTTTGTAAATACTGCAAAATTGATGTCACTCAAAAAACATTCACATAGGTGTGACACACGTTTCTATGACGTATACACAGGAAAAATGTTTACCTAATTTTCTTTAAAATAGAAAAAGTTGTAAAACTTAAATTTCCTTAAAATAAAGAAAATTTTCTTAAATTAAAGAAAATTTCCATAAATTAGAGAAAGTGTTCTTAAATTTTTAAAATTATTTTGGAAATTTTTTTAATTCAAGAAAATGTCCTTCAGTAATGGCTGATTTCGAGTTAAAGACAATTAACTTTAAATAATACTACTTCGTAATGACACTTAAGTCACGTGAAAATGAGCTCATGATGAGATAATTAAAACTTAGTGATTAATGTACATCAAATAACAGCAGAGAAAATAACTTTGATTAAAAAAAATCGCGTCACTGGTTTACTTAAATTGAGGACATTTTCTAACATAAAAAATTTTGTTAAATAAAACAAGATGTCTTTAAATTAAAGAAAAAATCCTTACATTACAGAAAAAAATCGTTAAATTAAAAAAAAGCTTATTTTGATAATTCCCTATGAGGGGTTGGGAATTATTGATGTTTTTTGTGTTTTTCTCGCTGTTAAGTTGGGCTGAAGATCAAAGGGTTTCCTTCTAAGTGAAGTGAATTTCGTTAGATCAAAGAAAAATTCCTTAAATTAAAGAAATCGTAAAAAAAGAATATTTTCTTAAATAAAAGAAAATTTCCATAAACTAAATAACATTTCCTTAAATTAAAGAAAATGTATTTAAATTAAACAAGATTATCTTAAATCAAGGGCTGATTTCAAATCCAAAGGCAATTGTCTTCAAATAAGAGCATTTCTTAATCATACTTTAGTGACGTGGGAATGAGTTGTAGATAATGTAAGTAAGTTATGTACTTAAACTCATTGTAATGAAACTGTCATTGATTTGAAGAAAAATCGTCTAACTTAAATAAAATTTCGTTAAATTAAAAAACCATTAAATTAAAGAGAATTTTGTTAAAAGTCAAGAAAAATTTCTTAAACTAAAGAATTTTATTCTAATTAAAAAAATGTTCCTTTAATTAAATAACATTTTCTTAAATTATGGGCTGATTTCGAATCAAAGACACTTATCTTCAAATAAGAGCAAATCTTATTGAAACTTTAGACACATGTGAATGAGCTGAAGATAATGTGAACTCATTAAATAATGTACATAATTAAACCTCTGCATTAAGACATTCATTTCTTCGTCTACAGCAGTGTACACTACTTCACTGCACACTGAAACATTGTATTTTTTACTCGATTGACACTACTATAGAATCGAAAAAAAAACAACAAACACTTCACACTGTTTGATGTTTACAATCTTGTCGTGTACTCTGCTCGTTCGGTTGTTGTATTCTTTATACTCGTTTCAATTCGTCAAACGATGAGTATAATGAAGCGAGTACACTGCTGTTTTCTATTTCTTCAGTATGTACACTAGTGTATTTACCCCTCAAAATCAATAAATTTCTAAGGTGGTCCGTCGCTCTTTGTTGTTGCGTCTCTCTTTGCAATGACAATGAGTACAGTAGTGCAGAGTATACTGAAATCAAGTATTTTTGTTTTGGTGTACAGTGCTTGAATGAGTGTACTTCTCTATTGTCTTGTTACTTATTTGTTTTGAAACCTGTTTGGCGGTTACTGCTCTCTTCAATCATTCATTTGTTTTGTCAAAATAGAGTGTGTGGTTTGATAAGCAACTGAATGTCTTGAAAAGCCATTCAAGACATTCATTGCAGAGGTTTAATAAACATGAAAACATGATTTTAAGAACTTTCGCAACAATGATTTACTTAAATTGAGAATCACCTAATTAGATCAAATTAGATTAAATGAAAGAAAACCTCGTGAAATTAAAAAAAATAATTTAAAGGAAATGTCGTTAAATTAAATAAAAAAATCCTTAAAAGTAAGTATTCATTCATTCAATTAAAGTTCCTTAAATTATAGAAAATGTCTTAAAATTAAAGAAAATCTCCTTAAATTAATAAAAAATTATTAAATTAATGATTGATTTTGAGATAAAGATAATAGTTTTTAAAATTAGTAAATTTCGTAATTTAACTTAATTCACATATGAATGAGTTGTATATAATGTAAATTCTGTGAATAATGAGCATAATTTATTACAAAGAAATTATTTTTGATTTTTAGAACTGTCACGTCATTTACTTAAAATAGGAAATTATGAATAATTGCTTTGAAATAAATTCATAACGTACTTATATTTAAAACTTTCGAAATTAAATGAAAAATTTAAATTATCAAATAAAGTTTCTTTATGTTTATGACCACTATCAAGGCTAACGCCATTTCCTTAACATAAGAAAATTAGGAACATTTTTGTAAAAAAACAATTATCTTTAAAATTAATAAGATCTCAATAAACTGAAGGAGATTTTCTAATGAAGAAATCATTACAAAGAAATATTCTTTGATTGTCAGATTCTTCGCATATTTGATTTTAAGATTATGTGCATCTTTGATTTCAGCTTCAAGTACATTTCCAAAAATTTTGTAAATTGGTGGTTGATGGTCTTAAACATCTTTGAATTAATGTAAAATTTTATACTTATATTGGGGAAACTAGGAATAAATTGGAGCCAAAGACAATTATACTTAAGTTGATCTGTTATTGATGTTTTTTGTGTTTTTCTCGCTGTTAAGTTGGGCTGAAGATCAAAGGGTTTCCTTCTAAGTGAAGTGAATTTCGTTAGATCAAAGAAAAATTCCTTAAATTAAAGAAATCGTAAAAAAAGAATATTTTCTTAAATAAAAGAAAATTTCCATAAACTAAATAACATTTCCTTAAATTAAAGAAAATGTATTTAAATTAAACAAGATTATCTTAAATCAAGGGCTGATTTCAAATCCAAAGGCAATTGTCTTCAAATAAGAGCATTTCTTAATCATACTTTAGTGACGTGGGAATGAGTTGTAGATAATGTAAGTAAGTTATGTACTTAAACTCATTGTAATGAAACTGTCATTGATTTGAAGAAAAATCGTCTAACTTAAATAAAATTTCGTTAAATTAAAAAAACATTAAATTAAAGAGAATTTTGTTAAAAGTCAAGAAAAATTTCTTAAACTAAAGAATTTTATTCTAATTAAAAAAATGTTCCTTTAATTAAATAACATTTTCTTAAATTATGGGCTGATTTCGAATCAAAGACACTTATCTTCAAATAAGAGCAAATCTTATTGAAACTTTAGACACATGTGAATGAGCTGAAGATAATGTGAACTCATTAAATAATGTACATAATTAAACCTCTGCATTAAGACATTCATTTCTTCGTCTACAGCAGTGTACACTACTTCACTGCACACTGAAACATTGTATTTTTTACTCGATTGACACTACTATAGAATCGAAAAAAAAACAACAAACACTTCACACTGTTTGATGTTTACAATCTTGTCGTGTACTCTGCTCGTTCGGTTGTTGTATTCTTTATACTCGTTTCAATTCGTCAAACGATGAGTATAATGAAGCGAGTACACTGCTGTTTTCTATTTCTTCAGTATGTACACTAGTGTATTTACCCCTCAAAATCAATAAATTTCTAAGGTGGTCCGTCGCTCTTTGTTGTTGCGTCTCTCTTTGCAATGACAATGAGTACAGTAGTGCAGAGTACACTGAAATCAAGTATTTTTGTTTTGGTGTACAGTGCTTGAATGAGTGTACTTCTCTATTGTCTTGTTACTTATTTGTTTTGAAACCTGTTTGGCGGTTACTGCTCTCTTCAATCATTCATTTGTTTTGTCAAAATAGAGTGTGTGGTTTGATAAGCAACTGAATGTCTTGAAAAGCCATTCAAGACATTCATTGCAGAGGTTTAATAAACATGAAAACATGATTTTAAGAACTTTCGCAACAATGATTTACTTAAATTGAGAATCACCTAATTAGATCAAATTAGATTAAATGAAAGAAAACCTCGTGAAATTAAAAAAAATAATTTAAAGGAAATGTCGTTAAATTAAATAAAAAAATCCTTAAAAGTAAGTATTCATTCATTCAATTAAAGTTCCTTAAATTATAGAAAATGTCTTAAAATTAAAGAAAATCTCCTTAAATTAATAAAAAATTATTAAATTAATGATTGATTTTGAGATAAAGATAATAGTTTTTAAAATTAGTAAATTTCGTAATTTAACTTAATTCACATATGAATGAGTTGTATATAATGTAAATTCTGTGAATAATGAGCATAATTTATTACAAAGAAATTATTTTTGATTTTTAGAACTGTCACGTCATTTACTTAAAATAGGAAATTATGAATAATTGCTTTGAAATAAATTCATAACGTTCTTATATTTAAAACTTTCGAAATTAAATGAAAAATTTAAATTATCAAATAAAGTTTCTTTATGTTTATGACCACTATCAAGGCTAACGCCATTTCCTTAACATAAGAAAATTAGGAACATTTTTGTAAAAAAACAATTATCTTTAAAATTAATAAGATCTCAATAAACTGAAGGAGATTTTCTAATGAAGAAATCATTACAAAGAAATATTCTTTGATTGTCAGATTCTTCGCATATTTGATTTTAAGATTATGTGCATCTTTGATTTCAGCTTCAAGTACATTTCCAAAAATTTTGTAAATTGGTGGTTGATGGTCTTAAACATCTTTGAATTAATGTAAAATTTTATACTTATATTGGGGAAACTAGGAATAAATTGGAGCCAAAGACAATTATACTTAAGTCATGAGGAAATAAAATAAAGAATATTTATTTAAATTATCTTTACGTAAATCAATGACTCGAAATTTCTTAAAATCAAAAACAATTTCTTCATTATTTATTAGTTTACATTATCTACATTAGAAAATTTTGTTAAATTAAAGAAAATTTACATAAATTAATTACTACTTCCTTAAATTAAAGAAACAATCATTAAACTAAAGATATATTCTTTGTATTAGCTATTGATCAAGGACCCTATAAAGTATATATAATCAAATACAATTTCTTTATAATTATTTTATGTACTTTACTTATTGAGCTTACATTATACTCGTATATATTTAAAGTTAATAGTTTTTGACTCGAAGTCAGTTCTTAATTTGAGAAAATTTGCTTTAATTTAAGGAATTTTTCTTAACTTTGAGGATTATAATTCCGATAAAGCTTAAGGTATACCAAATCTTGATCATAGTAGTTTCTTTAAAGGAAATTTTGTTTATTATAGCATTTTTTTTCTTAAATTTAATGATTTTTTCTTTAATTTAAGAAATTTTTCTTTAAATATGGTATTGATCAGGGACCTCATAAAGTATAAATTTATAATATAATTATGAAATTGACATATTTTAAGTTAATAGTCTTTAATCTGAAGTCAGTTCTTAATTTAAGAAAATTTTCTTTAATTTAAGGATTTTTTCTGAAATTGAAAAATGTTTTGTTTTACTCAAAAACAGCCCTAAAATTAAGAAAATTGTCAATAATTTAACGATTTTTCCTTAAAATTAAAAATTGTTCTTTAATTTAAGGATTATAGCTAGAATAAAGCGTAAAGTATATATAATCTTGATCATCGTAATTTCATTAATTTAAAATTTATTATTTAGTATAAGGAAACAAAGAAATTTTCTTTAATCTTAGGATTTTTTCTTTAATTTAAAGACATTTTCTTAAATTGGGTATTGATTGGGGATGTCATAAAGTGTATATGTGTATAATCTTTATCGTCGTTTGATTCTAGAAACTGAAATGACTGAACTCTGGTACAAATACTTATTATAGCTGAGATTGAAAATGGACAATATTGATCCATTTTGCAATTTACCTAGCTCCCATATAAAGCATTCTATCGATTTGAATTCTTAAAGCCAAACTTCAACTGATCGGGAAGAATTTTTTTAATTTTTATTAATTAATTATTTTATTTTAATGATACCCAGAACCAGTCACACCATCAACGGCCGTCATATGTCAGTGTTTTTATTATTTACGCTAAAATGATTACGATTTACTAATGCGATTTCGATTCCGACAAAAAAATTACCCTTCGACGTGAAATTCTGAAAAATGTTTCATCCTTTTAGGTGGAACTGATGTAGTCCCTCGATTTAAACTTAGATCCTATTTCAAAATGTTGTATAAAAGTCCCGTTTTCGAAAAAAAGGCCAACGAAAATGTTGCTCTTTTTTGCAGAAACGAAATCGCCATAAAATTCCACTTTTCGTGTGTGTTCTATTAACTCTATAACTGTATTCTGATTACCCTATAAAAGAGCTCCGTAAATATGTTGCTCTGTCTCTTTGCTAGATATTTTGAATATTAGTTTTCACTAATAGTCCTTGGAATAAGACTCGACCTGGCCGGACATAGCACAATTTTTAATTCTAGATTTTTGGTTAAGGCAAATAAACTTTAAACGTTTATTTTTGCTCAGTGTAGATGTGATTGGAAACTGCGAAAAACGTTTATCATCTTAATAGTACGAGTATGTATATATTGCATGACAAAAGAAAAATTTCACATTTTTGCAATTTTTAATTTGTAGTAGTCAACTTTATATAATTTCGCTCTCTCCCTCTCTTCCGCTATATGTAAATGTTTAAGATAATTGTACAGTGTTTTGTTGAAAATTCTTTATAAATTAGATTTGAATTCAATTTAATAAAGAGAATTTCCTGATTAAGTATAGCTGAGCTAAAACAAATTACTAATCAACAACGTAAACGAAAATAAAGCTAAAAGCCCCCTCTAACAATTGTTCACACAAAGCCAGATGACTTGATCAATTTAGCGGTGTTTTCGACAACACGGACAGAAGAAGCAGGAGCGCCACTCTATGAGAAATTTGTGGGAGCTCTTAGTTCCCCAATCTTGCGTAAATCACCTCACTGCAGCTCAAAAACATTTTAAATGAAATAACTTTTTTTAGTCAAATTTTTATTATTATTTTGACTTTTTAATATGACAATTTTTTTACGCTACGCCTCTGTCTTAAATATATGTATGCTAAATGATGTTTGTTAGAAATAAATTGGAAAATTATCTGTTTTGCTTTAGACAAGACAATAAAATGACATGCGAAGTAATCTAGAGAAATGTTGTCATATTCTTATTAAAATATCGTAAATTAATTTGAATATGTCGTACATATTCTCAACAAATACTCTCGCAAAAGGGAAAACAATGTGGGTATAAAATAATGTATGAATAAAACAATGTTCGAATAAAACTATACTATACTAATAATTCAAAAGAATTTTTATACGGGCAGTATCGCAAAAAGGTAAAACTTTTGTTTTACCTCGTGTTCTTTCGATTGATCGATTAAAAAGTTTGAATTGATGTGTTGTTGTGGTGGCGCAGATCACATGCGAAAATATTAAATTGATCGATTGAATAAATTGAATTGATGTAAATAGAAATATCATTTCTAACCATCTGTATACTGAGAAAAAAAACTTAGCAATGAATTGACATCACTGGCAATTAAACACTGGCAATTAAAATAAGTCCATTTTGTACTTAAGTTTATGATAATATAACTAGTATAAAGTAAACATTCTTTAGTTTAAGTATGAAATGAAAATAAAAATAACCGAGCATAATCTCGATTTGCTTTCGCGCATTTATTAATCTGCAGGTCCTGAATATTGCTATATTGAAAACTACCTACTTTTTTCTATGAGAGTAAGGCATAAGTCGAGACTAATGGTGATTTCGATTCTGAAAAAAATGTTGCCCCGTCGACGTGAAATTCTGAAAAATATTTTCACTTTTTATGTGGAACTGTTGTAGTCCCTTGAATTAAACTTAGCTTCTTCTTCAAAATTCCAAAATGTGGCATAGAAGTCCAGTTATCGGGAATAGGACAATGAAAATGTTGCACTTTTTTGCAGAAAAAAAATCGCCATAAATGTATACTATTTGTTTCACCACATTCAGATTAAAAGTTGTTCTAGGTTCTTTGTAACCAATGTTGATAGCCCGAAGATCCAGATAAAGTTCTGTAAACTCGCTATACGTTTTTTAGTGAGCCTAAAATACCTCAAAAAAATTATAGTATTGACCATAATTATAGTTTAAACCTAGCCTAACCTAGAGCAAAAGTACTCTATTAAGTATTTCTAAATGATAGAACATGTTCTGAAATCGGTACTTTACATTTTGAAAATTAGAACTCACAATTACCCAAAAGAAGTAGACATGTTTCGGCCCCGTAATTTTTCTAGAGATACGTAATTTTTCTTGAAGCAATCCATATTGACGGATCAAAAGTTTACCTCCATATTTTGGGAAATCACCACGATAACCTTATGTCACCACGATAACCCTAAGAGAATACATTAATGCCCACAATTTTGATCAATATAAGTAAATTTTCCCGAAAAAATCCATCTTGAATGACCAAAAGTCATCAACCATAATTTTGAGAGATCACCATGATTCGAAAGATGTGAAAACGTCCGTTATCTTTTAATCAAATATGTAATTTTCCTTGAAACAATCCAGCTCGAAGTACCAAATGTTGACCTCCATCATATTGCGAGATCATCATAATCACTCTATGTTGACGGCAGAAAACCTATTCAAAAGAAGGGGAAAATGATTATATCTGCCAATGTTTCCGATGTCTTGTAAACCACAGTTTGAATGACAAAATTTGGACATGATCGCATGAAGTCGACGACATTTAGCCTTTCTGAAAATCCTGAACGTTTCCCTCCGACATTTTGGCTTGATATACATTATTTTCTTCGAATCAATCCAGCTTGTTGGATCAAATATTGATGATAGGGACATCCCTATTATGCGAATGAAATCTAAAAGTTTCTGTCCGACATTTTTTAAATGTGTTATTTCCATTAAAGCAATGCATCTCGAAGAACCAAATGTTTATTTCCATCATATGGGGTGAACACCATAATCGCTATATGTCAAATGAAGAGGAAACATTTATGTCCGACCAATTTTCTCGATATGTCATTTTTTAGAAACATTCTATCTCGAAGGACCAACATAATGGTCCGAAAGATGCTAAAACGGTTCCGTCCGACATATTTGACAGAAATATGTAATTAAAAACATACGAGGTGAAACAATCCACCTCGAAGGACCAAATGTGGACCTCCATCATATTTCGAGATCATCATGATCACTCTATGTTGACGGCAGATAACCCATTTGAATGAAGGGGAAGCGTCTATGTCCATTAAGTTTGTCAGTTTTTACGAATCAATCCATCTCCAAGGACTAAGAGTTAACCAGCATATTTATACCCTCACTTTAGTGTGACGAGGGTATATATCATTTGCTACGAAAAAAAGTGTAACACATCGAAGGAGTGATCTAAGACCCTAAGTATGTTCGGCGGATATTCGTTTTGGGTCATTTTAAGTCGAATGAGCAATGTCCGTCCGTCTGTCTGTCTGTCTGTCTGTCTGCTGGCTGGTGCGCACGATAACTCTCGAAAGGAGTAACCGATTGACTTCAAATTTGGTACGTGGTAATATTTTTTTCTATCTCCGGCTAAGTTCGAAGATGGCCCATATTGGTCCACTCCTTCAAGTACCTCCCACACAAAGTGTTAAAATGTTGTGAAATATTGAATCTTTAATAACTGCTATACTACTTATTCGAATCTTCTGAAATTCCACACATAGCATTAGTTTATTAGTCGCTATCAACTCGAGAAAAATGGGCCATGTTGTTACGCCCCTTTTGGTACCTCCCGCACAAATGCACCATTTTGCACCAAAAGTTAACAGCTTATAACATTAATACCAGTGCATACAAATACTTGAAATTTTGTACAGTGTAATGCTTTCATAGTGCCTACAGTCCAGTGAAAAATGGGTGTCATATTCACGCCCCTTTTGTTACCTCTTACACAAAGGTACCATTTTAATTCGTTTAATATTCCATATTACATTACTCACAAAGTGAGGGTATACCTTAGTCGGTTTACCCGACTGAAACTTTCTTACTTGTTTTGGATATCGAAAGAAGCGGACGAGTTTTCATCCGACACTTTTTACTTCCGCTACATTATTTTCCTTGAAGAAAATGAATCATAAGGACCAAATGTTAATCATCTTCATGTTTGGAGATCATCATGATCACTTAGAGGATTTGAAACCTTTCCGAAACGATTTGAAACCTTTCCGAAAAAACGGAAACGTTTTTGTCCAACATATTGGCAATCCAGCTGCAAGAACCAAACGAGTGATCATGATGATCTTGCAGTATGGTGGATGTGAACATCGTACTGCGAGTTCATTACGATCACTCTATGTCGATGGCATATTTGAAAGAAAAGGGATCGTCATGATCCAAAAGAAGCTGAAACGATTCTGTCCGAAATTTCAGCTTTTTCTCGAAATAATGCAGCTTGAAGGACCAAATGTTGAACACCATCTCATATAGGGGAAACAATATGATTCGAAAGAAGCAGAAACGTTTCCGTCTGACATTTTTTTCTCGTGATACATCATCCGTTTTGGGTCATTTTAAGTCGAATGAGCAATGTCCGTCCGTCTGTCTGTCTGCCTGTCTGTGTGTCTGCTGGCTGGTGCGCACGATAACTCTCGAAAGGAGTAACCGGTTGACCTCAAATTTGGTATGTGGTAATCTTTTTTTCTATCTCCGGCTAAGTTCGAAGATGGGCCATATTGGTCCACTCCTTCTAGTACCTCCCCCACAAAGGGTTAAAATGTTGTGAAATATTGATTCTTTAATAACTGCTATACTACTTATTCGAATCTTTTAAAATTCCACACATAGTATTAGCTTATTAGTCGCTATCAACTCGAGAAAAATGGGCGAAGTCGCCACGTCCCTTTTGGTACCTCCCACACAAATGCACCATTTTGCACCAAAAGTTAACAGCTTATAACATTAATAACAGTGTATAAAAATACTTGAAATTTTGTACAGTATTATGCTTCTATATTGCCTACAGTCCAGGGAAAAATGGGTGTTGTTGTCTCGCCCCTTTTGGTACCTCCCACACAAAGGTACCTTATTGCACCAAAAGTTAACAGCTTATAACATTAAAACCAGTGTATAAAAATACTTGTAATTTTGTACAGTGTAATGTTTCAAAATGTTCAGCAAAAAAAAAGGTGTATTTGATAAACCCCTTCTGCTACCTCCCACACAAATTGACAGAATAATTCGAGTAATATTCAATATTACATTACTCACAAAGTGAGGGTATACCTCAGTCGGTTTACCCGACTGAAACTTTCTTACTTGTTTTTTTCTCGAAATAATCAATCAAGGAAAACCTAATGTTTATCACCATATTTTTGGAAGATCACTTGTGGTCTTTCTTACTAAAGGGTTTTCCAACAAGAGGTGTTATTTTGGTATTCAAAGAAAAACGCCATTTTTTGAAATAAATGATCGGATGTTTATTTCGTAATAAAGAGGACGGTATGCCGTTAATAATGACACAACATCAGCCAAATGGCCACCACGACCACGCTTATAGGAAAATATCCTTTTCATGAAATTTTCCATAACCAAATCTCAAAGTGGCTGCCCTATGTCCTCGATAGGCTCACGAATTCTATCTTTGAGGTCTTGAATCGACGCTGAGCTGTTGGCGTAGACCTTATGTTTCACGTGGCCCCAAAGGAAAAAGTCGCAAGATATTAAATCACAAGATCTCGGTGGCCAATTGTGATCAACTCTTCGAGAGATAACACGGTCCGGAAACTTTTCCCGTAACAGAGCAATGGTTTCGTTGCTTGTGTGGCACGTAGCGCCTTCTTGTTGAAAGTAAACGTTGTCCAGATCAATACCATTCAACTCCGACCATAAAAAATTATTAATCATCTGTCGATAGCGCAATCCATTCGCCGTAACTGTTGACCCCAATGACCTCGTCGGACCATAAACCGCACCAAACAGTCACACGTTGAGGATGGAGAGGCTTCTCAACAATAACTCTTGGGTTTTCCGAGTCCCAGATGCGAAAATTTTGCTTGTTGACGTAGCAACAGAGCTGAAAATGGGCCTCATCGCTTAAAAAAAATCGTTGGAAAATCCTCTATCTGATATTTTCTTTTAAGATACATTATTTTTCTCGAAAGAATCCAGTCTAAAGTGCAAATGTTGACCACCATCTTTTATATGGAGAACACTATATTCCGAAAGAAGCAAAAATGTTTCGTTTGGAAGACATTATTTTCCTTGGAACAATCCAGGTCGAAGGACCAAATGTTTACATCCATCATACTCTGAGATCATCATAATCAACTACGAGTATGTTCCTCTTCAAAAGAAGAGGAAACGTTTATAGCCATCAACCTTTCTTCATCAATTTTTTTTTCTCAAAAAAAATCAATTTCATAGGACTTAATGTTAATCACCATCTTTTTGGCAGATCACTATGATCTGTAAGAAGAGAATACGAGATTTTTGCTGGAAATAGGTTATTTTTCCGTCAATCTTTCTTGATCGACTTTCTCTTCTCAAAAAAATATAATCAATCTCTAAGAACTAAATATTAATCACCATATTTTTGGCAGATCACTATCATCCGAAAGAAGATAGTACGTTTCTGTCCCAGATTTTTGCAGCGAAATAGGTTATTTTTCCATCAATATTTCTTGATCAACTTTCTCTTCTCAAAAAAATATGATCAATCTCTAAGGACTACATTTTTGGCAGATCATTATGATCCGAAAGAAGATAATACGAGTACGTTTCTGTCCGTGACATTTTTTCTGGAAATAGGTTATTTTTTTAAACAAAGTCAGTTCGAAGAACCAATATGTCGACAACATGTGACCTACATACATATAGGACAAAAACGGAAACTTTTCTAACCAACAATTTCGCATGGGATACATAATTTTTCTCAAAAGAAACCAGCTGGAAGGTCTAACTGTTGTCTTTTATACCCAACAGATCATCTACTAAGGTAAAGATAAACCAACCGATATTCTGCTAGGTAATAGCTAAACCAACTAGTCATCTACTAAGGAGTAGATAACGCAGCTGGACGTCTACTAAGCGGTAGATAAACCAACTGTTCATCTACTAAGGAGTAGATAAACCGACTGGTATTTATTTAGTAGATAACCCAACTGTTCGTTTACTAAGGAGTAGATACTCGTAACCCAGCTGGACGTATACTAAGGAGTAGATAACCTACGGAGTAGATAAACAAAATGGTAATTTATTAAGTAGTACATAACCCAACTGGTTCTCTACTGAGGAGTAGATACCTGAATTGGTTATCTACTAGGAAGTAGATAACACAGCTTGTCGTATACTAAGGAGTAGATAATCCAGCTAAGCGTATTCTAAGCAGTAGATAATATAACTGGTATTTTATTAAGTACATAGTTAATAGCCAAACTGGTTCTCTACCAAGGAGTAGATAACCCAACTGGTCCTATACTAAGGAGTAGATAACCAAACTGGTACTAGGGAGTATATGACCCAACAAGCCGTATACTAAGGACTAGCTAAACATACTGATCGCCGTCTAAGTAGAGAGACCACTTGATTCAAAAGAAGCAATAATGTATGTATCTAACAATTTGGCTTGGATACTTTATTTTCGATGTCAATTCTGCTCGAAGGATCAAATTTGCCATGATCAAATCGACTTCTAGTTTTACCAATTTTTTCGAAGGAATCCAGATCAAAGGACCATGTTGGGATGTTTAAATGTTCTAGCCTTATGATGATTTCAACACAATATGTAACAGATATTCTGTTCATATTTTTCGACGTTTTCCAATACTAACTGAATATATCTAAACGCTCGAAATTTTGCTCTGGGCATTTATTTTAATTAAACAAATTGAAATTGAGAATTAGTAATCCTCCTATTCTGTATGATAACCTCAAATCCCTGAAGAGGATCTGTCAGTATATCTACTTGAATTATGAAATTTCTGTAAAATATTACTCCTTGGCATAAGTAAAAAATGTTTGATTTATTATTTGTACGGTTTCTCTCTCCTAAGCTTGTCCCCACCCCCTCCAGCTGTCTGGGGAAATTAAAACAAAATTAAATTTGGATATTTTGAATCGTCGTTTTAACTTTTTTTTAGCTACATTCTCTTTCGATTCCTCTTTCTGACTCTCTCCGGATTGTGTGTGTGTCAAGTAAGTAGGTCACACGGTCGGTCGATTGGATTGGGTTAACTAAGAGCATTTGAACCTTAACCAACAAGCCGAGCAACGCAGCCAATAGTGTCTATGGCATGTACGATGATGATGCATCTCCCTTAAGGGAAACCGCCGTCTGGTTGTTATTGGGTTGCAGTCACAATATCGTTAGTGTTAACGCTGGTGCTGCCTTCGAAAATGTTATCAAATCAAAGCAGGTATTTGGGTTAAAATGTCTTAAATGCAATTAATGCGAAAGCTTGTATGGCTTGACAAATAGTTTGGTGCACTATGAGAAGTTGCGTTGTGGAATATATAAGTAATAATAATATATTATCGGGTAGGGGGAAAAAAGTAAGAAATGTTATAACAGGCCTTTGGAGAAGATTGTGCATGTTGAGGAAGCATATGGGTATTTCCCAAACCCAGACGGTACAGAGTTTTGCCACATTTTAAAAGTAATTCTAAACAGACAGTATATTCTGAATCGATCTTGTGTCAATAACTTTATCTTTATATAACTCTTATGATTGAAACAAGTATGCGTAGGAGCTTAGTTAGCTTTGTTGAATTTTAAAAAATTTTCCTTACTGGCCGCCTACTAAGAAATATGTAGTATTTTATAAATTTGTAGATAACCCAACTGGTCTTCTATTAGGTAGTATGTATATAACAAAATGTCTCTACTAAGGAGTAGATTGCTCTACTTTCTACTAGATAACTCAACTGACCGCCAACTATGGAGTAAATAATCCAACTGATGATCTACTGAGGAATAGATAACCTAACAGGTCGTTTACTAAGGAGTACATAACCCAACTGCTCGTCTACTATGGAGTAGATAACCCAGCCGGACGTCTACTAAGGAGTAGATAACACATCTGGTCATCTACTAATAAGTAGATAACCCAACTGGTCATCTACAAAGGAGTAGATAAAGCAACTGGTAGTCTGATATGGAGTAGATAACCTAACTGGTCATCTGCAAAGGAGTAGATGACCCAACTGGTTCTCTACTAAGGAATAGATAACCCAACTGACCATCTGCGGTGCCGAACCGGTCGTCAACGTAGGAGTAGGTAACTCAACTGACCGCCTTCTAAAGCGTAAATAAGCCAAATGATCACCTACTAAGGAATAGATAAACCAGCGACTAGGTAAAAGCTAACCCAACTGGTCGCTGTAGATAAACCAACTGTTCATCTACTATGGAGTAGATAAACCAACTGGTATTTTATGAAGTAGTATATAACCCAACTGTTCGTCTACTAACTAGTAGATACCCCAACTGTTCGTCTACTACGTTAACACAGCTGGACGTCTACCAAGGAGTAGATAACCGAGCTTGTCGTCTACTATGAAGTAGATAAACCATGTTATTTTATTAATTAGTTCACAACCCAACTGGTTCCCTACTAAGGATTAGACAACACAATTGGTCCTCTACTAGGGAGTAGATAACATAACTTGCAGTATGATTAGGAGTAGCTAACTCAGCTGAACGCCTACTAAGCAGTAGATAAACTAACTGGTATATTATTAAGTAGTAGATAACCCAACTGGTCCTTCACTAGGGAGTAGATAACCCAACTGGTCCAACACTAGGGAGTAGATAACCCAAAAAGTCGTATTCTTAGGACTAAATAACCCTACTGGTCGCCTTCTAAGTAGTTGATTATTTAAAGTAGTCGTATACGTCCCAGCTGGACGCCTACTAAGCAGTACATAAACAAACTAGTATATTATTAAGTAGTAGATAAGCCAACGGGTTCCCTACTAAAGAGTAGATAACCCAACTGGTCTTCTACTAGGGAATAGATAAGTCAGCTGGCCGTCTTCTAAGCAATACATAGCCAACTGATATTTTATTAAGTAGTAGATAACCCAACTGGTTCTCCACTAAGGAGTAGATAACTTAACTGTTCGTATACTAGGGAGTAGAATAGATAAAGCAGCAACTAGGTAATAGATAACCCAACTGTTCGTCTACAAGCAGTATGTAACCCAGCTGGATGTCTACTTCGCAGTAGATAAACCAACTGTTAATCTACTAATCAGTACATAAACCAACTGGTATTTTATTAAGTAGTAGATAACAGGACAGGTTTTCTACTATGGAGTAGATAACCCAGCTGTTCGTCTACGAAGGCGTAGCTAACCCATCTTATCTTATACTAAGGAGAAGATAAACCAACTGTTCCTCTACTAAGTAGTAGATAACCCAATGGTAGTATACTAACGGCCAATTCCACAATCTCCGGTTATCCTACAGTTAGAGCTAACCTGCAGTTATAGCTTTCAAATTGTATATATGAAATTATTATTTTTTAACTGTGAGTTAGCTGTAACCGGTAAGTAGTAGATTTCTCTGATATAGTTGTATGATGACATCCACACATCCAGCAATATATCTATTAATTGATACAAATCTATGCCTATGTCATCAGATCAGTGATCCGGCTTTCAATTGAATCATTACTAGGATCAGTAGGCTCAGGTATGTTGGCTCTTCATTTCCCATATTTCGCTTCATGGAAATACCCATATATTAATTGTATGAGTATTGCTTCGATTTAATCCATCAGTATTACTTGTTATATATTTTCTGTACATAGAAATCTACACAAAACCTAAAATTCGCCTTGAAAATTAATTCTCTTTTGGTTACACAAATCGTAACATTACGCCAATTGTTTGTACTCGTATTTAATGTTAGTAGTTTTTTTGTTTTGTAAACGTTTCGCATGACAAAATTTCAAAATTCTTCCGCTCTGCGCGTATAATTGCTTCGTAGTAAAACCACTTAGGCCTGGCCAGAGCAACAAAATTTCGTTCAATCTCCCCCCATTCCGGAGACCAAACAATGACTTTGTATACACTCAAAGAAAAAAAATTTTAGTAAAAAGAACATAAAAGATTGCAATAACGGAAGACTTATTTGTTAAAATTGGTCCAACATTAAGTCATAAAATAGGTTCGGCATTGAAATAGGTCAATAATTTCTGTTGCGAAATTTAGATATTAATGAAATGGAAAATAAATTTTAATTTACTTATAAATATTTTTATAGTAATTAATACTTAAGAACTTAAAATTGTTTCGCTTTTAATCTATAATAGCATTACATCCCCAAAAAATGGTTTGCTATTAACAGAATTTAAAAATAGAAAACATATTGGTGAAAATGTAAATACTAAATATATCGATGTATTTAGTGTTATTATAATTATTTATATAATAGTTAGCAGCAGATCTTTTGAAAAATGTTTAAAAGTTGTTTGTTTTTAAAAATTGTAGACGATTTTGCTGTAACAGCAGAGCATTTGCTGTAATAACAGGCAAATTGATTTCAGACAACGCTGCAGAACGTGTGTGCTGTTCATAGCAAACCAGTTTTTGTGATTACCTTTATTAAGGATAATTTCTTCTATATTTTGTTAAGATGCAAATTAACAACAATTTCTATAATTATGCTAAAATTGTAATTTAAATTTCGAAACAAAAAAAATCTCTTTCAAAATGGGCTCCTTCTCCATTTATGTATACTTTTTCTTTTGAGTGTAGCAATTTGTGTTGAATTTAGTTTAATTTTTTTTTGTTTGTTAGTTCTTTTTGTTAATGCTCAGTTTACAGTTTTGAATGACGATAAATCGAAATGACATTCAAAATGAATGCAAGTCATACGGTTCAGATTCGGTGTTTTTTGTGTTAGGTTAAATGTGAAGAAGGTGGGCGCAGTTGTGATGTGTGTTTTTTTTTTTAATTTTGAAACCAGTTTATAACAACAATCGACACAGACATTACACTACAATAAATGTCAATAAAACAATTTTTGGGTGACATTAAAGAACCGTTAACAGTAATGGCAACGACAACTGAAGTAATCCCAAATCATGGCTTTTACAGACAAATTTTGAAAAATGTCAATGAGATTTAAGCATGAGTAATGTTAATTTTTGCCATTTATGTACAAAACCGCTTAACTTTTATAATTATCATGATTAATTAACATAAGTTTAAATGTGGAAAATTTAAAAATTGGGTTCGATGGGGAATTGGATATGAGACACCTGTTGAAATTTTTTTAAATGAGATTGCGGTAACTCGTGACAACGTTTCATTGTAAAAATATGATCACTTGGAACAGAGTCTCTGACAAATGTTCTTGTCCACTATAGAGCTTTCTTTAGGCCTTTTATATGCGTCGCTGGCGACTTTTTCTTAAAAAAAATCTAATCTCTGGCAACTTTTCCGAGAAAACGCTTGGACTCTGACAAGAAAAAGCTAGTCTCTGACTTCTTTTTCTAAGAAAATGCTGGTATCTGACAACTTTTTCTAAGAAAAACAGGTCTTTGACTACTTTTTCTAAGAAAAAGCTGGTCTCTGACAACTTTTTCTAAGAAAAAGATGGACTCTGACAACTTTTTCTAAGAAAAAGTTGGTCTCTGAAAACTTTTTCTAAGAAAAAGCTGGTACCTGACAACTTTTTCTAAGAAACACCTGGTCTCTGACAACTTTTTCTAAGAAAAAGCTGGTCTTTGATAGCTGGTCTCTGACAACTTTTTCTAAGAAAAAGCTGGTAGCTGACAACTTTTTCTAAGAAAAATCTGGTTTCTGACAACTTTTTCTAAGAAAAAGCTGGTCTCTGACAACTTTTTCTAAGAAAAATCTGGTCTCTGACAACTTTTTCTAAGAAAATGCTGGTCTCTGACAACATTTTCTAAGAAAAAGCTGGTCTCTGACAACATGTTCTAAGAAAAAGCTGGTTTCTGACAACTTTTTCTAAGAAAAAGCTGGTCTCTGGCAACTTTTTCTAAGAAAAAACTGGTCTCTGACAACTTTTTCTAAGAAAAAGCTGGTCTCTGACAACTTTTTCTAAGAAAAAGCTGGTCTCTGACAACTTTTTCTAAGAAAAATCTGGTCTCTGACAACTTTTTCTAAGAAAATGCTGGTCTCTGACAACATTTTCTAAGAAAAAGCTGGTCTCTGACAACATGTTCTAAGAAAAAGCTGGTTTCTGACAACTTTTTCTAAGAAAAAGCTGGTCTCTGACAACTTTTTCTAAGAAAAAGCTGGTCTCTGACAACATTTTCTAAGAAAAAGCTGGTCTCTGACAACATTTTTCTAAGAAAAAGCTGGTCTCTGACAACTTTTTCTAAGAAAAAGATGGACTCCGACAACTTTTTCTAAGAAAAAGTTGGTCTCTGACAAGATTTTCTAAGAAAAAGCTGGTACCTGACAACTTTTTCTAAGAAACACCTGGTCTCTGACAACTTTTCTAAGAAAAACCTGGTCTCTGACAACTTTTTCTAAGAAAAAGCTGGTCTTTGACAGCTGGTCTCTGACAACTTTTTCTAAGAAAAAGCTGGTCTCTGACAACATTTTCTAAGCAAAAGCTGGTCTCTGACAAGATTTTCTAAGAAAAAGCTGGTCTCTGACAACATTTTCTAAGAAAAAGCTGGTCTCTGACAACATTTTCTAAGAAAAAGCTGGTCTCTGACAACATTTTCTAGTTTCCTAAGAAAAAGCTGGTCTCTGACAACATTTTCTAAGAAAAAGCTGGTCTCTGACAACATTTTCTAAGAAAAAGCTGGTCTCTGACAACTTTTTCTAAGAAAAAGATGGACTCTGACAACTTTTTCTAAGAAAAAGCTGGTCTCTGACAACTTTTTCTAAGAAAAAGCTGGTACCTGACAACTTTCTCTAAGAAACACCTGGTCTCTGACAACTTTTTCTAAGAAAAACCTGGTCTCTGACAACTTTTTCTAAGAAAAAGCTGGTCTTTGACAGCTGGTCTCTGACAACTTTTTCTCTGACAACATTTTCTAAGAAAAAGCTGGTCTCTGACAAAATTTTCTAAGAAAAAGCTGGTCTCTGACAACATTTTCTAAGAAAAAGCTGGTCTCTGACAACATTTTCTAAGAAAAAGCTGGTCTCTGACAACTTTTTCTAAGAAAAAGCTGGTCTCTGACAACATTTTCTAAGAAAAAGCTGGTCTCTGACAACTTTTTCTAAGAAAAAGCTGGTACCTGACAACTTTTTCTAAGAAACACCTGGTCCCTGACAACTTTTTCTAAGAAAAAGCTGGTCTTTGACAGCTGGTCTCTGACAACTTTTTCTAAGAAAAAGCTGGTCTCTGACAACTTTTTCTAAGAAAAATCTGGTCTCTGACAACTTTTTCTAAGAAAAATCTGGTCTCTGACAACTTTTTCTAAGAAAATGCTGGTCTCTGACAACATTTTCTAAGAAAAAGATGGTCTCTGACAACATTTTCTAAGAAAAAGCTGGTTTCTGACAACTTTTTCTAAGAAAAAGCTGGTCTCTGACCACATTTTCTAAGAAAATGCTGGTCTCTGACAACATTTTCTAAGAAAAAGCTGAACTCTGACAACTTTTTCTAAGAAAAAGCTGGTCTCAGACAACTTTTTCTAAGAAAAAGCTAGTCTCTGACAACTTTTTCTAAGAAAAAGCTGGTCTCTGACAACTTTTTCTAAGAAAAAGCTGGTACCTGACAACTTTTTCTAAGAAAAAGCTGGTCTCTGACAACATTTTCTAAGAAAAAGCTGGTCTCTGACAAGATTTTCTAAGAAAAAGCTGGTCTCTGACATTTTCTAAGAAAAAGCTGGTCTCTGACAACATTTTCTAAGAAAAAGATGGTCTCTGACAACTTTTTCTAAGAAAAAGATGGACTCTGACAACTTTTTCTAAGAAAAAGTTGGTCTCTTACAACATTTTCTAAGAAAAAGCTGGTCTCTGACAACATTTTCTAAGAAAAAGATGGTCTCTGACAACTTTTTCTAAGAAAAAGATGGACTCTGACAACTTTTTCTAAGAAAAAGTTGGTCTCTTACAACATTTTCTAAGAAAAAGCTGGTCTCTGACAACATTTTCTAAGAAAAAGCTGGTCTCTGACAACTTTTTCTAAGAAAACGATGGACTCTGACAACTTGTTCTAAGAAAAAGCTGGTCTCTGAAAACTTTTTCTAAGAAAAGGCTGGTCTCTGACAACATTTTCTAAGAAAAAGCTGGTCTCTGACAACATTTTCTAAGAAAAAGCTGGTCTCTGACAACATTTTCTAAGAAAAAGCTGGTCTCTGACAACATTTTTCTAAGAAAAAGCTGGTCTCTGACAACTTTTTCTAAAAAAAAGATGGACTCTGACAACTTTTTCTAAGAAAAAGTTGGTCTCTGACAAGATTTTCTAAGAAAAAGCTGGTACCTGACAACTTTTTCTAAGAAACACCTGGTCTCTGACAACTTTTTCTAAGAAAAACCTGGTCTCTGACAACTTTTTCTAAGAAAAAGCTGGTCTTTGACAGCTGGTCTCTGACAACTTTTTCTAAGAAAAAGCTGGTCTCTGACAACTTTTTCTAAGAAAAATCTGGTCTCTGACAACTTTTTCTAAGAAAAATCTGGTCTCTGACAACTTTTTCTAAGAAAAAGCTGGTCTCTGACAACATTTTCTAAGAAAAAGCTGGTCTCTGACAACTTTTTCTAAGAAAAAGCTGGTCGCTGACAACTTTTTCTAAGAAAAATCTGGTCTCTGACAACTTTTTCTAAGAAAAAGCTGGTCTCTGACAACTTTTTCTAAGAAAAATCTGGTTTCTGACAACTTTTTCTAAGAAAAAGCTGGTCTCTGACAACTTTTTCTAAGAAAAAGCTGGTCTCTGACAACTTTTTCTAAGAAAAAGCTGGTCTCTGACAACTTTTTCTAAGAAAAAGCTGGTCTCTGACAACTTTTTCTAAGAAAAATTTGGTCTCTGACAACTTTTTCTAAGAAAGGATGGTCTCCGAAAAAAGTTAAAAAAAAGTTAGTTTTCGATAACTTTTCCTGTAAAAAAATGTCTTCTCCCACAACTGTTCCCAAGAAAAAGATATTATCTGACAACAATTCCTTAGGAAAAAAGTGAATCTGGCAACCTCCTTTTCAATTACACCCTTCTAACATGAAGGTGGCGCACATCGTCACTTACCTAAACTATATTGATAAAGATCCCAGTAAATAGTATACAAAACACATTTTCCATTAGAATGGCGATCCAACATTTATTAATTTCTCAATAAATTTTCAATTGGCTTACTACGTCATATTATTTAGATTTATTGCTTTTTTTGTTATGAATGCTATAAATCTCAATATGATCTCAAGTGAATTGCGTACTTTTCAAAATTTCTACATATTTTCCCAATCACAAAGCTTTTTAGCAATACATCACACCTGTTTCCCAAAAGTGCTGTACCTCAAAATGTATCGTTTTTCAGTAGAGGCAAACAACAGTTGTCTCTTCTTAACAGAACCTATGGGATATGAGAAATGTATAATTAATCTATGGGAAAGATGAAGCTGACCTTTAGCTATATATTGCTGAAAAACGTGAAAATGGCGAAATTTTTGAATTTCAAAATTATGTATAACAGCAAAAAAAAACACTAAAAATAATTTGAGCGATATTTTTCCAACAATAGAAATTTCTTTTGTTGGTAATAAAAATTAGTTTGAGAAAAATTATGTTCGGCTTTAACAAAGAAAATTTCGTTTGGATATGGATTGCTGGGAGCACGTGAAAACTGAACTAATACACTTCTGTATAAAAGCAAAACTACTAAAAATATTCTGATCGATATTGAATATATATTTCTTTTATGGCTAATAACTTTTTTTTTTGAGAAATGGTCCGCGCCAGAATGGCAGAAGTTAAAAAAATAGGACAAACTTTTGTTTATTTTTATTTTTAATTTATTGTATTCAGCACGGTGTTGTTTGTTGTGAAAAAGTTAAAATAATGTAGTAAGTGAAGTTAAGGCAAGTGTGATGATCACCTGTTTATAAAACAGACGACATATGTATATAAGTTCATTCACAATAGAGCTAAGAACAGAGTAGTTCCCATGCTCTACGTGGTGTTGCTCTCTCGCCAAATACATAACCGAATTTCTTATACATATTACCTGTTTAAGCATAAGTCGCTTAAAGGAATGGCTTCGGCTTTAACAAAGAAAATTCGTTAACCTGCAATGTGATGTGGTGTTTTGTAAAATTTCGTTCCGAAGGAAATATTTTTTCTTTATGTGCAGGATTTGTCTTCATTGTATTTCACAGCTTTTAGTTCTTAGTAAATCTATAATAACTTATGATGAAGACATGCGTTAAGATACTTGTTTGCAATAGATTCTCTGAAGATTCTATTGATCTAATTGCACAGAATTGTGGAAAAAATTAAAAAAAACACGAGTTTTTATTCAAATCTTTCAGATCATTGCACTCGATTACCTTTATGAACCCAAATTGTAGCAACATTTTTAATTTAATTTCTTTGTCTTTTTTAAATAATTATTCTTACTGTTATCTATTTTGCAAACAAACATTAGAATGATTATAAGTATACATTAGATCATAGAGTTTCCAAAAAGGTGAGCAATATTTGAATAATATATAAAGCGTTTTTCATGTCAATGCCGTAAAGTTCATGTAATGAGAGAAGTTTGGAACATACGAAAATTGAGGTGCAAACAATTTAAATACCAAGTATGGACATGGCTTAATAATCTTAAAAATGTGTACAGTACTTAATCAAAAGTTGATACAATCTAATGTATATACATATTTAAAATATCACACACAATGTTTTTATTTATAATCGCATGTGTCACCTGAAATGTTAAAAATTCCCAATTTGTGAACTCACATATTTATATAATAATTATAAGAATACATCTAAGCAAATTTGTATTATTCCAATTTAAATATGTAAATGTGTATAAAAAATGTTTTCGATTTGTATCAATAGCAGTATAGCAGCGCGATAAAACAAAGAAAATTGTATAATCATTTTGAAAAAAACGTTTTGTAAGCGAAAGAATGGGATGGATTTTTTTTTAAAAAACATAAACAATTTGTTGATTTTCCATATACATACATATTAATTGTATAGGCCCACAAGTTTTGATTATATACATATGTTTGCAAACAAATTTTTGAAATTTTATTTAGAATTTTCTCATCTATTCAGTAAAGTAAATGAAATATCGTCAACAGTAACTCATACCACGTTCAGAACACTAGACAAAACCCAAAACAAAAAATTATTTTATAACCAAATATCTCCTGAACTATATGCGGTAACCCTCACACGAAAATGTATGTGTACCCTACACCACACTGTGGTTCAGTGTATTATGAGTTTGTGCACTTGTTTGTAACACCCAAAAGGAGAAGAGATGGACCGTTTGTTTGTTATACCTATTGATCACTTTCCTGTCTGTCCATCCGTAGATGTATTCTTGTAATCAAAGGTCTCAATTATGCACATATAAGTACGAAATTTGGTTGGAAATTCTACTTTTACTCAAGGACAGTCCCTATTTAAATTGGTGAACATCGGTTCAGATTTATATATGTCCCCCATATACAGGGTTTTCAAATAAGAGTGATATGATTTCTTTGAAAAAAAAACACTTATTGTTAGGGAAATTCAAAAGTTTTTTATTTAATGTGAAGTACAATCGATAAAATTAAGTTCTAAATAAAACTAAGTCATTCAAATGGCCTCCACGACTTCTTCTGCGGGAACGAATTCGATGAGCCCAATTTTCGAGCACTTTTTCCACTAAGTCAAGTCAGTGAAATAATCGAATCTCCAAACTTTTCTCGCAACAATTCAAATGTTTCATTTGCTGCGTGGCACGTAGACACAATCGGTCAATTGCAAAAAGATAGCTCTTAACGAGAGCTAAAATATTGCTCAAGGGTGTCAAGGTCGTAGGTCGTATATGTATCTCCGATTTTTCATATTAGACACAAAGAAATTTCTTTAACTAAACATTAATACTGCCTAATTTGAAAAATATCTGATCACATTCAGATATTGTCCCCATATATACATTACGCTCACACACTTCAAGAGTGACATAACTCAAAATTGAAAATTGCCGAGAAGTATAACTTTAAGTCCGTATAAAAGATAAATAACATGAAATAAGATGTTTAAATACGCTTGAATAATTCGAAATATGGTTATTTACATATACCCAAATTTCGCTGAGTTATGTCACTCTTGAAGTTAGTAAGCGATATGTTCATTTCGATTTCATATATTGAACAACTATATGTGTGCTTATTCTGATCTAACAAGGTGGTGCACGGTATAATATAGTTGGCTCCGCCCGACTTCAGCATTTCCTTACTGGTTTTTATGAGCTCTATTTATGTTTAATACTCAACCATCGGTGCATATTTGCACGATTGTTGAGGGTATATTTTGGACAACCTCTGTGGGCAACGACGGGCTCACTCACCTCTATACATAAACAATATATTTTAGGAATATGAGTGCTACGAGTATATGAATTTTAGAATGTACATATATGACCCCACGTGTTGTCTACTATTGCATCTACTATTGAGTAGATGACACCACGAGTCATCTACTATTGAGTAGATGACTCCACGAGTCGTCTACTATAGAGTAGATGACTCCACGAGTCGTCTATTATTGAGTAGATGACTCCACGAGTCGTCTACTATAGAGTAGATGACTCCACGAGTCGTCTACTATAGAGTAGATGACTCCACGAGTCGTCTACTATAGAGTAGATGACTCCAAGAGTCGTCTACCATAGAGTATATGACACCACGAGTCGTCTACTATAGAGTATATGTCTTCACGAGTCGCTTACTATAGAGAAGATGATTCCGCAAGTGGTCTACTATGGATCAGATAACTCCATGAGTAGTCTACTATAGAGTAGATGACTCCACAAGTCATCTTCCATAGAGTATATGACTTAACGAGTATTCTACCATAGAGTATATGACTCCACAAGCAGTATACTATAGAGTACATGACTCCACGAGTCGCCTAATATAGAGAAGATGACTCCGCGAGTGTTATACTATGGCTCCACGAGCCACCTACTATAGAGTAGATGACTCTACGAGTCGTCTTACATAGAGTAGATGATTCTACGAGTCGTCTTACATAGAGTAGATGATTCTACGAGTCGTCTACTATAGAGTAGATGACTCTACGAGTCGGTCCCCATTGACGGTTACGTTCTCACCGGCATCATTTTTGAAGAAATATGGACCGATGATTCCGGTACGTCGGATCGGGAATCGGTCAATGGCAAAAAGATAGCTCATAACGAGAGCTAAAATATTGCTCATGGGTGTCAAGGTCGTGGGTCGACTGGAAAGAGTTTTTTTTTTTTTTGGATTTAAAAAAAATTGACAGCGCAATTGGCGAACGATTATTTTGATAATAAAACTGAATAATTTGTAAACAAACAATACTTAACACAAATAACATGACAGCATTACACGACTCACACGTGATCTGTTAAAAAAAGGCTATTGAAAAAAGTATATCTACTTAGATCACCCTATATTTATTTTGACAGATAAACAGGTCCCATCCCACTAATCAAACTCAAAGCTCTTAAAGGAAATTACCTAAACATTCTTGTGAGCAAAAAAATCTAAATTAAGATATGGGTTTTTACAAAAATTTCATTCCACAAAAAAAGACCAGAAAAATATATTTTTGCGATTTTTATAATTTTCTTCTTCTACTTTATTTGCTTCGATCTTCGAATGTTAGCGATCATACAATTAATTACATCGTGTATATTTTACATTTGTTTGTTGTTAAATGTTATTTACGATTTGGTTAAACATTTCAACATTTATTGTTGTGTTGATTAGATTATCCACATTCTTATATCCGGTCCATTGTTGTATGTTTTTGAGTCACTTTATTTTTTTCTGTCTTTGGGGTTCCTCATAATGTGCACTAAATTCTCAGTTTTTTGATGTGTATTACTAGTGCGATGCAGTCTTCGTAGGACTTCCTGGTTCGATATGTGAGCTGTTCAAGGTATTTTTAGGATATCTTCGGTAAACCTTTATTTCAAATGCCTCCATCCTTATGACGTCTGCAGCTTTTATAGTCCAGACTTCGACTGCATACAGTAATACTGTACATACATAGTTTTTGAAAATTTTATAGTCCAGACTTCGACTGCATACAGTAATACTGTACATACATAGTTTTTGAAGAATCTTGACTTCGTTTCAATGTTTATGTCATGGCTGGTTAAAACATTGTTGTATTTAAAAAACGCATCCCTTGCCATCTCGATTCCCCCATTAATTAAAACGCCAAGGTATTTAAAACACCTCACTCTTTTGATATGAGAATTATGTATGTATTTATAATTTTGTTTCGGTGTATTCATTATTTCTACTAATTATCATATATGTATTTCGTCTTCTGAATGTTTATTTTTAGCCCATATGTTTCGCAATATTCAGTAAGTTCGCTGACAAGATGTTGTAATCCCGACATAGTATCGTCTAATTTTGTAGTGTCATCGGCGTATCTGATATTGTTTATGTAATTATTTTTTTATTAGTTTTATTGAATATTTATTCGAATTGTTCAGCTTTTTCGATCAACTCTTGCTTTCGAAAGAGAGGGTTTTGTGGTGTATTGGAAAAGATAAGACACTGCGCTTTGGAAGCCATGTAAACACATACCCTTATACGTATTTCAATCCTGTGCGGGGATATCATCAGAGGGACTTATACATGACACAGTGTGAGCTTGTAGTTGTGGCGATCATCACTTGTATATATACCAGTCTACAAATAAATTTGCATATGGGAATTATATATGTGAATGTGAAAACATCCAATAAATCTAATAAAATTAAAAATAAATCGATCATTAACAAAAAACTCCTAAAACAATTATTTTTTATTTTTATTCCTTTCTGAATATTTATAAATGCTTCTTTTCTTAATATATGTTAAATAGGAGTGGAGATAATACGCATCCTTGCCGCACTCCTCTGGATATAGCTATTGCTTCCGTCATATCTCCGTTGATGTAAATTTCAGCAGTTCGGTGCGAATTGAGACTTCTGAAGTCTTTGTCATTTATTCCAATAGACATACGAATTTCGATAAGCTTTTGGTGTTGTTCAATTTTGTTAAAAATGTTGAAGAAAAAGCTATCGAAAACACTTTGGCAAACTTTTCTAAATACAATAGGTAATTAGTTATGCTGGGGAAATACGGCCGGTAGACCAACATTTTAAAATTCAACACCCTCCAATTTCGACAGTCTTTAATCGATCTCGTTGAAATGTTGTGTCATAACTACTATCCAATAGGACTAAACTTGGTGCAAGTTTCATCCCGATTAGAGGACATCGCTTTTAAAAATTGACTCACTTGACATGAAATTCCGCATATGGGTAGGTCTTTCTCAAGGGTCTCAGTGACCCAAAAAATTAAATGAAAATTGGAGGCAGGGGGCGAGGTCAAAGTTCAGATAAATCGATTTTTTTCCTCTGTAATGGGATTTTCAAGTTAATTTTAATGCTACAAGGCATAAGACATTGAAAATAGAAAATATCGTTTCTTAAAGCATTTTCCGCGTACTTTTCATAAAATATACTAAATTTATTTTAAAATATTTTTTTCGGTCACTTTTCGCGGAAACAAAAATATAAATTGCGAATCTCAGAATCGATCTAATTTGTTTTCCTTAAATTTTTTATAAAAAATGGTTCATATCGTTGGCTTAATATAGAAAGGACGTATCTTGATTTTTGTCATAATTGTGTTTTCTATATTAAGCCCTTTCTATATTAAGCCATCGATATGTATTCTACCGATGGTGTAAATTTTGGAGTGGGGACGACATAGCTTCAGAAGTTACATTATAACTAGGGATGTAACGAATATTCGCATTCGCATATGCGAACGCGAATTATTCGCATCATTTTAAAATTCGCATTCGCAAAAACCATCTTTGGATTTTTCGCATTCGCTTTCGCAAAAATATATTTCAGTATTGGCTTCCATTTATTAAAGTGTTAAATCTCCTTATTCCCTTAACACAATTTGAAGATATGTGTGTGCTTGTGGTAACAGGAGGTAAAACTATGGAAAACAGTCTTAATACTTGAATATCCTGGAAAAGTATCAATTCAGTTCCTTAAATTTGTTGGTACTAAAGGCTCTAACTATTATTCGCATTCGCTTTCGCAAAAATGCATATTTCACTATTCGCTTTCGCATTCGCAAGAAATATATTTCAATATTCGCTTTCGCTAAAGCCACTTTCGTTACATCCCTAATTATAACAACTGAAAATCTTCACAAAATTACAAAGAAAAAATTATTTGAAAAATAAAATCAACAAAAAAAATATAATTGAAAACACATAGCGTCTACTTGAAAAATTTGAATCCAATTTTCAATATTTCAATATTCGCTTTCGCTAAAGCCACTTTCGTTACATCCCTAATTATAACAACTGAAAATCTTCACAAAATTACAAAGAAAAAATTATTTGAAAAATAAAATCAACAAAAAAAATATAATTGAAAACACATAGCGTCTACTTGAAAAATTTGAATCCACAGGCACAGTACAAAATGTTCCCGTTCCAGTGAGACAAAGAAGTGCCCGTATAGAACGTGAAATTGCAGCAGTATCGGCCGATTTATGCTTGAAAACCGTCGAAAATTGGGTTCAGCGTCTGGACTTCTGCAAGCGTGCCCGTGGTGGCCATGCAAAAGAAATCGAGTTCCATACATAATGGCATCGAACGTACTTTCACAGGAATAAAGAATTTCGTTGATATGCAAATCCGTTTTTGTTTTATTTTAAAAAAACTTTTGTAGCGCTCTTATTGAAAAACCCGGTACAAATATTTTTTCTTTGTAATTTGGTGAAGATTTTCAGTTATATGTAATAATGTAACTTCTGAACCTATGTTCTCCCCACTCCAAAATTTACACCATCGGTAGAGTACATATGGACCACTTTTTATAAAAAATTTAAGGAAAAAAAATTAAATCGATTCTGAGATATCGCTATTTATATTTTTTTTTCCGCGAAAAGTGACCGAAAAAAAAATTAATAATAAAAGTAGTATTTTTTATGGAAAGTACGCGGAAAATGCTTTAAGAAATCATATTTCCTTTTTTCAATGTCTTATGCCTTGTAGCATTAAAATTAACTTGAAAATCCCATTACAGAGGCAAAAATTCGATTTTTCTGAACATTGAACTCGCGCCTTGCCTCCAATTTTCATTTAATTTTTTAATATTGTAGGTCATTACTCCCACATACAAGGGCAACATTTTCTGAGAATTTGTGAAAGATCTAATTTTTGGTCTGTGACACTTGAGAAAAACCTACCCATATGTAGTTTCCCTATAAACCCATTTCCCAATTTTGCATTTTAGCGCTGGAGGATCCTAATTTCTCAACAGATCTTAACAAAATTTGGCAGGAATCTTCCATTTATTTCTCCTCCCATTATTTTTCCTTAACTGTATTTAGAACACTTTTAAAATAAAGACTTGAAGATGTACCTATCTTCTAAAAATGTATAACTTACCAACATTACCAATTCGAAGGGGTGTTTGTAAACCCTGACGGGAGATTGAAATTTTTGAACCATTTTTGCTGGGAAATAACGCTCCAATAACGTTATTAGTAATTTGCAGGAATTCTCTAATTAATATAATGTTGTTATGTATGTATGTGTTACACTTGTCTAAAAGGGTTTCTAAGGCGGCGTTTTGTTTACGATTACAAAATTCGTTGTAGGTATTTTGTGTGGTTAATTTTTTTCTAAGGATCTGTTGTTATTTTCTTCCTTTCCATGAAGATTTTTAATTCTCTTCTTAAAGCACAACTGGAAATGTTAGAACGTGTGTTTGTTTTGTTGGGGAGAGGGGGAACTTATTTTGTGATACAAAAACTTTAATTTCCTTGGGATACAATCAATAATAAATCGAATTTTTGGAATATTTTTCTCTCACTCTCGACGACGGATGACAAGTCACTCAACAACAACGGACGAATTGCTGAAGTACAAAAAAACACTTATGTATACACACACACACGCATACTCGCGATGACACTGGCGTTTCCGTAGATACTCATGCAAAAGAAGGTTTGTTTGTTATGTTATTTTTGTTGTTGTTGTTCTTGTTTGTTATTCTTTCTTTAGGTTTGTTTCTTCATCTTCTTCGTTTCCCAAACTTCTTGTCACTTTCTACTTCAACGAACGATTGGTGAAGATGGATGTGATGACTTCCAGCGCAAATTTTTTACTACCTATTATTTTTTGCTTCGTTTTCTCCCACTTTTTATTTTTTTATGTTGTATTTATTCTATGTGGATAGCAAGCATTTGCCGCCCTCCTCTCTCTATCACTCTGTCACTGACAACTTGTCCAAAAAGCAAGAACGAGTAGCATCTACAAATTGCTCAAATATTTTGTTGGGTATTATTTACTTTATGTTAATTAGTTAATGATTTTGTTTATCCATTTATACGTTTTCTTTTTTTTTTTTTTTGTTAAGAAAATGTTAATTTTCTTTTAAGCATTATCTCTTTTACACACTCCACCCGCGCACCGCAATAATTGAAATGAGCATAAATTAATTTTGTTTTCCTTTTTGCATCAGTGTTGTATTATAGATATAATACATATCTACTTTTTGCTTGATTCTAGCACAATTTCCGTTTAATATTTGCTTTACTTTCTTTTCGGCTACTGTATTTCGTTTATTCCGATCTATTGTCCCGTTAGTGAGCACAGTTAAAATGTAACTGCGCGCTCTTGCTGAGTGACTCGTCGTCATCGAGTCACTACATATGTTTTAGTTTTCATTCCTTTGGATATATAATGTGTTTGTTTTGTAACCCAGTTGGCAAAAATGTCGCAGTGGCGTTTTATTTGACATGTAGCTGAGTGTAATTTTGAAACAACAATATGTATCAATTGCCTTGAGAAAAAAGGACGAAGTGGCCCCGCCTCTTTTGTTACCTCCCACACAAACGGAACATTTTGTAAAAAAAAAAGTTGAGTGCCTTTGTCCTTACCTGTAAGAAATTTTCTATCAGTCGTAGTGAAAGCACGTGTTTATCACAGAGTGATTAGTTAAAACCACCGTGCTTACCTTTTTACACCACCGCTTGACAGGGGGATACCTTCATGTTCAGATGGAGCGTTGTTCCCCAATCATCCGACTGTCCGTCCCTTGGTCTTGGCCAAAGCCGACCACACCACAAATGGTGAAAATTTCCCCCAGTTCTCACAACTGGTGGTTCGGTTAGGGAAAAGCGGCATGTCCGACAGTCAAAAATGAAGCACGCTGAGCACTGGATAGTGCTCAGAGTTTTGACGAAATTCGAGGCTGTTGAGGTTTCGGCTCACTGATCGGGCTAAAGGCGTCATAGATGCTTCCAAAGCCATTGAGTCGGCTGAAAGAGCCACAAATTCAGCTGTGTAAATGGCTAATAAAGTCAATAGAATCAGATCACCGAACCTCTGTCTTCTAAAAAGGCAAGGGGCTCTAATGTCACCGTCAACAGGACACTCACCAAGCCCTTCAATGAAGTGGCGAAGGAGAGTCTAGTGATGGCTGTTATAGACAGAAGTAGCGATGATGAATCCATCCACTATGACCGTAAATGATCCATGTGCAATCAGCCATTGTGGCTCATTTCACGTGGTCCGTAGGGAAATTACGGGCAAACCACCAATCTGCAACGATGCAAGATTACATCAAGGAAGAGTAAAGCTACTATATTTCGGCGATGCCATATCAGCAGACCTGTATAAGGCTGCTCTGAGTCGAGTGGGTGAGGTGTGACAGCATCCCTTGTCACCCTAGAGCCATCACCTGGGTTACAGAGTAGCCCTCCAACTCGGCGCTGACATATTAGAGATTTAAAATTCAAAATAAAAGATTCAATTTGATCTTTAACGCTGAATCCACCTCCCACATACAACGTGCAAGTATAACCCTGCAATATGGTTTCGAGACTATACCCATAAAGGTATACAAGCAGCATATACCTTCCGCTGCAGAATGTGAGTCGTCCACCTTGTTTGATACACGGCTTTCTGGAAGTTCGGATGTACCCACGCCCATTATTTATGGTGACTCAAACTCTAACAGAAGATCTGTAACATCCTTCTCTGAGGACGAAATCACTACTTCGGACACTAGGGGCTGAATCATGACTCATCTTGCGGGGACATTCTCTAGATGATACGGACGAATAGTTCGGTAACACCCTTGTCGGGGTGGAGGTTAATCTGTCGATTACCAATGATGATAAGAATTCTAAAGATTAACCTCCATCACGCTAAAGCAGCATCAGCGGCTCTATTGCTGCGCCTCCACAATTGCAGCAGACATCGTCCTGATACAGGAGCCCTACATAGCAGGAGGAAAGGTGTGCGGTATCAGAACACTCAACTTTAAACTGCTTTTGGCCATCTGTGAAGACACTCCAAGAACTTGCATTTTGGCCAGGAAAAATCTAAGTTTATTTCTCCTGACTGCTTTGACTTTACTTGCCTTATGAAGCTGCAGTATTGGCAGCTCTCTTCAGGAAGTAGTAGAAGGAGCAACGTTGACGAGCGCTGCGATAGATGGTGGATGTACTCCGAGGATGAAATGAACTCGGTATGATTTTAAAGCAACCATCAAATCCTGCCTGTCGCAGTTCTTAGGGCGGCATTTTGGAAGGATTGAATATTTTTCCACTGCGTATCATTCACATTCGCAGACCACACCACACTTGTGCCGCATAGCTAACCACAGACCGGCCTATCGCGTTGTATGATGTCAACGAGGTTTCAGTATCTGCGCCCAAGTGCTACGGGCACTTGTTCCTACTTCTGATCTTATAGATAACTGGGCCGTCCGCAAACAATTTAAAAATGCTATCGAATGTGGTAGCTAGTGGTCGGAATTGTTACACTGTTGACCCACACATTCAATGGTAGCCGCATCTTCGCTGCCCACGTCGTTAACAGTGTGGCTGAAGATTTGGAGGCGGATATTTGCATATTCCTCGCGTGGAAAAAGTGTCAGCTCAATCAACCTATTACATATGTCAACATCGATGGGGCCAGATCCATGATCGTACAATCATCCGCATACGTTACGATCTCGATGCCATCAGGTGGGCGCGGAATATCAAGAAGGTAGAGGTTAAACAGATCCGGAGATATCTCCCCTTCTAGGGAAACTCCCAGTTTCACTCTACGTGGTTGTAACGACGAGTTTCCTCCGGTTGCTGGGATATGCTCGCGGGAAATGGGTTCGCCACAGAAATTTATATTTGCGGTGACAGAGAGATTCAGAAAACAGTAGTTTATGTATTCCAATATTCCAAACTCGGTATTTTATTTAAAATTATTCTCGATGATGTATACTTAAATTAGTTACATTACGTATGTATGTATGTCAGGATATTTCGAATAGCGCGATCTTATGTGTCTCCGAGTTTGGTCGTTGGACGGTGGTGGTGGAGTCGTTAGATTGGTTTATCTGCGCCCGTTGGTTTCCCTTCTAATCCCATGGCGGATGGTGTATAATCGATGATCTCCCCGGCGCTTCGGTGTCTCGATTTATATTTAATAGTGGAGGTCAGGTTGACACTTAAATTTCCACTCGCGGTGATATTTATTTATAGTTATTGGAGATCACGGTGACCCTCCAATTTCCCTCGCGGCGTTGTTTATTATTTGTTATTGGAGATCTCGGTGACCCTCCAGAGTTCCGTATGGCACGATTTATATATACTATTTGCAGATCGGAATGACCCTCCAATTCCACTCGCGGCGCGACTTATAAATAATAATTGGAGATCAACTTCAGTCGCGACACGATTTATAAATGAAAATTGGAGATCAGGATAACCCTCCAATTTCACTCGCGACGCTGTTTATTCTTTGTGTCTGGAGATCGCGGAGACCCTCCAATGTTCCTTAAGACACGATTAATATGTATTTATTGGAGATCGGGATAACCCTCCAATTTCGCTTACGGCACTATAACAATATGTAAATAATTGTTGGATATCAGAGTGACCCTCCAATCTCACTCGCGACACGGTTTATAAATAAAATAAATAATCTTTGGAGATCTAGAAAACCCTCCTATTTCACTTACGGCACTCTTTATCGTTGATTATTGGATATTCAATCCCACTTACGCCACTATTTATCATAAATTATTGGATATCGCAAAGATCCTCCAGTTTCGCGACGCGATTTATAATTAGTTGTTGGAGATCAGGATGATCCCCCAATTTCACTTATAGCACTCCATCGTTAATTATTGGAGATCGCAATGATCCTCCAGTTTCACTTACGGCACTATCTATCGTTAATTACTGGAGATCGCAATGATCCTCCAATTACTTGCGGCACTATTTATAATAAATTATTGGAGATCGCAATAATCCTCCAGTTTCACCCACGGCACTACTTATCATAAATTATTGAAGATCGCTATGATCCTCCAATTTCACTCGCAACACGAGTTTTCCTTAATTATTGGAGATCAGGATGATCCTCCAATTTCACTCGCGACACGATTTTTAATTAATTATTGGAGATCAGGATGATCCTCCAATTTCACTTACAACACAAGTTGTATTTACTTTAGTGAGACCGCGATGACCCTCCAATTTATCCTATGGCACTGTATATTTTAGTTGTAGCATATTCCTTGGGACCCGATACTTACGTGTCTTCGGCGTTACGGCTGCCGACCAACTGCCCTAGTTTCTGTCTCTGCTTCCTTTTATATCCTCTGCTGCGACGCCACGATCAACACGTGGGCTAGGATGACGCCGCATCCTAACGGGACCTTGTTTACAACTTATGGTACCCACGTGTTCGATGTTTTGCGTAGACTGTACTTGTGTACTTGCTATCCAACGGTATAAATAATACTTCGGGCTTTTAAGAAAATAAATTTTAATGCATTACTGAAACTAAAAATACAAAATTCACAACAATATCAAAATAATAGAAAATTAACAAAAACATTTAAAATAAACTTAATGAATAAAATTCTGTGGGGATGAAAACGACGTGAGGACATTCTCAGGGTTTGGACTTCTTGTTCATTAATTCCACATACAAGGTGGCTGATATGTAATGCAACAAAGTAAAGCGCTATATTTTTTTAATTTTTTTTAAATTTTATTGTTCAAAAGCAAAAATGTCGGAAATAACATAAAATTTAAGAAACAGTATAGATTTGTTCGAATTGGCCACCTTTGGCACGAATTATGGCCTTCAAACGGCCGAAAAAGCCATCACACGCTGCACGAAAGTGGCTCTGCGGTATTTTGGCCCATTCCCGGCGAAGCGGCCATTGTGCGGTAGAAATGAAGCGAGGAACCTCCTTTTTAAGCCATTCTTGGTTGACGCGTGCTGAGTGCGATGGTGCTGACTCCTGTTGGAATGTCCATGGTCTGCGGCCGAAATGTTTGTCTGCCCAGGGCTTCAATACTGTCTTTAGGACATTTTCCCGATAATATTCGGCATTTATTTTGACCCCATGGTCGATGAATACGAGCGGGGAGCGACCATCGGCCGTTACGGCGGCACACACCATTACCATCGGCGGCGCTTGAGTTCTGGTGGCCAATCGAAGGTGTAAATTTTCAGCTGACCTCTTTGGCAAGTAAACCCGATCATTTTGTTTGGCCACTTTCGTGCAAGCGAAGCAACTCCTTGGCTCTTTCCAGTCTAACTTTTTTTTGTGCATCGGTGTGCTCTTGCACTTTTTGGAACTTCAATGGCTTTAGTCCAAGCTCATTTTTAAATATGTGTTGTATCCGTTCTCGCGATATGTTCTGCTCACGAGCAATTTTTCTACCACTGCGGCGTGGATTTCGATCAAATCTGGCCTTCACTTTTCGGATCATTTCTGGTGTTGTTACCATTTTTTTTCGTCCACTTTTTGGACGCGATGCAACACTGCCAGTATCACGGTAACGAGCAATGGTGCGAGAAACAAAAGATTTATTCACATTTAAATGCTGGAGGGCTCTAACGATAGCCACTTGTTTTTCCACTCAAATATAAAGGAATCACACTATCACGCTTGAATTCCATCACGAATAACTTTTTTTCTGAATGCAATAGATCAAAATGCTTTTCTAAGCTTGTAAACAATAAAATGAACTGTCACTGAAATAAATCTGTCAGCTATCAGACTAGCGGTTTAGAAATGATAGCAACCTGAAGTTGGTTGCAATACATATCAGCCACCCTGTACAGTTGGTTACCCAACGTTTCAAAGTTCTTTTCTACATCCTCAAACAGCGTGGCGTGGCTAACCGTATCAAATGCCTTTGATAGATCATGTGCCACTTACACTCCTCTTGCACGGCCTATTCTGTTTAAGGCCGTTGTTGTGCTGTGTTGCTTCCGGGATCCATGTACCTCCTCGCCTGGAAAAGATATAATACGACGTAACAATCCCCTTTTCGCCGTCACTCCCGATAGTTGCTCTACAAACTGCAGGTTAAAATAACTCGCGCACCTCTTCGGATCTGTTACCGTTAAACGTGATAGAAGTCCGATTAGCCTTCTTTGCAGGGTTCGATATCGACTTATCCGTTGTCCACAATTCACTTAATCCAATATTACAATGCTTCAGATGATAGCCACTTTTTCAGATTATGCTCGCCGACTAACTTATTGACTACCAATGTCAGTTCCCTGACTCTGGGGTCATCAGTATTAATACGACAATGCTCATCGCGCACTTTTGCTAGTTTCTTTTCTGGGAAATTTGGTCTTTTTCCGGGTATTCGACCAGTATGTATGTAGCGAGCGGCTGCAGAAGTCATACTGGCCCGGAAATTCCTTTGCAGGTTACTTGATTTTTCAGACCTGCTGACACGATGGTGATGTCTCGAGAACTGTGGCAATCACCCTCATTCTGTCACTCACTGTGAGGTCGTCCTCATTCTCCGTGCAAAACGTATTATTGCACATTTAAAACAAAGTGAAAAAAATTCCAACTGGGCTTCTATCTATCTCAGCGGTTTATATCTTTTCGTTGTAGCCTTCTTCTTCCGCCACACAACAAGAGCGTAACAAGATAAGATACAAAAAAAAAAAAAAACAGATTCTCATGTCCGGTATTTGTTGACAGAGATGATAATGTTGGTACTTTAGTACTTTTTTTGATACTTTTTAATCCTTCAAAGCACCGTGACACTCCCGTGACATATTTGATACTCTTTTTTTCTTGTCAAATTGGTCTTTTGTACGCAAATATTTCATAAAGTACACATGCTCTTTCGACATATGTAGCTACGTAATGTCAAGAATTAGGTTTGGCTCTTTGTAGTACAACAAAATTCACATTGTTTCTATTGTGTTTGAAATCTTTCCTTTCCGAACTAAAAAGTGAAAAAAATATGTTTTGGAAAATTTTGCATTTTTAACGAAATTAAAAGCCTGTAAGGTAAGACTAAAGGCACGTAGGATGTAAAATGTGGCATCTACATCGCCAAGAAGTCAAATTCGTCTGGAACCATTATATGAGGGATATATCAAAACGTGATCAATTCTAACAAGTAGCGATACTGAACAAAATAAAATGTAAAGTCAATTAATTTTATTTTAAAACCTGGACCGATATGAATAATTTTTACTACGGACGATTTTATGAAATATATATGCCTAAATTTCATAATAATCGGCTACAAATGCTTTCACTAGAGCGTCAAGACGTCTAATCGGAAGATACCTCTATATGGAGCCTATTTTAAAACATGGACCGATATGCCCAATCAAAAAAAAATCTGTGGGGATCAAAAACGTTTCTATATAAATATCGGCTCATATTTGCGACTTTCACTTTGAACACAAGAGTATATAGACAGACAGACATCGATTCAGAAAATGGTTGTAAGTCAACATATGTCGGTATATTCGACATGTTCATTTCGATTTTGAAGAAGTCGTATTTTCCATTTTTAAATTTGGTAAATTGGATTTCTTAATCCGAGAATTAGTAATATGTCTCTCAAGTTTGTATCTGAGATTAAATAAATAAACTCATTATCAAAATGCAAAGGTAGTAGTTTCGAACACTTCGATTTTAAATGAAAGCGTTTCAGATGTTGCACAATTATATGGGCGCTTATTCTGTACAAAATTTCAAGTATTTGTATGCACTGGTATTAATGTTATAAGCTGTTAACTTTTGGTGCAAAATGGTGCATTTGTGCGGGAGGTACCAAAAGGGGCGTAGCAACATGGCCCATTTTTCTCGAGTTGATAGCGACTAATAAACTAATGCTATGTGTGGAATTTCAGAAGATTCGAATAAGTAGTATAGCAGTTATTAAAGATTCAATATTTCACAACATTTTAACACTTTGTGGGGGAGGTACTTGAAGGAGTGGACCAATATGGCCCGTCTTCGAACTTAGCCGGAGATAGAAAAAAATATTACCACATACCAAATTTGAGGTCAATCGGTTACTCCTTTCGAAAGTTATCGTGCGCTCCGGCCAGCAGACAGACAGACACACAGACAGACGGACGGACATTGCTCATTCGACTTAAAATGACACTAAACGGATTTCCTCCGAACGTACTTGGGGTCTTAGGTCACTCCTTCGACGTGTTACACTTTTTTCCGTAGCAAATGATATATACCCTCGTCACACTAAAGTGAGGGTATAATAAAAGTTCTATGAAATTTTTTATAAAAATAATATTTCAATGAAATTTTTTAGAAAAACACAATTTCAATGAAATTTTCTAGAAAAACACAATTTTAATGAAAATTTCTAGAAAAACACAATTTTAATGAAAATTTCTAGAAAAACACAATTTCAATGAAATATTCTAGAAAAACACAATTTCAATGAAATTTTCTAGAAAAACACAATTTCAATGAAACTTGTAGAAGAATAAAATTTCGACGAAATTTTCCAGAAGAATAAAAAATCCAACAAAATTCTTGAGAAGAAAAAAAATTTGGACAACATTTTCGAGAAGAATACAATTTTGACGATATTCTCTAGAAGAATAAAATTTTGACGATACTTTCTAGAAGAATGAAATTTCGACGATATTTTCTTTTTTAATTTTCAGCTCGATCAATTGAATGGAAGGCTCCTTTATAAGAGGGCTACATCAAAACATGGACCGATCTGGTCCATTTTCACTACGAACGATTTAGAGCATCATAAAGTATAAGTTCCTAAATCTCAGCCAGATCAATTAAAAAAGGTGCTCTCTAGAGCATCAAGAAATTACATTGTAGGGGACCTTTATTTGGAGGCTACATAAAAAATCATGGACCGATGTGACCCATTTTCAATTAGGATGGTCCCTAGTCCAAGAAATGCCTCTGTACCGATTTTTGTAAATATCGCTTCATATTTGCGACATGCACTTTGAAAATCTCATGAAAAGAATATAGTTCTGCAAGTGTAGTCGTGGCGGCCATTTGACTGATATTTTTTCCATTAATAATGCCATACCCTCCTCTTTATAATGAAATAAACATCCGATGATTTCCCTTAAAAAATACTAGTTTTTTAATATCAAAATGAAACCATTTATTGAAAGACCCTATATGTTTTTCCAGATTTGTAAGCTATGTCGTGCTACACACGAGGCAATTGTTTTCAAGCAAGTGTAAAAGTTTGTTGGTGAGAGAGGCAGTGAGCTCTTTCTGCCTGCTTCTCTCTCCTAAAAACTTTGACACTTGCTTGGAAAAAATTATCTTGTGTGAATCTGGACTAAGCATTATTGTAACTATTTTACATCCGATCACTACGACATTTGGCAGAAAGGAGTTTTTTAATCCATGAGTGAACACTAACAATTTTATTAAATCTGTTGAAAATTACGTATAGGCTCCTATACCGATTTATTCCTTCGATTCGGCCTCTATGCGCTATAGAAGCCTTTTTACATCCGTAGTTTCTTGATACATGAAAGAATACTGCGAGTTTAGAGGTAAGTTATCGTTTTAACTCTATATACTGATCTATCAAAGTTTTTTGTTTTCCTTTACTATTTTTTTAGTTAAGATTATTTTTGAGAAATTGGCCCAACATTATTACTGATGTATGCAGATGATGTTAAGATATTTTATTCTCGTAACACATCTGATGATTCTTTGTTTCTTCAAAATGACTTAGACAACTTTGGTTATTGGTGTGAAATTAATTGCATGGACCTTAATTTGAAGAAGTGTAAACATATGTGTTTCTCTAGATCGAAATTGATTCCATCTAAATTCAGTCTTCTTGGTTCCAATTTAGAAACTGTTGAATCCTTTGTGGATCTTGGTATATTAATGGATCCTAAACTTAACTTCAATAATCACATAATTACAATGGTGAACAAAGCTTATGGTGTCCTTGGCTTCATTAAGCGATGGGCGAAAGAATTCTCGGATCCATATGTAACGAAACAGTTGTATACTACATTTGTTAGACGTATTCTAGAATATGGTTCTGTTGTGTGGGACCCCCAATATGGGATTTATGTTGATAAAATTGAGTCCGTTCAGAAACAATTTTTATTATTTGCTTTGAGGCACCTGCATTGGAATAGTGATTTTGTTCTTCCACCCTATACTAATAGGTTGAGCTTGATAAGATTGCCTACTCTTAAGAGCAGACGTATTATGCTGAACACCACAATGATATTGAAGGTTATAAATTGTGATGTGCTTTCTGGATACATGCTTTCTAAGATAAGATTTAACGTACCATTCAGATCTTCCAGATATTACCAATTATTGCATATTGATTTTCAACGTACAAATTACGCATCTGCAGAGCCTATCCGTAGAATGTGCATAAACTTTAACACTTTATATGATATTATTGACTTTAATGTAGGAATAGATATAGTGAAATCTAGAATCATATGTTATTTAAATCAGTAGTGAAATTCTGTTTTATGTGTGTTCTTTATTTAACTAAACAAAGTGAACACTTTTTATGCATGTATGTATGTACATACCGGCTGTTGATATATATTCTGTAGCTGGTATTCCACCTTCTACTGTTAACCCGCCATGGTTCGGATCATGGTGTGTACGCAATCCCTACGTTATGGGGATGTGGCCCCCGCGGTCGGAAGGGGCGGGTAAGAGTGGCTGCGTTGGGAACGTTCGTAAAAAAAAAAAAAAAAAAAAAAAAAAAAAAAAAAAAAAAAAACATCGGTCTAACACGTTTTATAGACTCCGTATATATGAATGATTGTAAATCCTTATCGATTTAAATATCTATGCTCTGGAAATCGCGTAATATTATCGTTTTAGCAGAAAAGTGTAAGATTTATTTGTAGGTAAGTACTATATTCGCAAGAAAATAATCCTCACAAATTTTCTACTTATCTCCAAATTTGCTACTTTAGCGATAAATAGTCCTCGGATTTTTACATATTTCTAATTTTTCATCCGATTGGAACCAAACGACGTTTCATCGTTCAAATGTAGAATTTTTTATTTGAACGATGGAACGTCTAAGTGCAAAGTTTGGTTCCAATCGGATGAAAAATTAGAAATATGTAAAAATTCGAGGACTATTTATCACTAAAGTAGCAAATTTGGAGATAAGTAGAACCAATTTGTGTTATTGCCTAGTATAATATAATAGATTTCCCATACAGTTTGTTTTTCACCGCTTGTAAAAGGTACACTTTTTCTTTAATTGTTACCAAAATAGAATTCCATTTTCCATCTCTGATAACAGCGAGCTGTCAAAACAATAACAAAACAGCTGAGCATCAACAACCAAGTTAAGTTAAGTTTATTTATTGAGCCTTTTTTTTAACAATTTAATTTTAGTACCTTATATTTTATCGTATGTCATTCTTAGGACTGTAACGTATTATCCTAATGTAATATAATAATAATTACGGTGTCTTGCCTTGTGGGTAAAACGTCAGATACTTGGGTATGTGTACATGTGAAGCGAAACCAATATCGCCCTTGCTCCCGGGGCTTCGCTTTATCGTTAGAAGTAAATCCTAGGTATAATCTTAATACTACACTTAAAACTAAAAGGAACAAGATATAATTAAGTTAAAAATGGAAAGGATAGAAAATGGAACACAGAATAAGAGCTTTATGAAAGGAAAGTAAGTTCAGTATCCAAAGAATACTACTATTTCCACAACTCTGGATAAAGCCACCAAGAACTATACATCAAAACTTAAGTCCGGTCACCCAATTTCGAAGCATAGTTCCTGACAGAATCGTCAACAAAACGGTGGACACAGCAATACACTTTAAGTAAAACGGTTCATAAGCATTACCCTCTGTGCGTTCCCGGAAGAGCGCGGTCAAAGAAGCATGGACGAATGGAGATGGATATGTTATAATTAGGTGGATTCTCATTCACAAATCCAACAACCAATTGAATGTTGTTTAGTTAGTGGGGGAAGTGAAGAGTTGTTCATTAATAGAGAAGAGAAAAGTATCTGAATTGGTTTGACGGGTGGCAAAGACAATAACAACAAACAGCGTATAGTAATAACAAAACAAAATATCGCCAAGATACCAGAGTAACCGAGTGATGTGAGGAAGGGTCAATGGTAGCATAAAGAAATATATAAATATAAAGCATGTTTAATCAATTCTAAAGGTGTCTCACTCTATTATTTTCTCATTTGTAAACAATCAGTTAAACGAGGGAAGTTTACGGAAGTTTTTTTCCACAACGGATAAATAAATACACGTAGAGAAATTATGAAAAATTAGCTGAAAATGTAAATATGTATATTTCTTTCAAATAACAATAGATATGAAATAAAGTAAAAATAAATAAATAATGAAAAAAATTATATACCTATAACAATTGAACATTTAAATAAATATTTACTGCTGTGGACTCTATAATTTCCCATAAACAGCAATTCTGCAAATATAAAGTAGATGTAATTTAGTAAATAAACTATTGTAAGCGATTATAATACATAATATGCAACAACAATATAAAAACATTTTTGTCTGATAGAGGGGAAGAGTATGACACTCGAGGCCCAGCGATCTGACCACATATTTGGTTAGTTAGAACACCACAAAATAAGAAAACACATTAAGGGACATGTTATCGATACCTGGCTTAGTTATCGAGTAATCGTATTTTAACCCTCTAACAGGCAAGACGGCGGCCGGAAGTTGGACCCCATGAAAATACACCCCAAATTGAAAATGAAAGTGGGCCACAAATCTGGGGCCTATTTTTGTTACAAAAACTGATTTAGGAAATTACACCCCAATCAAGAAAACAGCATAAACTCACTCTCACTCTATTATTTTCTCATTTGTAAACAATCAGTTAAACGAGGGAAGTTTACGGAAGTTTTTTTCCACAAAGGATAAATAAATACACGTAGAGAAATTATGAAAAATTAGCTGAAAATGTAAATATGTATATTTCTTTCAAATAACAATAGATATGAAATAAAGTAAAAATAAATAAATAATGAAATAAATTATAAAAAAATTATATACCTATAACAATTGAACATTTAAATAAATATTTACTGCCGTGGACTCTATAATTTCCCATAAACAGCAATTCTGCAAATATAAAGTAGATGTAATTTAGTAAATAAACTATTGTAAGCGATTATAATACATAATAGGCGTGTTTTCGTTACACCATAAGTGCTTAATTTGTATGGGGAGCTAAGCACTTTTAAGCACTATTAGTTCCCGATGAAGTTTGGTGCTTGTGTTCATGTCTAAATCGAGTATGATGTTGGCAGATTGGGCAGCCTATATTTACCAATATGCCATCCCATTTTTGGAGAGATTGTTATCAATTATTGTGAATTAACGGGAAGAAGAACAAAAATAGGAAATTATGTTAATATTTGCAAAAGAGTGTAAACAATTGAACAAAGAATAGTAAATATATGTTTTATAAATACTTTTCACGAATTTTTTTCTGTTTCGCACTGTTCTTTCTTCGCAACTCATGACGCCATTGCTACCAGATAGTGAAAATCCGCCACTTATTGCTTATGTGTCAGTTAGTGGAAGTCAGTTGTTTTCGTTGCAAAGTGCTAAACTAAAACTGCTAGCTTGTAACGAAAACATGCCTAATATGCAACAACAATATAAAAACATTTTTGTCTGATAGAGGTGAAGAGTATGACACTCGAGGCCCAGCGATCTGACCACATATTTCGTTAGTTAGAACACCACAAAATAAGAAAACACATTAAGGGACATGTTACCGATACCTGGCTTAGTTATCGAGTTATCGTATTTTAACCCTCTAACAGGCAAGACGGCGGCCGGAAGTTGGACCCCAAGAAAATACACCCCAAATTGAAAATGAAAGTGGGCCACAAATCTGGGGCCTATTTTTGTTACAAAAACTGATTTAGGAAATTACACCCCAATCAAGACAACAGCATAAATTGAAAATTAACCTTAAAAAAACTAAGAAATGTTATCTTCGTAAATCTGGGGAGTTCGTAATAATACATGTATACGAACCTATTTTTTTAATTATAAATTTTTCAATGCGCTGTCGGCCTTCGACCTCTGTTTAAGACTTTCTCTTATGGACAGGATCCAAAGTTGGCAACGTGGAGCAAATCTTTTATGCGTAGCCTCTCCTGTTTCCAAATTTATAGATGAAAATAAGCCCCAAAAAGCAGACAAAAAATGACATGCTATTTTTGGGGTCCATATTCATAAAAATATTGGGGTGAATTTTCCTGGGGCCCAACTTCATTCCGCCAGGCAAGACCGTCTGCAAACGATGTTCGCTTTTTGGACACAAGTGCTAAATTTAAAAAAAAAATCACTTCAGTTTGGTACTCGTATGTTTCCCAACACATTGTGGCACGTCCTTCGTGAGCTGTGGTCAATCAAATTTGAGAAATCAGCACCGAAAATAATTTTTAGAATTTCTTTTTTTTTTAAACGGCATTTATAATTAATCGATCGACGTCGAATTCGTTACTTTGCATTTTATAATGTAATTGGAGTGGAAAAAATATAAATGTTGTTTCTAAACGAAATAGTGAAAAAAAATTAATTCACCTTACGTTCGTTTCCCGGGCGTTGTAGTCTAAAATGAAAAGATAAGGATCTTTTGTCTACATCTAACTGAGAAATAAATGTAGGCTTCATACAATAATTTTTACGATTTTGCCTGTTAGAGGGTTAAAGTTAAAAATTTTGTTTTTTTTTATATTTAGCTCATTTTACAAAAAATCAATATTTTTATTCGATTTTTTTCAAACTTTAAGGTCCGATAACGCTATAACTAAGCGAAGTATCAGTAACATGTTCCCTAATTTGTCTTCCATTTTTGACGTGCTATCCAAATATTTTGTGGGATAACGTGTCCTGAGACTCTTGCCCAGATGAGTAATCAATAATTTTGACAAAAATTTTTTTTGTCGTTATTTCAATACGAATTTTTTCATCTTTAGCAAATTTATGATTATGGTCACTTTGGATAGGGTAGATGAGGACAATCCAACAAACAACTTTCCAAAGTGTTTTGAACCAAGTGGGCTGTATATAATCCCATGGGGTACAATTCAGTGACCCATAATTCGAAAATTTTATCGGGTTTTTCACGACAATGATCTGACGAATATAATCCAATGATGTAAAATTTGAAAAGGTTTATCAGATTTGGACCTAGTGGGCAATATCTAGAAAAATAGACCGAGTTAATCGAACACAATTCAATGGCCCATAACAAAAATATATCGGATTGGTCTGGACTATATATAGCACTCGGTGGGGACAATCGAACGACAAAAACCTTTCAACGGTTTTTCGTACGGTTTTTGACCTAGTGAGCCTTATATAATAGAGTTTAACACAATTCAATGTCTCATAATTCGAAAGGTTAGGTTGAAGAGAGTATAATTTTAAAATTTCCCATTGTCCATGGACATACATTTCAATCAGTGGTTCAGCCTGTTGTGCGCTCCTTATTTATGACCTTTTTCCAACTCATGTTTTAAAGAAAGTCTGTACCAGACACGAATTTTTTCAGTATCTACCAGTCATCACCTCTGAGATAAGTCAAGTCTGATAGTGTATCCGATCCGAAATATCATGATCTTGCATGTGTGAAAGCCGGACATTGGAACAGAAAATGTTCCATCATTTCGATGTTTTCCCATAATTCGTAGTATTCTGCCAGTCCTATGCGATGAAGATGTGCTTATTAAGTTTGAGTGTAGAACACTCATAATCTTAATAATCTCGATCTTGTTTAATTTTAGAAAACTACTTGTTTTCTTCTCATTTGGGTTACCCCACAGTATCTTTGCAGTTTTTCCCACTATTTCACTATCCCTCACAGTTTTGTGAGCTATCACTGTCCAGTGCTTTAACTCCTTCTACGTGGCATCGACATTTTTCGAATTTCCCAAGTTTACTACTTGAAGTTACCTGTCCTTTGAGGCCAAAGTGTTTGCCATTTCGGAGAATTACGTTGTTTGAATGTGACCAACTAGAGATTCTAAAATCTTCTGATGGTAAGACTTATGGCCTCGATTTATCCATTCATCCATCACTTGTAGAATGTCTTGCTGTGATGTCTTGCTCATAGTTTATTGGTGGGGTGTGCAGTATAGTCTCCAACGCTCTTGTTGGCGTCTTATATATAAACAACACATACGTCGAATTTGTGCAATATATTTACATTGCACTTCTTTGTTATTATTTTTCTTATCATGCCTCAGCTTTTCTACATATTTGGTTTGTGTACATGTCCCTTAAAAGTTAAAACCTAGTCTGCATAACAGAATGGTTTAAGCCCTTCATTGGTGAGGGCTTTTAGGAGACTGTGTATCGTCGTAAGCCATAGAAGAGGCGATAAAAAGCCCCCGTCTGAGGCATACCACGATTTACCTGTTCTCTAATTTTTATTTCATATGATCCACAAATAATCCACCTATTCCTTAGCATATTGTTGATCTAGTTTTTCAGCGCCCGATCAAACCTAAAACTCATCGAAGGACAGGATAATTGGTTTTATCCGAACTATGACCACATTTGAGTAGGCCTCGATGATGATAATCCAACGATGTAAAATGTGACTTGGTTTATTGTACAGTTTTGGACCTTTATAAACTCTGCATTGGGTCTAACACAAAACAATAAATAGCTCACATCTCAACATGACAATGAGAGCGACAAAATTTGACCTAATAATAATTTCCCAGAAATATGTACCTGTAAATGCACGTATAATTCGGATGCCCATGATTCGATTCAAATTTAAATCTCAAATATTCCATACGCTCATTTGTTGTAATCGGAAAATTCTGCAAAGACTCGCCCGGCTTATTATCAAAGCGATAAGTGCCCAGAAAATATTCCTCCAAATCTCCGCGGATCCCCTACAATAAATAAATGTTAAATTAATAAAATTTCCCAAACGTTTTCTATAGATATTGATACTTACAATTACTTGAAAATCCTTTGGAGCTGATGATGTATCCTCAGTGGGCGATTGATTTCGCTTAATATGCTCTACAACAATCTGATCTATAAATATCTATCCAAAGGACATACATATGTATGACAACTAATTGATTAATTAAACATAACTCCCCAGGACATTACGTCCAATCGATTCTGTAAAAATACTTTAAAATGCGAACGTTGACTTAAGTCTTTCTAGACAGTCCTCACGCGAGCCTGGAGGAAATTTAAGATTTCCTCCTAAGGACATAATCAAAAGACGGCTTCGCGAAACATGGATTCCAGCGATTACTTATTTTTTAAAATCAAAAATGTTTTTTGGTGTCTTCCATTTTTTGTTAATTTTCGGGAAAAATGGCGGAGCACATAACCCTTAATCTATTTTGGCAGATATGTCCTCACAATAATCTCCGAAATCATTTTGGGAGTTATGTCCGTAGGGGAGTTAAGTCCGTTATTGCGTAATTGTGTTTACCTCATGTGCCAATTTAATGGTGACTTCTGCCTTTTTCTCTTTGTAGGCAAAACAATTTCCTGGTTCCATGCCAGATTTCAAAATTCTTATGGGAGGATTTGCCAAAAATTCCATACCCATCCATGATTTTAAAAAATTTGGAGCACAAAGCGGTTTTGCCTTAAGGTTCATAATTTTTGCTCCCAATTCATAGGAGGCATAATTCACGCGTTCCTCGATCTTAACCACCGACTGTTGTTCATTGTGGACTTTTGAATCGTTGATTCCTCCCGCAGCACATTCGTATTCGTTACCGCCTTTGAGCATTTTCCTAAGTGCATACAAATCATCCCATATTCCCGTCAAACGTTTCTTGATCATATTGTCCACCATATCGGAAAGATGATGAGATTCTCGGTCACTGGTGGCTGATGTTTGTAGTACTAAATGCTTTGGAATCCAATTAATATGAATCAAATTAAAACGTATTTAAATTGTTATTCTTAATTGGAAAACACTTACTGCAATTTCATCCACATCTTCTCGTAGCCTCTCCAGCTTTTTCATACTTTGGATATTATTAGAGATAAGGGAATACACAAAGCCACTGATGAGAAAAGTCGTAATCAGATAACACACACAGATGCGAAATTTATTCAACTGTATCATGATTTCTGTTACAAGGATTTCTGTTTAAGGAATAAACATCAATAAATGGAAACAGTGATCCAAAAAAATTAAAATTTTCCCGCAAAAATAAATAATTTGATTATATATAACGGTTTCAGACACGGCTTTTGTCACCGTTTTGTTTTACTGAAAAGTCATTCACAATAACAATTGTCAAATGGCAGAGTTTAAAACAGGGTTGGAAAAACTCAGTACTTTTGAACTTTGTTTTAGCACTATTTGGCATGAAAAAGTACCTTATTTACCGTCTGGGCTAGGCAAACGTATCCATAATGCTGCCGTAGTGGCATATCTGTGTAGGCGATTAACAAAAAGAAGACGAAACGTAAGTAGGCGGAAGAAACTACTAAAATTTGATTCGAAAGGTTCGTTTACGGCATTTTCAAACAGCTGATTAAAAAGTGGGATTGCGATGTCAAAAAAATCAGTAAAACAATGAAAAATCAAGAAATTTCTGCGGAAATGTTGTAATGCAATGAAAAATAATAAAATTAAAGGTAAATTTTTATTTTATTGAGAAAATATAAAAAGATATTCTCTAAAAAATCGATAAATTTTGAAGGAATTTTCTATAAATAAATTTCTAAACGAAATTATAATTAAATTTTTTCTGTGAAATTTGCTTAGTAAAATTGTTTAAAGAATTTTTCCTTAAATGAAATGAAAATGAAATAAATAACTTTTTTGATTACTAGTACATACCTATTAAAATAAATATTTTCTATAAATAATAAATGTAGAAATTATTTTTAAATGCAAAATTATACAAATAAGAAATGTTCTATAAAAAATTTTTAAGAAAATGTCTGTAAATAACAAAATCTAAGAAATTGATTAAAAAATGTTGAAATAATTCTCAAAAAACAAACGACATTTTAAACTATAAATAAAATATATCTAAAAAGTAAATAAAAAATTAAAAAATAAATGAGGACAATACATAATAATGTAAATATATCGAATTGTGTGCAGCTATGTTATTATAGTTTTAACTTTTGTTATATCTGAATTGTAACTTTCAAGGTGGATCACTTGAGTGTAGATCTTATTATTTAATTTGAAATTTGTATAAAGATAATATAAGATTATTGGCCATATTGGCTTATTTATATTACTATTATAAATAAATGAAATATGTAAACAATTTCTCATAGGCTTTCCAACTGTATAAACTATTTTGAAACCCAACAAAAGTTACGTAAAGCACTCAAGTCAACAAAAAAAAATGTCAAAATGTAGAAGCTGAAAAGTCCTAATATAATTTTGAATATTTATTATTAAAAAGTGTAAAGTCGACTTACTATACTTTTGAATACAAGAATGTGTGTTTACTTAAAGTTGGGGGTCCGGTTTTTAATTCTTTTATTGAGACTCAACCCATATCCTGACGTACAGTCAGAAATGAAACGCTGTCCGGTGAACATCTGTTGTTATCTTCTTCTTCATCTTTTAAGCTCCACATATTCCATTCACAATAGTGCGATTTTTGACAATTCATGAAAAGATTTACGTGCTTGCATTTTCACCAACAAAAAAATCTAATATTCCTTTTTAATTTTATATAAAGACATTATTGAATTAAGTTTGTTTAAGTAAATAAATAAAAGAGCAACATTAAGAGAAGCACATCTACAAATTAGTTAAAACATAGCAAAGGAAAGCCATAGTGTTTAAACAACAGCATTTTGGGTGTTAGTGATCAACCAACCAACCCGACCGAATCGCACTGAAATATTCCCACAAAAAGACTGTGTTTTGCTTTTACTCTCAGTCCGAATTGTCGTCTACCATTTTGGCCTAACAAACAGTGTAAGCAAGATCCAGAACGGCAGAGCGGCGGCGGCAACCAAACAAAAGTGGAGAGCGAACATAAGACTGCGCCAGCCACGTGAAAGTTCTCCAGAAAATGCCCTGTTGGTATTATGACAAGAACGAGCTGCGTGACACCCCCTCTGTACGCGATGGAATTCCTCTGGAGACTGAGCGTCGTTATCGCAAAGAGGGCGCCCGATTTATCATGACTTGCGGTACACAAATGGGTTTGGGTCACAACACTATGGCCACGGGAGTTGTGTATTTTCATCGTTTCTACATGTTTCAATCGTTCAAACATTTTCCGCGCTACGTGACGGCCTGCTGTTGTTTGCTGCTGGCCGGAAAAGTGGAAGAGACACCAAAGAAATGCCGCGACATAATACTGATTGCACGTCAACTGCTGACGGACAACCATTTCTATTCGTTTGGCAAGGAACCCAAGGAGGTAAGTGGGGTAAATAATTGACTTTGTTTGGAAGAAAGAAATAATTTGATTCACCATTTCATGTCTCTAGGAAGTCATTACCTTGGAACGTATTCTGCTGCAAACCATCAAATTCGACTTGCAAGTCGAGCATCCGTATTCCTTTCTACTCCGCTATGCCAAATGCTTTAAGGGCGATCAACAGAAATTGCAGAAAATGGTACAAATGGCCTGGAACTTCGTCAATGATTCCCTGAGTACAGTGGTGTGTCTGCAATGGGAACCGGAGATCATTGCCGTGGCTCTCATATATTTGGCTAGTAAGTTGAGCAAATTCACGGTGACCGATTGGATTGGTAGACAGCCACAACATACGCGTTGGTGGGACATGTTTGTCTCCGACGTTACCATGGATATATTGGAGGACATTTGTCACCAGGTGCTAGATTTGTATCAAACAAATTCCAAGGAATCAACCGAGAATAATAGTCCACCTCAGAAACCACCTAGTAGGGCAGACAGTCCTACCCCAATGAAGTCAGTGTTGCCCTCAACAAATCACTCAGGTTCGCCGGCTGGTAAAACGAAAGCAATGACGGCTATTTCCTCAGCGTCGTCATCCAGTGTTAACGAAATACAAAGTGCACAAAATATAAAACCCATACCGACCATTGCCTCTAGCATACCCACTGTACCTCCCGCCTCCATTGATCATTCGGCTGCGCATGCCGTAGCATCGTCGTCCGGTTATCTTCATCCTCAACATCACCATGCATCAGCCTCACATCATATGTATCCCATGGGCGGACATCCTATGCATGCTATGTATGCTCCGGCTGCTTATCCGCATCCGCATTCACATCCGCCAGTGCCAAATGTTGCGGGTTCAAATGCTGGTTCAGGTGTTATACCGCCACCTTTGCCCCCACCGCCACAACCTATGGTACCTTATTGCGCCCCCTCATCGTATGGAGCTCCCCATTATGCCAGTGTACCACCTATGCCGCCGGGCACATCATCGGCACCACCTCCTCCGCCGGGCACCTCAGGGGCGGGACCTCCGGGATATGACTACCCCGTCGAAAGTCAAATTCCGCCCTCGTCTAGCAGGGGTGGCGGAGGTTACTTCAATCAACAACCGCGTGGTGGCACTGGTCGACAACGTTATTGAAGGCGGTTACACTGCGAGAGTTGCCGAATTTGTTGTAATTATTTTTTATTTTATTATCTTGTATTTTTTGTAACAAAAATATAGCAAAGACAATTTATTTCATACTCGTACGTAGGCGTAAACAAAAGAAAAAAGGATGAAAAAATATCATTATTAATTTAAGAGAATTTAGTTTTTTATATAATGCAAGAAGTTATTTAAACGAATGTAATAAAGGAACATTAATATTTTTTCAAAAATATTCAATCAAAAAGGCGAAACTTATATGACTGGTTTTATTTCTACACAGTTCAAGCAGCACAAGCATCGTGTAGTCGTAACATTTATAAACATAAATCTTTCCATACACTCCTGCGTTATACTGTGATATAGATGCAATGACTTGTGTAATTGTTTGTAACTCCCAAAAAGAGAAAAGAAATATTGAACGTTCGACATGGAATCAGTTTTAAAGTCTCAATATATGACCATGTCCATATGTCTGTTTATAGGTGAAATTTTTATCAAAATTTTTAATTGTGAAATTTTCTATAAATAAAATATTTCTGTGAAATTTTCTATAAATAAAAAATTTCTGTGAAATTTTCTATAAATAAAAAATTTCTGTGAAATTTTCTATAAATAAAAAATTTCTGTGATATTTTCTATAAATAAAAAATTTCTGTGATATTTTCTATAAATAAAAAATTTCTGTGAAATTTTCTATAAATAAAAAATTTCTGTGAAATTTTCTATAAATAAAAAATTTCTGTGAAATTTTCTATAAATAAAAAATTTCTGTGAAATTTTCTATAAATACAAAATTTCTGTGAAATTTTCTATAAATAAAAAATTTCTGTGATATTTTCTATAAATAAAAAATTTCTGTGATATTTTCTATAAATAAAAAATTTCTGTGAAATTTTCTATAAATAAAAAATTTCTGTGAAATTTTCTATAAATAAAAAATTTCTGTGAAATTTTCTATAAATAAAAAATTTCTGTGAAATTTTCTATAAATAAAAAATTTCTGTGAAATTTTCTATAAATAAAAAATTTCTGTGAAATTTTCTATAAATAAAAAATTTCTGTGAAATTTTCTATAAATAAAAAATTTCTGTGAAATTTTCTATAAATAAAAAATTTCTGTGAAATTTTCTATAAATAAAAAATTTCTGTGAAATTTTCTATAAATAAAAAATTTCTGTGAAATTTTCTATAAATAAAAAATTTCTGTGAAATTTTCTATAAATAAAAAATTTCTGTGAAATTTTCTATAAATAAAAAATTTCTGTGAAATTTTCTATAAATAAAAAAATTTCTGTGAAATTTTCTATAAATAAAGAATTTGTGAGAAATATTCTAATTATGATTTTATTTGCAATTTGTAATTCTAATTGTAATTCGTAAAGTAAAAGGAAAAACATTTCAATTGGAAATTTTTTTCCACTTAAGATCCGAAATATTCGAATTTGAAAGATGTTATTACATATTCAAGATAATAAAAATGTTTATTTGTGGTACAATCATTCCAGTTGATTCAAAAGTAAAAAATTTCAATTGGAATTTAATTTCAATAGTATTATTTTGAATTTCGCATTGCATTTTTAATACCGCATAAATAAAAAATTTCTGAAATATTTTCTATAAATAAAAAATGTCTGAAATATTTTCTATAAATAAAAAATTTCTCAGAAATTTTCCATAAATAAAAAAATTCTGAGAAATTTTCTATAAATAAAAAATTTCTGAGAAATTTTCCATAAATAAAAAATTTCTGAGAAATTTTCTATAAATAAAAAATTTGTGAGCAATTTTCTATAAATAAAAAATTTCTGAGAATTATACTAATTACGATTTTATTTGCAATATATTTGTTATTCCAATTGTAATTCATAAAGTAAAAGGAAAAACATGTCAATTGGATTTTTTAAATTTCAAATAGAATTTTTTTCCAGTTTAAATGGAATTTTTGGTCATTAGAAATTAAGAATTCCATTTCCAATTCAAAAGACATAAATTAGAATTCAAAATATATAAAGGGTCCGCCAAATAATTTTTTTTTTTGAAAATGCTATAAAAAAAACTACTGAATATTTTCTCAAATTTCTTTTTTTATTTGAAAGTACAATCCTTCCGGTTAATAATGGAAAATAATTTCATTCAAATGGCTGCCTCGGCTGACCATGCAGTAGCCTATACGATCGGTCCAATTTTTAAGCACATTATCGATTGTGTGCAGCTGTATTTCACCAATGGCTTCACGAATATTGTCCTTTAAAGCGTCAATTGTCTCTGGCTTGTCGGCGTAACACTTATCTTTGAGGGCACCCCACAAATAATAGTCCAACGGTGTCAACAATATTTCCCAGCTTCGTTCAAGCGTATATTTCCGCTGAAATATACGCTTGAACGGAAGGATAAAACTAATTATCTGTCAAATCAGACATGATCTAAGTGTTACCATTCACGAAATAAGCACTAGTTGAAAAAATGTTAGATGGCGGACCCTTTATATATATTTATAAAAACCTCTTAAGATCCGAAATATTCGTAATTGAAAGAAATTTTATTTCATATTCAAGATAGTAAAAATGTTTATTTGTGGTACAATCATTACAGTAAAAAACATTTCAATAGTATTATTTTGAATTTCGCATTGAATTTTTAATACCGCATTATTTTTTCGATTTAAATTTTGTATATCTTCAGATGATGACCAGAACCTAATTGGTGACCGCAGATTGTAAAATATTTATATTAGTGATTTTATTTAATGAAATAAAATACTAAATTTTAAGTAATATTGTACCTGAATTTAAACTAATTTGCTTATTACCCTAGGCTAGATTGCAAATAAAAATAAAAGAAAAAAAAAATGTTTGTATATCTCTAATCCAAAACATTGTAAGTCGAAACATGTAGTTTTTCGCAAGAGGCGAAAGTTTTATGATTTTTTTAAATTGTGTGGAATACATTCATTATGTAAATCGAATGACCTATACTGAGAATCGCTTTTGATTGATTGGGTTGGCGGATATACACCAAATTTTAAGTGAATGTAATTAAGCATAAATAAAAAATGCAGTGTTTGGAATGAATGTATCGAATGAATGTATTGTTGAAATGACGATTTCGTTCTTTATATAAGAATAAAACTTTCGCAAGAGGCGAAAGTTTTATGATTTTTTTTAATATCGGGTTTTTTTAATATTTGAATAGTATCAATTCTTTCTTATTTATGTGGCGGAGAAATGCAACCCTGTGAATTGTGATATTAGGCGTGTTTTCGTTACAAGCTAGCAATTTTAGTTTAGCACATTGCAACGAAAACAACTGACTTCCACTAACTGGCACATAAGCAATAAGTGGCGGATTTTTCACTATCTGGTAGCAATGGCGTCATGAGTTGCGAAGAAAGAATAGTGCGAAACAGACAAAAAAAATCGTGAAAATTATTTATAAAACATATATTTACTATTCTATGTTCAACTGTTTACACTCTTTTTGCAAATGTTAAAATAATTTCCCATTTTTGTTCTTCTTCTTCCCGTTAATTCACAATAATTGGTAACAATCTCTCCAAAAATGGGATGCCATAGTGCTAAATATAGGGTGCCAAATCTGGCAACATCATACTCGATTAAGGCATGATCACAAGCACCAAACTTCATCGGGAACTAATAGTGCTTAACTCCCCATACAAATTAAGCACTTATGGTGTAACGAAAACACGCCTAATATAATTTAAGAAGACATTCCTTCCTGTAGCGAGTAATTGTCAGTTACGAACGAATAGGAAATTGATTTCGAGTGAGTTTTTTCGCGGATTTCCAGACCAATTTTCCTGAATTTTTTGTAACACTCACAATTAAAAAATTAATATTAATCAATAAGTGCATTAAAAGTAAGCTATGTTCGCGGAATACAGTTTTTTCGCGTGTTACAATTCATTCCTATTCGTTCGTAACTGATAGATTTTGACGTTTCGGCCTGAAGGAATGTCTTCTTATATTCTATTTGTCTTTGGGTGTAACGAAAACACGCATAATTTCTCACACAGTGAAATCAGAGAAAAGTGTCTAACTCGACTAAAGTGTTTATGTGGAGGTCAGTTATCATCAATCTAGCTGAAATGCGTCTCTTAATCACAAGGATATGAGGAACCTATCTAGTATACTTCTATCAACCCTCAGGGTTGCCAATATATGATATTGAAGGCCCCCACTATATTTAAGAAAACTGCCAAGTAGATTATGGTGGTGTTTCGGTGGACTTGGCCTTGCGGTTGATTGGCTTTTGATCAGGTTTAGTACTAACCCTGCGTTTACACGAGACAATTGGCAGAAGACAATTGAGAATATGTATTGGTTGTCAAAAAAGGAAAAATTGTTCATGTGACGTAGGCGTTCAGACAATAATGAAGAAAATATACTTGAAGCATCTTCGTTAGTGTCGTTTCGCGCTCCGATTGGCTGCTTACATCAAAATGGCTGCTTCCGTTAAGACAATTGCCGAATTTACTGACATCAAAAATAAAGACAGAACGAAGACAATGAGATATGTGTAAGTGTATTAGGAAAAATGTGTAAATGTATTGCTATTGTCTTCGCAAAACTGTCTCGTGTAAACCCCGCGATCGTGAGATTATCAGGGGTAAGGAGATGGGTGGGGTGTCTGTTGTTTTTGGAGAAACACTTCTTGAAGTGTCTCCTTTACTTCGTTCCTTGACATCTATTCCAAAGGCTTCTATACAAAAATTGTGCCTGAATTTAACAACCTTTTTGTTAAACGGTAAACTCAGTACACACGATTTGCAGATCGGACGATATTGCCAAAAAAATAGCGGAAAAATGCAAGCCTGTGAATTTACAACCATGTGAACATACAATTTTTGTTCTGCGACTTTAGCAGAAAAGTCATTGCAAGATAATTTGCAGATTGCAAAGTTTATGCATGTGATAATGGCGCGATTGTCAGAAAAACATTTTATTGGCAACACTGTCTTTAAAATATTTTTATTGGCAATCCTGCATATAAATATTTACAAAATATATTGCAAATATATGTAATTGGTAAGGATTTATTGCAATCATCTGAACCAAAAATAATTTACAACGAAGATATTCCTTCAGGCCGAAAGCGGAAAAATGCAAGCCTGTGAATTTACAACCATGTGAACATACAATTTTTGTTCTGCGACTTTAGCAGAAAAGTCATTGCAAGATAATTTGCAGATTGCAAAGTTTATGCATGTGACAATGGCGCCATTGTCAGAAAAACATTTTATTGGCAACACTGTCTTTAAAATATTTTTATTGGCAATCCTGCATATAAATATTTACAAAATATATTGCAAATATATGTAATTGGTAAGGATTTATTGCAATCATCTGAACCAAAAATAATTTACAACGAAGATATTCCTTCAGGCCGAAATTTCAAAATCCGTCAGTTACGAACGAATAGGAATGAATTGTTTCTGGCAATCGTGTATACTTAGCTTAAGAAAAAGCTAAAGTCAGGCGGTGCAGACTATATTTAAGCTATACACCACTCTAGAAAGATTGAACTACAATGACACTTCCAACACAATTGTATTTACACAATTTAGTCAAATCGGAAGAAACATATATTTACATGGGAGCTAAATCCAAACCGATTTTTTTCAAATTGAGCAATGTTGATACATAGATAAATAAACTCTATCATGCTAAATTTCAAAAAAAATTGGATGTGAAATACAGCTTTCATAGGGCTAAAGGGTCAAATCGGACGAAACATATATATGGGAGATATATCTATATCACCCGAAAATCTATCGATTGCTACGACTTTAATATATTATTATGGATCGATTTCTTCGACTTTTGGTATATCATTGTTTTTGGAGGGATATTATCATGGGTAAGAAGATGAGTGGGGGTGTTGAGTGTTTTGGGAGAAATACTTCCTAAAGTGTCTCTTTGGTTTTGTTCTTTGACATGGAATATTTATTCTGAAGCTTTCTATACTAAAATTGTGAATTGTGCTTGTACATTTGTCTAAAAGGAATCTTTTTGTCGAATATTAATTCGGAGTGGCATTATCGGAGGTAAAAAGATAAGCCGGAGTGTCGGGTGTTTTGGGAGAAATACTTCTTGAAGTTTCTCCTTTTTTGTTCTTTGACATGGAACATCTATTCCGAAGGTTTCCATACTTAAATTGTGCCTGAATTTACTAACCACATTGTTTAACCAGCAACCTACGATATACTAAAAAACAATTGAATTTCCATAAAAGTGTATTGTGGGGACATATCATCCCCTCAATTCAACAATAGCGTATACGCATATACACCATTATTTTTTATTGCATTATTAGAATCTACGTAATAGATTCTATAGCTGGTAACATTTTTGTGGAATTCTACTTCCACCAAGGGGGTCATAAGTTAAATTGAAAAAGTGTATATATGTAGTATTGTAATTTGATCCCATTTATATAGAATTATCATCTCGCTGTAGCCTGATTATTTCACCACATATTAAAATGACAAGAATTTAAAACATCGTTTCTCTTCTAAAATATACATACATATTTATCTTCCAAGTATAATTTCAAAAAAACTTCAAATATGATTTTCTCGAAACTACAAAAACATTATACACTATTCTTTTATTGAGGGGACGATATAGTGATTTTTGCAAGGAATTTTTTCATCATCACTCTCAAAAAATCGATAGATTTCTATAACTTTTGATATACTTGTACCATTATGGATCGATTTCTACGACTTTTCATAAATCATTATTTTTGGAGGGAGATTATCTTTCAATATTTTTAAAGGGGGAGGTAATCAAGGATTAGGGGATAAGCGTGGGTGTCCGGGGTTTTCGGAGAAGTGTCTACTTTATTTCATTAATTGACAATGAACATGTTTCTCGAAGCTTTATATACTAAAATTGTGCCTGAATTTACTAACCTTTTTGTTTACCCGGCGATGTCACAGTAGAAACGGGTAATGCCTTATGTATTATGCGAAATTATGCGGGGTAAGTTGTTTTCATCGATGATACATTTTGCTGCACAGCCGTCTGTGTAGAATGCTCGATCAGGATATTTGTTTCTTTTTATTTAATTTTTCTTTACAACATATTTCGTTGTCTAAAAAGCGTAATATTCTGAAAAAAATCACCAATAATGAGTACACAAATTTTGTTTTCGTTAATATATTATTAATTTTTTGTTGTTGTGGTTATTTGTTACTTGTTTGCTGGTTGTATTTCTTTATACAAATAATTAACGTTCACACATACTAATATAGAAAGTTTTTGTTTGTTTGATTTAATTATGTTATTTATGATTTAAAGCATACCAGGCTACATAAAAATATTAAATATTTTAATAATAAGTATAAGCTATAAAAAGTTTTGTTGTTGTTGGTTGGTTGTGGTTGTTTTCTTTTGTTTAATCATAATAATAATATTATTATATATAATATAGAGATAGGTTAATTGCAATAATTGGATTTCGTTTCCTTGTTGTGTTACAACAATACATACAAAAAGAACGACGTACGTACGAACGTGACATACACACAAGAGTGTGGAAAATTGTGCTACAATTAAAAAAAACAGCGTTTTGTTTTCGATGATAACGCCTTGTTGCTGACTATCTGTCCGTCTGTCTTTCTGTGTGGCTGATTTTGTTACTTTGCTCCTTTTTTCATAGCATTGAGAAGTTTATTTTTTTAAGCTGAAGAGTTATTGGAGTTTTGTTGAATGCTTCAACATTTTTTGTATAATGTTAGAAAACCAGATGGATAATACTGTGGTATGGAAATAATTTCGGGTATGGTCCGTCGTGTTGAGCTTGATATACGTTGAAGAGCTTGTCTAAGTAGATGAACAATTTTTCCTTTTTGAAACGAAAGAAGTAATAATAGATAGGATACGTTTACTTGTGAACAAGAAGAAGAAAATAACACGTTTTAATATACCCAATATATTTGCGTCCTGAAATCGTTTATCCAAATCCATTATGCATTCTAAACATTTACATCGAGACCAATAATGTAAAATGTCCGTTGATACTACAGGAACCATTTCCATTTCGGTTATAGAAGAGTCCTTTAAAATAAAATGAACGAAATAAATCAAAAATTGTGTGGAGATGTACATATTTTTAAGTAATATATATCAATAATTCAATTTGGAATTTGTTGATTAATTGTTCATTCAGCATTTTGGATACCAATATATACTTTAGTTTCAATTAATTTGTTCTTTCTTTGAAAATATTTTCAACAATTTATTTACATACCTTTTTAAATTGCATTATTACTTGTTGCTGCGTTAGTTTCCCTATCAACTTTTGTTGCTTATGATAATTCGCCTGCCCCTTTGAAACATACATGAGAAATTCTTTTAAATTTTTAAATTTTTTCAAAGTAGTATGGTACATCTTTGTGGAGGAACTGCAAAAATTGTCGTTGGTGGTATTAATGTAGTTATCGTTGAATTTTTTAAGGTAGGCTTTTAAAAGCTCTTTATTGTAGGTTATTTGAAGTTTGTCCTGAAAATGCATAAAAATGTTTTATTATGTTATTATATTGTTTTTGTTGTTGGCAATCACAAAAAAAAAACTTACCAGTGCCTGCACAAGACTAGATTCGGTGAAATTGCTGGTAGACAATGTTGCCGTACAAGGATCAGGAGGTTTGAGATTCTTTAATAGCTGATAGAGAGAAAAAAATGAAAATTATAACAGGAGGTGTTTTAAAAGCGAATTAATAAGAAACTCCTGCAATGTTTTGATTTACAAAAAATTTCAATGAGGATGGGGGGTATATTCATTTTGTCACTCCGTTTGTAACACCTCTAAATATTGATCTGAGACCCCATAAAGTATATATATTCTTAATCGTCGTAAAATTCTAAGACGATTTAGCCATGTCCGTCTGTCCGTCCGTCCGTCCGTCTGTGGTAATCACGCTACAGTCCACAATAATAGAGCTAGGTTGATCAAATTTGGTATAAATATTTCTTATATTTGCAGGTTGTTTGGGATTGCAAATGAGCCATATCGGTCAATGTTTTGATATAGCCCCCATATATAGCATCTTACTTATTGTGATTCCTACTGTTCTCATCTACTATATGTTTCCTACTGTTCTCATCTACTATATTTGGTCCACTCCTTCAAGTACCTCCCCCACAAAGGGTTAAAATTTTGTGAAATATTGATTCTTTAATAACTGCTATACTACTTATTCGAATCTTTTGAAATCCCACACATAGTATTAGCTTATTAGTCGTTACCAACTCCAGAAAAATGGGCGAAGTCGCCACGTCCCTTTTGGTACCTCCCACACAAATGCACCATTTTGCACCAAAAGTTAACAGTTTATAACATTAATAACAGTGTATAAAAATACTTGAAATTTTGTACAGTATTATGCTTTTATATTGCCTACAGTCCAGGGAAAAGTGGGTGTTGTTGCCACGCCCCTTTTGGTACCTCCCACACAAAGGTACCTTTTTGCACCAAAAGTTAACAGCTTATAACATTAAAACCAGTGTATAAAAATACTTGAAATTTTTTACAGTGTAATGTTTTTATAGTGTATATAGCCCTGTGAAAAATGGGCGTTATTGCCACGCCCCTTTTTGTACCTCCCACACAAAATGCCCAAATCATACCACAATTTAATGTCTCATAACGTTTATACCAGTGCACATAAATGCAATGAATTTAAAGTATCTAATGTTCAGCGAAAAAAAGGTGTATTTGATAAACCCCTTCTGGTACCTCCCACACAAATTGACAGAATAATTCGAGTAATATTCAATATTACATTACTCACAAAGTGAGGGTATACCTTAGTCGGTTTACCCGACTGAAACTTTCCTACTTGTTTTTTTTTTGTTTTTTCGGTGTTATTTTCTTTAGGTTTGAGTTATTTTGTGAGGTCACATGCTATCCATGGTGGAGGGTAAATAAGATTCGGCATGGCCGAACTTAACGCTTTTACTTCTTATTTTTGATTTTATTTGGCCCAAAAGAAATTAAAAATGAATAAATTTCCTTTAAGTGGACGGGACTTGTTTATGTAAAAAAATAAACAGAACAAGTAAGAAAGTTCAGTCGGGTAAACCGACTTATGAATCCCCTCACCTTGAGTCCCAAAAAATATTAGTAAATTTATTTTCTTTTTTTTGTTTTAATTAAATTATTATCAATTTAAATTGCATTTAATAACTTTAAAATATGTACTGGTATTAAAGTTATAAGCTGTTAACTTTTGGTGTTAAATAGTCCATTTATGTGGGGGTTCCGAAAGGGGCGTGCCAATAACGGCCACTTTTGTCTAGACTCTAGGTACTATAAAAGCATTGCACTGTACGAAGTTACAAGTATTTGTATGCACTGGTATTAAAGTTATAAGCTGGTAACTTTTGGTACAAAATAGTCTATTTGTGTGGGAGCTACCAAAAAGAGCGTGGCAATAATGCGCATTTTGCACTGTATTATAGGTACTGTTAAACCATTATACTGTACACAATTCCACGTCTTTATATGTACTGGTAATAAAGTTATAAGCAGGTAATTTTTGGTACAAAATGGTACATTTGTGTGGGAGGTACCAAAAGGAGCGTGGCAATAAAGCCCATTTTTCACTGCAATGTACGTATTAAAACTATTAAATCATTAGACTGTACAGAATTTCAGGTGTTTGTATGCACTGGTAATAAAGTTATAGCTATTAACTTTTGGTTCAAAATTGTCCATTTGTGTGGGAGGTCCATAACGGGCGTGGCAACTTCGCCCATTTTTCTCGAAGTAGTTGTGACTAATAAATTAATACTGTGTAGAATTCCAGAAGATTCAAATAAGTGGTATAGAAGTTACTAAGTAATCAATATTTCACTACACTTTAACCCTTTGTGGGGGAGGAACTGGAAGGAGTGGACCGATGTTGCCCATCTTCAAACTTAGCCGTAGATAGAAAGAAATATGTATAACCACATACTAAATTTGAAGTCAATCGGTTACTCCTTTCGCAGGGACGGACATTGCCCATTCTACTTTAATGACCCAAAACCAATATCCGCCAAACATTCTTAGGGTCTTAGGTCACTCCTTCGATGTATTTCATTTTTGGCCCGTAGCAAATGATATATACCCTCGTATCACTAAAGTGAGGGTATAAAAAAATTTTATGGTTATTTTTTTTTAAATTCAAATTTTCTTCGAAGTATTTGCTTACGCTTAGACATCACTTTCACGTAGAAACGGAAGTTTAGTAACTGTCGTTAAAACAACTACAATAATTTTTATTATTTTTATTACCAGATTAGTCATAAATTCATAATTAAAAATTCAAAATTCAAATTCTCATCATTTCATGTTATTTAATACTACAGAGTAGTCTTCAAATCCATATTATTAAATGTTTAGAGTACGTTTTTTTTTATCCCAGAATGTTTGTTTATCCCATGTGATGTTGGTTGTTTATATTCCGTTTACATTTTTAATTTATAAGTTTATTGTTAGTTACATTAAGGTAGTAGCCTCATATTATTTTTTTACCTTTTAGTTACTTTATACATACGCTTTAATATTTCTTCGTTTTTGTAGTATTTATAACCATATATGGCCAACAGCTCGGTTTTATATTGAATAATAATAAATATAAAATATAATATAAATCGCTTTTTTCTGGCGCGGAAAAAACCATGAAAAATAGAAAAAAATCGCAAAAAAGTATTTGTTCCATTTTTTGAAAGCTAGAATCCTAACGAAGATGGCTGTTTGAAAACAAATCTATAGAAATTACAAACCTTTTTGAATAAGTAAGAGAATTTCAACAAAATCATGTTTTTATATTCTCACAACTGTGAACAAGGTTATATATCAATTGCTGCGAGTCAAGGTCTAACATATTGAAGGAATGACCTAAGAGACCCCAAGAATAGTTGGCGAAAATCCGTTTTGTGCTTTTAAAATCATTGGAGCAAGTTCGGTCTGTCACTCCGTCTGCCTGTTTGGGTGGTGCGCACGATAACTTCCGATAGAAGCAACCGATTGACTTCAAATTTCGTATACCCGTATGTTAATATTTTTATATCCTCCACCATAGGATGGGGAGGTTGCCTTACAAAAATGCGAATTTTGCAAATGTCCATAATCTCCGCGGAATTTGGTCTATAAGTAAACAACCATATTTCGGATTATTCAAGCTTTTTTTACATCTTATTTCATGTTACTTATCTTTTTATACGGACTTAAAGTTACACATCTTGACAATTTTAAATTTTGAGTTATGTCACTCTTGAAGTGAGTGAGCGATATATTCTTAATCGTCGTAAAATTCTAAGACGATTTAGCCATGTCCGCCTGTCCGTCCGTCCGCCCGTCTGTTGTAATCACGCTACAGTCCGTAATAATAGAGCTAGTTTGATCATATTTGGTAGAAATATTTCTTATAGTTGTAGGTTGCTTGGAATTGCAAATGGGACATATCGGTCAATGTTTTGATATAGCTCCCCTATAGAGGTCGCTCCAAAATACGGGTTTTGAGCCATAGATACCACATTTTTAAAGCAATTTAGCAGAAACTTTGCAGTTTGAGAAGAATTCATTTTGACAAGAATTCATCACAGCAAAAAAAAATTACAAATCGGTTTATATTTTGTTGTAGTCACCCTATGGAAGGTCGCTCCAAAATATACATAAATACCATATATTATAAGGAATTTAATTGAATCTTTGCAGTTTGTTACAGTGTCTTACTTTAGCCATAAACACCAAAGAAAGAAATTTAGCTGAAACTTTGCCAGTTTATATTCTATTTTGGCAAGAATTCATCTCAATAAAATTTATACTAATCAAATTTTATTTTGTTGTAGTTCCCATAAATACCATATTTTTCAGGTAAAGTGTTTGGTTAAAGAATTTGGGGCCTAAAATTGCAGCGTTCGCATTTTTAATAATTTACTTAAACAAAACGGATCGTTTCACGATTTGCTACATATCCAAAGATTATTCCAGTAATAAAATTGGATGCAATACATGGTGCAGGGTATATAAGATTCGGCATAGCCGAACCTAACGATTTTACTTGTTTCTATCTCATGTTAAGTGGAAAAATGGACCACTCCTTCTAGTACATCCCCCTCATCATATTGACTGATGAGGCCCATTTCCACCTCAGTGGCTACGTCAACTAGCAAAATTGTCGCATCTGGGGCTCGGAAAACCCAAGAGTTACCCCGGCGGGGTCAATGGACCTTACTTTTTCGAAAATGAGGTTGGATCAACAGTTACGGTGAATGGATTGCGCTATCGAGAGATGATTAATGATGTCCATGATCTGGACAACGTTTACTTTCAACAAGACGGCGCTGCGTGCCACACAAGCAACGAAACCATTGCTCTGTTTCGGGAAAAGTTTCCGGACCGTGTTATCTCTCGAAGAGGTGATCACAATTGGCCACCGAGATATTGTGATTTAACACCTTGCGACTTCTTCTTTTAGGGCCACGTGAAAGATACGGTCTACGCCAACAGCCCAGCGTCGATTCAAGACCTCAAAGATAGAATTCGTGAGGCTATCGAGGACATAGGGCAGCCACTTTGCGATTTGGTTATGGAAAATTTCATGAATAGGATATGGTCCTGTAAGCGTGTCGTGGTGGCCATTTGGCTGATGTTGTTTTTTATTATTAACGGCATACCTTCCTCTTTATTATGAAATAAGCATCCGATCATTTATCTCAAAAAATGGCATTTTTCTTTGAATGCCCTTGAAGGCTTATAACATCGATTCTACCGCATGCAAACACCTGAAATTTTGTACAGTGTACGGCATACATTTATAGCAATTTTATTTTTTTTTAAATATCCATTTCTTTTGCAATATGGACCATATCAGCTTTTGTGAAATATGTAACATTTGTAGCCCTCATAATTACCTTAAATTTAATTCGTATTCCGACTCTATCGGGCTTATTGTTCAAAAACTATAGTCCAACTAGAGAAAAATTAACATACATTTTTTTAAATATTTATAATACCGAATTAACCCAACAAAAACTTGGTAAGTACATATCATCACATGCTTTACCAAGTAATGACACATCATTACCTTCTGCATTACATTTCGTCAACAAATAATGACTTATTGATATTAACATAAATACATACTTATTTTTGAGTTAATTTAAGTTCAGATTTACACTAGGCAAGTTTTTTCAGCAGATTATCATCAAATTCTCTTTTGAATTTGCACGAAACGTTCAGGGAGAGTTTCCTTAAAATATTTTGCCTATATTTCGAATCACCAGTTAGATAGAGCGATATACATAACCTCTAACATTCACGTTTTTCTTGCAAATATCGGAAAGCTTGTATTAAAGAGCAAGACTTTTAACACCTATGTACAGCTAGAACTCGCAATTCTGCTTAAAACAGTACGAAGTTATTCACGGTTAGAAGGCGAACACAGGAAATGTTTTGTACATATATTCAAAAAAAAAATTGTAAACTATTTGTATACAGTTCGGACGATGAATCGTCGTCGGCCGTCAGCAAAAAACTTGTAATCGGCCCGCATTCGGAATACTAAGCCGAACATTTTTACTTATTTAAAAATATTTCAATTTTCCCTAACAAAATATTTTTTAATCTATGAAAAATCTGTTTTTCATGTGTTTGAATCTCTAAATTATCATTTAAACCTTCGTAAATTTTTGTCAATTTAAGGAATGTGTTAAAAAAAATGGCCCAGAATAAGTAATGTATCCTACATTTGAAGCTACTCGAGATTTTCCAGGTTGAAATCTATGCAAAGAGGCGCAAAAACTCGTTTTAGTGGGTCTTCATGAAAGTTAGAAAACATTAGGGCTTCGGCCGAGCTTCAGCTTTTGCACTGGCCAAAAAACGCCTTCGGTCGAACTCTACTAGTGTAGCCAAACTCTTATTTGATTAGGATTCGTACTTTGGTATGTATCTGTCCTATAATTAATATTTATTTTCACTTACAACAGAAGAAATGTAGTGGTAAAAAGAACTATTTTTTAGTTTAATACTGTAATTTATGGGTGCATAATAGTCTTCAAGCTTTTTTTGAGCGCTCCAGTCAAGCGTTTTTATTTAATTTGTACAACATACCTTTGTTTCTAAATTCTTTAAACTCTCATTTAAATCTCGAATATCCAACATAGCCGCTTTCTGAGCCGTAGTTGGCCTTGTTGTTGTTGCATTTGTAGTCGTCATTGTCTCCAACTCCGACGACGTTACAGTTTCCTTTTGCTCCTGCATAAATGAATCCCATTCTTGTCGTTTACGTGCTTGGGAATTAAGAAACTCACATGAGAACAGCCTTGATGTGGGTGATGCTTGATCATTGTATAAGAATGTGGTAGTGGGGGAAGCACTACGTCTATACTTCGATGTTGAGGGATGGTGGTGATGTTCACGTGTTGAACGATGGCTAAATAATGAGCTGCTGTGACCCAAACGTTTGCGACATTTCAAACAGCCCAAAGGATCTAAAGCTTTGCCAATTGTGTTGGCCAGAAACTCTTTTTCCAAACAGTCCAGACAAGTCTCATCATTGAAGTTATTGAACTCGGCTGGTAATAAACTAGTGGCCGTAGTGGGAGCTGTATGTGGAGCAGCCGCCGTCGACGGAGTTAGCAAAGAGGTTTGCTTACAGCTTACCGCTGTAGTGGCTGATATATCGGTACGTTCGGTACGAAACTCAGAACAGCTAACACTGCGTTCATCAAAACTTGAACTGGTTCCCAAAGTATTGGAAGTTTGAAAAGCTGATCTCAAAGAATTTCTCGATTTGGAAGAGTTCTTAGAAGAGGTTGACGATGTCGAAGAAAAGGTCGACAAACGTTTCGGTTTGGCTCCTGTAATCTTTGAGGGCGATTTAGTGTGACCGAGGGGAGTGTGTAGAGGTGCCGCCAAAGAGCCATCTTTGGATGTACTTATGACCGCCGACTCCGAGTTGCAACGGTTGGTAAAGTGTTCGTGCAAAGTATTGGGCAAAGAATGACACGTATCCGCGGCCCGAGAATCTTTAACGAACTCCTCTTCCAATGGCCGCGTGTCCAAGGCCGAATTTAAACGTTCTCTCGCCTCATCGCCGTGTTCTTCACTGTAATCCTTTTGGATTTGATCCAAATGTAAAGTAATACGAGCAAAATTTTTGGTTAGTAGTGATTGAGCTTGCAAAGCTTTGGGCGCCGGCGGCAAATCATCTATGGGCGACGAAAACAATTGATGTCGTTGGGTGGGTGTCACCAAATGACATGAATCCCTTTGGATTAGATACTGATCCTTTGTGTCGTTGACACAATGATTCCTCATATCCACCGTATGATTATATTCCAACTCTGAGGGAGGATCGGGATCGAAATCCATTTCAAGAAAATCGGTTTCCTCCTCTTGCGCTATATTGCCCTGGTGGTGCAAACCAAAATTACCGGCCAAACCAGCCATAGGAGGCAGTGGCAAATCGAATTCTGCCCCAGCACCACGATAAGCATAGATACAATCATCAGAGTTGAGCGAGAGTTCCTCCGCTTCCAAGTCACCATCTTCACCGAGCAGTATGAGATCATCCCCATAGAAATTATCACTAGTGTAGCTAAGATTTTCGGTGGAATTGTTGAGGGATGTTCGATTTGAATGGCCACCACCGAGGGCCGCCGCTGCAGCTGCTGCTTCTGAATCATCGAAGGGATCTTCCATAGGTGGAGGTGACAGCGATGCCGCCCCACACATATCATAAGAATCGTAATCAGTCTCGGTTTGTAAGAAGGAAGTTGCGCTTACGTTAGCCACAGTAGCCGGTCTCGCATCAACTGCTGAATCATCTATTATCTTATTAGAAGAGGACGCATCGGCGTCGGCGGCTAATGTTGAACCATTTAGGGGTGAGGGGAATTTCTGAAATGGATAGATGAATGAGATTACATTAAGTTATTACAAAGATTGAGAAAAAACATTTAAACTCATTGGATTATTAAAAAAAATCTATAGATAAATTAAAAAGTTACAGCCATACCGAATCAAATCTATCACATATTAATATGCTAGTATAGCGCCCTTATTTTTCTGTTCCGAATGTAGCTTGAATCAGAATTTTCAGCTCGGAATTCAGCTCGAAGTTTCCAAATTCGTTTAGTTGGACCCAAACTTGTTTCGAATGTATGAAATATGCTGAGAATCTTCAAAAGTACTTAAACAGAAATTATGGAATTTTCAGACTTATTGAACAAAATTAATATGATGTTTCAACACTGGGGTGGGGTTAATAAAATGTCTGTTGCTACTAGAATGAAGAACAAATCTATACAAAAAGTTTATATATGACATTATATGCTAAAGTCAAATAACTTCTTCAGCGATATTTGCACTATACATATAGATTTATCATATCTATGATGTTTAAATGTATATATCATATCTAAATACATTTTGAAAGTGACAATACAACCGTGATGATTCATATCTTATTACAATCAATTTAGTTAACTCCATTGTTCTATGTATCGATGGTAACTGTTTTGTGGTGTTAATGTGAAAGTACGTACTACTTTTCATATTAACTGCATGGTTTTTTTCTTGTATTTGCCACTTTACAATACAAGGCAAAAATACCGTGTATAATATGTGAGAGGTCCAAAACTCTGTTTTTCTGCATGATTCATAGCAATGATAAAAACGAACGAAAAGAAAAATGTTCTCAGAGTTAATCCAAATATTTATATAAATTGTCGAAAAAACTATTCTAGATAAATCCACTAAGCAATTTTTCGAGATCTTGACAGACATTTTAAAAAAGAGGAAAACAAGTTAAAGAAATCCTAAAGACCTCTATTAACAAATCTTGCTCGACGCGTAACAAGTATATATTACACAGTTTTCAACAGTAATAGTAGTAGAGAAGTTTCCCATCGTAATTTAGAAAATTTCATTTGAAATTGAAATTTTAAAAAAAATGAGGTAATTCCATAACAGGACATAATAGGCTCACTGATATTGTTTCTAAGAAAATTCCATTTTTGTCAGAAGTATCAGTACCGAAGTATTGTACTCCCCCTCTCCTGAAAAGCCACCTCTCCTATCTGTACTCATCACCTCCTTCATTTTCTTCGACCTCTCCATCTTCTTTTACTCATCTTCTTAGGACGAACACAATGGACCAAATGGTCTCCGAGTGAAGTGGTGCACGCCAGCAATGGTTGTGTGCCGCGCGTCTTAACCTAACCTTTTAGTACCGGTAGGAGATCCAAACAATTGAATGTTAAATTTTTCGCTGTCTTGAAAATATATTACAAAGATAATGCTCATATTCAATTATAAATGAAAACCTCTCAGGTTGAAATAAAATTTAGACAGTTTCATATTTAAAATCGCAATTTCAAAGAATTTTAATCAACTTTCAAAATTAGGGCTCAGTACTTAATGAATTCAGCCAATTTCAAATATAAATTCTCAATTTAAAATCTCAGTTTGAGGTGTAAAATCTCAATTTGGAATGAAATTTAGACAATTTTATGTTGTTTTCTTTACTAAAAAAAGATGTTGCCCTTTCAGAGAGCAGCATTTTAAGAATGTCGCCTACCCCCTCTTGTACTAAAAAAACATAAAACAAAAAATATTCCACGGCGCCGTCTAAATAAATCATCTGTCCAAACTTCATTAAAAAAAGCACGCGAGTATTTAGGATATTCACGCTGCTCTACAAAACATCAGCGTCCACCCCTTGGATTAAATACAGGGCTGAATTTTTATATTTGCACCGTGCAAGTGCGTCATTTTTTTCAAAAGAAAACGAAACCCTATCACAGGGCAGCATTTTTTTACAAACGGAAACAAAAGGGCATTTTTGGGGCGAAACGCTGATATTTTTGGCACAAAAAAAACACAATTAAATTCGAAGTCTAATTTTTTGCACTTTTTTGTTGCCAAATATAAATTCATTTTTTTTTAAATGAATGTATCCTAGATTCAAATGGTGCAATCTCAATTTCAAATAAATTATAATCATCGAAAAAAATTTCTTCATCTGCAAATGGAAAATATCTCACAGGTAAAATAAAATTTTCAAATGAATTTATCTCAATTATAGGAAACTTCTCAACTATTGTGGAAAATAGTGTACGTTGCCTTAAATATTTGTATGTTATCATTTGTTGTTATGTTCATCATTTATCCCTAACATATTGAGATAGGTAGAATTTCCAAAAAAATGTAGTATGGCAAAGTAAGGTCGCTACATTTGATCCATTGTGTAAATCTATCTAGCTGTTCCTTTGAAAAATTGCATTAACAAATTCCCTATCTTGCCACCCACCCCTACTTCCTTCATGCTCAAGAATACCTAATAATTACATTTCAATACTTTTAGGAGGCCAATTTTATTTTATCCTCTATTTTTGTCTTTCCTGCCATCATCCTAGTCTATGGCCTTTCCTTGTCAACTTCGATTTTTTGCATAGCACAACCATCAATCACCTTGTTCACACCAGCGCCACCATCCTCTTCGATCAATGCCACCCGGGCCATCGTCGCTGGTGATAAAGCCACTTTTCCACCGCTCTTCTGATACATATCACAGCTCTCGCATTGCCATGCATGACCGGCAATGTTCGAGACGACCCCCATCGATGTGGGTAAATTATTACCACATATATGATGATGATGAGTGTCCTTAGCGTTATTAAAGGATTTATCCGTATTATTATTATTGTTGACATGCAATGCAGCCAGCCAAGTGGATGTGTGTGCCGAAACGGGAGGGGTGGATATGCTGCCGACACCACCACTTGCTACAGCCATACCAACACCGCTGCCGACTCCACCCCCCGTACAAATGCCAAGCGATGAGTCTCGTTTGCACGCCGCTGCTGTTGTAGTTGTATCGGAGGAGGAAGTCGCCGTGGAAAACTTGGTCAAGTTTTCCATATTATTTGGAGTGGAATTAATGCGTTTCCTGTCCTCGTTCGATTTCCTGCTTTTATGGGCAGCAGCTTTTATGAATGCGTCGGCGATGTTATGTTTTTCTCCTTTCAGTCGTCGTCGACTGACTGTTTCCCTTTTATGAGAGTGTGCGTGTGTGTTGTTTTTTTACGACGCCTAGTCCCTTTGTTTTTCTTGGGGGATTATGTTTTTCTTAACATGGCTCCTTTGTTCTTTACTTCAGCATAATTCAGATACTTTTTTTGCTATGTGCACTATAAATAATTGATGTTTTTTTGTCTTTATTTGATTCTGTAAATTTTTTTCACTCAGTAACAAATATCTTTTGTTTTCTCAGCTTGCTCTCACAACTGCTTTTATGAAAATTTTGACAGTTCTCTGTATTCTATTTTCTTTTCGTGCTGCCGAGAATCGACATACATACACAACAGCTCCATTATCGATTTAAATGTAATCAATTGTTTGACAATAAACCGATTGTGACCGTTTTTCTGAGATTAGTCGCATTAACGTAACGTAACTCAACATCACTTATGTGTCTAACTAATAATCGCACTTGCTTGATGTTATTCGTATATTGAAGAGAAATAAGGCATGAATCAAACACTTACAATGCTATAAATAAAGTGATATAGATATTTTCGGGCACAAAATAGTTTTAAGTCATGTTTTCGTCACAGATAACATTACCGGCAGTTATTGCTGCCAGTATGTGTTGCGTTAAAGCATCTTCCTGAAATTGGGGTTTTAAACGCCTAAAGTCTGGTGCATACGGTGGTCAGATCTTACAATATTGTCAGAAAAATGCAACCGTGTGAACTTAAAATGTTTGTGTTGCAACGTTGGCAGAAAAGTAATTGTCAGTACATTGTAAGATATGGACAGTTTATACGTTTGATAAAGACGCCATTGTCAGAGAAACATTTTAATGTTAACACTGTCTATAACATATTTTTTGGCAACCCTGCCTATAAATATAGCGTGACCCATTTCGAGGTTCCCTACTTTTTTTAAGAAAAAAAACAGACAATTCAAATTGAATGGTGAATGTTTTTTATCATTTAAAAGAACATTCTTTGGCATTTATTTTTTGAAGATTATGTCTATCAAATGTTGGCCGCGGCTACGTCTCAGATGGTCCATCCGTTGAGTCCAATTTTCGATGACTCGTTCGAGCATTTCGACTGGTAACTGGCGAATGACGCGTGATGTTTTGCTCCAAGGCCCGAATCGAAGCGGGTTTGTCCGCATAAACTTTAAACTTTACATATCCCTAAAGGAAAAAATCTAACGGTGTGATATCACACGATCTTGGTGGCCAATCGGTCAGCCCAAAACGTCAAATTATCTGCTCACCGAAGTGTTCTCTCAATAAATCCATTGATTGATGCGATGTGTGGGAAGTGGCGCCGTCTTGTTCAAACCAAAAGTCGCCGAGATCACGAGCTTCAATTTCAGGCATCAAATAGTCGGTTATCATGGCACGATAACGGTCGCCATTGACGGTTACGTTCTCACCGGCATAATTTTTGAAGAAATATGGACCGATGATTCCGGAACTTCGGTGGGAATCGGTCAATGGCAAAAAGATAGCTCTTAACGAGAGCTAAAATATTGCTCATGTGTGCCAAGGTCGTGGGTCAACTGGAAAGTGTTTTATTTTTATTTAAAAAATGGACTTAGCGCAATTGGTGAACGATTATTTTAATAATAAAACTGAATAATTTGTAAACGTTGTTCAGGCGTAACTCTTTCCATTATGAAATGCCAAATAATACTTAACAAAAATAACATGACAGCATGACACGACTCACACGCTATCTGTCAAAAAAAGGCTATTGAAAAAAGTATCTCTAATTAGATCACCCTTTGTTTACCAAATATAAATATTAGGCGTGTTTTCGTTACACCATAGGTGCTTAATTTGTATGCGGAGCTAAGCTCTTTTAAGCATTATTAGTTCCCGGTGAAGTTTGGTGCTTGTGTTCCTGTCTTAATCGAGTATGGTGTTGCCAGATGGGCACTCTATATTTCGCAGTATGGCATATTCAAAAAGTGTGTAAACAATTGAACATAGAATAGTAAATTTATGTTTTATAAATACATTTTATGATTTTTTTGTCTGTTTCGCACTGTTATTTCTTCGCAACTCATGACACCATTGCTACCAGATAGTACTGCTTATGCGCCAATTAGAAGAAGTCAGTTGTTTTCGTTGCAAAGTGCTAAACATGCCTATTGTAAAAATTTGAAATTATAAGGTTTTCTTGAAAACGGCTGAACAGACAATTCACATCTTGCTAACAATCTGTCAATGTTAGTACAGTGGTTGCACATTGACAACATTGTAAGATCGGACCACCCCGTGTACCAGCATTAACAAACGTTAATGGCTTATTTTTACCAATATATAGGGTGATCCAAGTAGAGATAGAGATTTTTTAATAGCCTTTTTTGACAAATCACGTGTGAGCCGTGTCATGCTGTCATGTTATTTTTGTTAAGTATTGTTTGGCAAAAAGTAGAGGGTCCTGAGAAATGCTCTTACAGAAACTAATTTTTTTCTAAATTACAAATAGATTTTTTAGACGTTAGTGTGCAAGGCGGCATCTTCCGGTAGGTGTTTTTGAGCTTCGTCAGATGTTCAAACTCACAAAATGTTATTTTCAGACAATAATTTTATCATGTTACTGTTCATATTTTATTATTGTCTGTACGACTTTCTTGCATGCAATTGGAAACAAAAATTGCCATATGTCCTGATTAACACGAGCAACTGTCAAAGCTCTCTCTCTCTCCTACCAAGCTACCTCTCTCTCCTACCAACTTTGACACTTGCTTGGAAAAAACTGCCTCGTGTAAAGCAGGACTTACAAATAGTCGCTCGACGTACTGTAGGTTTTTTCACATGAAGGGATTTCAGGTTGCCAACATGTATTTGATAATTACGTCGTGCATCAATGTGTGAAATAGGTAGAATACGAGAAATATAAAACCCCATAATGGAAATACACGGTTTCAAATGTTTGACAATCGATTGTAAAGCGCTGCCGCAATAAACGCGTAGATTTAGAAGCATACAGTTATCGAAGTAGTTTTCGATATTTTGTGGCCGTTAAACGTTCTTGGCAACTCTGCTACTAATCAGCTGACTATTGTTATTTTCCATTTTTAGCGGGTAATTGGATTTTATTTGTTTCTGGTTTATTTATTTTATTCTTTTATCGCAAGATACGCCAGATAAGAAAGATATGACAAAAATAAGTCATGGGTCTTAAACAATGGTTTCATATTCTTTTCAATAATGATGGTGAGTGTCCCGATGAAAATTCCAAAAATCTAAAAATCGCTAATGATCTTTATTAGGATGTCAATCCACCCCACTTGATGCCCTCGACCACTATGGATTCGGAAGCGGATAAATGGCCAGTTTCTCAGATAATGCGCCTACTTCGTTTTTATGCGGCCCACCGTTGTCTCTGGGATGTGGAATGTGAGGACAATCATAGTCGCAAAATGCGGAGCGCAGCCTTGATAGACATAGCAGCGGCCATGGGTGGAGATTTGACTAAAGAAGAGTTGGTTCAGAAGATTAGTGTTATTCGAGCTACTTATAGATACGAGAAGAAACGTATTAAGCAGCGAATGAGAAGGGGTTTGGGAGCAAGAACTAAATTGAAATGGTTTGCTCTGGCAGATGCATTCTTAAGAAAAGTCCCCAAAAAGGGGCAAAGAAAGGAGGTGAGCTAGATAAGTGGTTTTAGTATTTGTAAAAAGATAGTCGTACTAAATTTCTTTCTTAAGGATCCCCCAAACTCCGACTCGGATTTGGAGGACGCAGTGGTATTCACAATAAATCCCGAGGGGTTAGGTCCACTATTACCAGAGAATACACTAAAAGAATCGGAAAACTGCTCAGAAAACAATGACACTATTTTGGCAGCTAAAACTGAAACTTTTCCTTATGATACTCCTCAATCTACAAGTAAAGGATGGGAAGCGGAATTTTGTAATGATTCCTTTAACTCAAATAATGGATTGGAATTTGATAATCTTCGGGAACCAAAATTTGAAGATATTGAAGATGATCTTCAGGAACAATTGAAAATGCTTAACAAAGCAATGCAAGCCATAAGGGAAGATAATGAGAGTAAGGAAATCAAAGAGGAAAGTCATATAAACCAGGAAAGAAATGAAAATTTCAATCTTTCTCCAAAGGAATCGTTATTAGATTCAAAAGGCTCTATATCTTCACAATGGACATTAGAAACATCTCTGCAACTTATACAACAACTTAAGCAATATCCCGAACTCTGTGTTAATTCTATCGAGCATATTGGAGAACCAGAGCAACACGCTTTGCAGTCATTAGCCAGAGCAATGAATAGGCCTTTAAGGAGTGTAGCAAAGCACTGGCGAGTATTTAGACAAACCTATGAGAAAGAACAAGAAATGATTTTAGAAAATTCTCTATACAAGCCTCCCTATAAATGGTGGAATGAAGCCGAATTAAAAACAGAGTCAATATATTTAGAGGAAAAGGAGAGCTTGTCCTCATCGACAGACAATAATGATGAAGAGGACTATGAAAATCGTTTCCAAAATCCCATTCCATCTGTGGCTCCTATGTCTAATATGAATGAAGCTATGGCTTCCCTGTTTCATGAAGATTTCTCCTTGGGCTCCACTACTACCTCATCATTGCCGGTGGAAACTGCATTATCAAACCAGGCTAAAATGATTTGTAAGGGTTTGGAAGATGATCTTTTAGAAGGAAAATGGTCTTTGAAACATTCCGTGAAATTTCTCCGTCTCTATGGAGTTCATCGTTGCCTTTGGGATCTAAATGACCCTAACTATAGATCAAGACCGTTGCGTAATGCTGCCATTGAAGATATAGCCGCTTCCATGTCACATGGCTTAACAGCCTCGTATGTTGCTAAGAAGATAAAAATCTTTCGTATTACTTATATGCAACAAAGAAAACGTATTCTTGAGGCTACACAGCGTGGTGAAACTCCCGAGATTTTGCTTAAGTGGTTTCCTCTGGCCGATAGTTTCCTGCGGCCACATATTGGTTTGCGTTCAATAAAATCGGATGCCAAAGAAATGCCACAATTCGATTTCCAATATGTTTATGCTAATTTAAATTTAATCGATCCTGCTTTGCTTAACGATTTCCGGGGAAAAGGTACTCAGAATGCCATAGATATTGGAAATGATGATGATGAGGCGTCTTTGAATTCTGATGATGATGAATGTTGATTAAGCATAAAGAGCCAAATGCTAAATGTAATCGATCTTGATTTGCTTAACGATTCCCGGGGGAAAGGTTATAACAGTGGCGTAGATTATGAGCTGCCTCTGAATTCGGATGGCGATGAATGTTGTTGATTAAGCTTTAAGATTGTAATTAAAGTTATATTTTTATAGGTTCATTTTAGATTAAAATGTAATTCTTGTTAATTGTTTTTTAGTTTTAAACTAGAAATAGAATTGGTGAAAATTACTTCAATCAAAACACAAAATCAAATCAAGACTTCAACTCTTCAAGATAGCAGAATAAAACCAAAATCAAGACTTCAACTTTTTAAGATACCAGTCAGAATCAAGATTCAACTTCAAGACCCTGATTAGAGAATAAACAAAAGGTAAATCAAGCCTTCATCTTTTCAAGAAATCAATCAGAATCAAGATTCAATACCACTACATTAATCAGTATTCTGGGTAAGTGCATACATATTTTTATTTTCCTAGATTTTTTTCGAGAACAAAATAATCTACTGTGACAACAAACATTCGGATTCCACAACAACCCTGAGTATTCGCCCTTATTCCAGTTAGCGTCGTCGACGTCGTCGTCACATAATTTTCGTCATATCTATGAAGTTCTAGCTTTGTCATCTTTACGCCAACGCAAATGTTTTTGGTATCCATGAACTAACAAAAACCCTTTTTATAACTTAGACATATTTAAAAAAAATTCAAAATTTATGAAGTCGTCAATCCAAACAGTGTCGAATAAGAATCGACGTCGACGACGCCAACTGGAATAAGGGCGATTTTTTTTATTGAATTGAGGTTAGAGGTAATTTTATTGAATTGAGTTGAGGTAGTCGAGGTTAGGCTGATGGCATGCCAACAGGAACTGTCTGGTAAGCAACACGTCACAATATCTTGATCCACGTTTGTCATTTGGACACAACCGATTTCGAGTCAAATTGCTTTGTCTTATGACGATTGTCCAAAAACCCATTGTCACATTGTGTCGCTAACAAAGGGGCTGAGTACTTAAGGATGGAGCGATCAATTGATTTCTATATCGCCACCAGAGACTCCTTATATTTGTCCCAGGATAAGCCAGCTAGCGTTTTTAGGAAAGAATACAGTGAAGATGGCTTTCGTAGACTATATCGAGGATATTCGGATTTTGCATCTTGGGGATACATCTGCCATCGACAGAAAAGTCGAGTTCATGCCTTACTTCTTTTATCCAGGAGGTAAAAATTGACACAGTAGACTTTGACGTGGATAATTGAAATTTGTAATGGTGGCCATGTATTTGGATATCTTGGGACTTAGAGAGCCAACGCCTGACATCATTTGGAAGGGTCGAGATCATGATGTGTGAAATCAGCATAGAATGAAAAATCGATTGGAAATCTTCGAAATAATGAAGAATTTCGAAGAAAAACATGGCTCGGGTATAACAACAAGCGTACTATAACTCTTATCGGTCACAGGATGTTTCAAGGTTGTATGTATGTCGTTCTGACTGGCCGACTTGGTCTGTGGGAAGTCACGCTCTTAGACTACGATAACCTTTCGATCAGTGCTTCTTGGATGTTTACAATCTGCGGCTCTCTGGATGCCCCGACTGGTCGATTGAAAGCCATGCTTTTCGACTAAGAATATCTGACTAAATTAAGTAATTTCTCATAGGGATTCTTGGGCTTTGGAATTTGTATAGGATCCGACGGGGAATGAACTCTTAAGAGAATAACCTGTTTCCCACAGCCTTTTTCCGGTGACAGTAGCAATAACAATAGGGCCTGATAAAAGAGGAGGCCTACAAGTGTATATAATGGAAATTGTCGGGATTTTGCAGAACTTCAAAGCTGAACTTGAAGTCAATATAACTTGAATCTCCCTATATCTCTGATCAATCGAAACAGTATTAATGTTTCACGTTTAATCCGTTCTGACTGGCCATTGGTTCACTGAAAATCTAAGAACTAAGATCTGGAATACTAAGAACTGACTAAATTAAATCGTTTGTCCCAGTTAACCCTCGTGTTGAAAAAAAATGAAGAAGAACTCGCAAGAGAGCTCTCTATCCAGTAGCAACATCAGGAAGATCTCTTAAGTAAGGAGTCCGGCAATTTTGCCTCGCAAATTTAAACTGCAGATGGAAATCAGGTCACAGCAGGAAGCAACTATTGCCGTAGACATTGTCCAGGACATAGGAATTTATGAGGGAACGAACTCATAAGAGAAACTCTGGTTCCAAAAGACTCTCTACAGCGTCAGTAGCGAAAATTGTGTGGTATCTTAAATGAAGAGTTTATGAAGTTCAGAATTCAGAGGCAAATAGTCGTGTTCTTTCAGAATTTCAAATGCAGTATATCTTTAGTCGTTTACAGCAGGAAGGAAGGAATGTTTTTCGTTCGGACTGGATATTGACCGATTGCAAATCAAGTCCGAAAATCAAGAGTAAGAATGTCTGGATAAATAAATTTGTTAGTTCGAGTTGTTGCCCCCGTTTAGGTAGGATAGGACAGAAATTTCTACTGCAACGAAAGCTTGTTTCGTTCCATTTGCAGCAGAAAGGAAGGACTGTTATTCATGATTCAAATTCAATATCCGTTCGGACTGGATATTGACCGATTGCAAATCAATTCCGAAAATCAGGAGTAACAAGTAAAAGCGTTAAGTTCGGCCATGCCGAATCTTATATACCCTCCACCATGGATAGCATGTGACCTCACAAAAAACACAAAAAATATAGTAGATGAGAACAGTAGGAATCACAACAAGTTAGATGCTATATATGGGAGCTATATCTAAATATGGACCGATATCGCCCATTTTTAATCCCAAGTTACCTGCCGCTATAAGAAGTATCTATACCAAATTTCAGCCACCTAGCTCAAGTATTATAGATTGTAGCGTGATTACAACAGACGGACGGACAGACGGACATGGCTAAATCGTTTTAGAATTTCAAGACGATTAAGAATATATATACTTTCTCAGATCAATATTTAGAGGTGTTACAAACGGAGTGACAAAATGAATATATCCCCATCCTATGGTGGAGGGTATGAAAATACCTGGATAAATTAATTCGTTAGAACGAGTTATTGTCCACAGGAATTTCTAGTTATTGTCCACAGGAAAGCTCGATATGTTCCATTAAAACATATCAAATTATATTCGTAACGGAATTTTGTTAGGTGTTGAACAATGTAAGAGATTTGTAGCACTTACATACTTTGTTCTTTGTCCAGAAACACGAATGACATTTATGTTCTTATTGCTTTTAAAAATATATGTACATACCAAATATGCCGCTTTGTTTTATATGCAACACCAATCATAATGCCAACGTGACCCAAATAGTACTTTGGCATAAAAAATTGGTGTTTATGAAACGCCAACTAGTCGATCGGCGCAGTTCTGCCGGAGAAACAACATAAATAAAAATTAAATATTCTTATCGAAATGCAAAAATCACTTTAAAATATTAAACAAAAGAATGGAAATTATGCTGCCGAACGTGTTCCACACGAACGATCATTTGTAGCATGCATTAAATCGCACATGGCATGAATGAATGACTGTTTGGCTGGCTGGTTAGCTGTTGGGAGGCATTCGAACGTGTTCGAACTGAACCATCTGAGTCACACATCTTAAAATTTATTCAATTTAAAACTATGGTCAATGCTCTCGGATAAACAATAATAAATGAGTTAGTTGATAACTTTTTCGCACAAGTAAATTGAAAAAAAAAATAATTATTGCCCGCTCTAACAAGAAATATTCGAGAAACCGATAGAAAAAAGACCTTGTTGGATGAAGATCTACTATCCGAAAGAACAAAACTTTAAAATCCCATTTATTCTTCAAACTTAATGTAAATTATTAAGTCTTATCTAAAGCCAATAATGGAAAACAGAATCATTGAAACACACCCATCGGCTTAACCATCACACATCCTTCGCCGTTTGGGCTCTGCGGCTCCTTTGAAGCCATGCAAACAGGCTAAACAAACACCGACACATATGGATACATAATTATCAAGTTTGACTTTGAGTCTATGTAAAATCCATAAAAACACAATAATTACCACCGTATTTGTTTTAATCAAATCTTTATTAATACTAAAAAAGGTAACAAATCGAAATTCTCCAATATATAAAGAAAAACTTAAATTGTAGTGCATTTAAATTAAAAAGTCCAATGTATCCACTTCTGCCCGTCCAGATACAAAGTATTATTAACCCTTTTTTTTAGTGTTTTGTCCAAAGACCCTTGACACTTTTAACTCGATTGGGCATACTTTCAACCAGTTTCTCGATGTGTTGGCGCGGAATATTGGACCATTCCGTTTGAACCCGTATCCACAGTTCATTTAAATTATGTGGGGCAGAATCGTGCCGTGCCAGTCGTTTTTTCAACAAAGCCCACAAATTTTCGATTGGGTTCAGATCAGGGCTTTGAGCTGGCCACTGCATCGTTTGAAATTTTTGGTTAGCAAGCCAATTTTTAACTATTTTGGCCGTATGCTTAGGATCTCCGTCCTGCTGAAAAATAACTTCTTCCTCTGGATAAGCACTTTTATCCACAAAATCTGCTAAATTGATCTCCAAAATACGAAGATAATGCTCCTTTTTCATAATACCGTCGATTTTTACTAATGGTTCATGCAGTGTGGGGCTGCTTCACTTGGTGGCATCTTGGTCAATCAGGTTACCTCCTCCATATTTCATGTTTTCTTTGACTTGATGTTTTTTCAACGATTCGTATGGGCGGTGCCAGTAGTACTGCTTCCCATCCGACTGAAAACGATTAATCTTAGTCTCGTCCGACCATGTGAGCCTCTTCCAGTCATCGACGCTCCAATTTGTAAGCACTTTGCAAAACTTGAGTCGCGCCACTACATTCTTCGCGGATAATGCTGGTTTCTTCTACTTTACAGCCGATGTCAGGCCAATTCTCCGAAGTGCTCTGCAATTCTCGTGCTGTCCACTCACTAACGGGTTTATTTATGGCGGCTGCAGCTTCTTTTGGTGTTATCGCTTGCTTAGTAGTCATTAAGAGCTCCATAGCTCGAGCATCCCTATCGGAAAGCAATCTTGGTCGCGAATTTTTAGCTTCTGGCACATCGACATTACGTCTTTTTCTCACTTGAAGTACTGTTCGGTGACAAATACCCAATATTTTAGCTATTTTACGTGCAGAATCATTATTTTTGGTAATTTCGATGACTTGGTTTTGCAAGTTTTCAGGTATTTTCCTCATTTTTTTGCTCAAAAGTGAATATTTTTACAAAAAATTAACAAATAGTAACAAACTCTGTTAATCTTCCAAGCGAAATATTTGTTTTGATTAATCTCGCAATAATTTGAGTAACGGTAAATTTTTGACATTTGTTTTAGACCCAAAAAATTAGTGTTACCAGATTGATGAAACTACAACGTGCATAAGTGGATACATTGGCGTTTTTCATTGTATACCGCAGAACATATTTTTCCTTCAAATTTTGCAGGATTTCCATTTGTAACCATTTTTTAAGATTAACAAATCATAAAATAAAAAAACTCTGATGTAATTGATGCATTTTTTAAGGTTTTACACATACTCAAAGTCAAAGATGTTCACGATGTATCCACATGTGCTCGCCACTGTAAATGTCCTAATCAGCGATAAAAATTGGGTATTACAAAATACCCTTTATATACTTGGGCGGGGCCGACTATATAATCACCTACAACTCTCTAAAATGGGCATTGGAATAAGAATTTGGTTTTCATTCATGTAATAACAAAACTCTCTCCGCCGAATTTCGTACTGATCGGAAAAAAACACGGTTTCTACAGCGTTTACATGTCAAATAGGGTGAAACATTTATATGGGGGCTATATCTAAATCTGAACTAAATTTCCCCGAATTTGGTAGTTTTCATTCATGTAATAAGAGTAGTCTCTCTGCCAAATTTCGCACTGATCTGATATAAAATACAGTTTCTACAGCGCTTACAAGTCAAATCGGGTGTAACATATATATGAGGGCTGTATCTAAATCGAAACCGATTTTGACCAATTTTAATAGGGATCGTCCTTGGGCCAAAAGAGCACTGTACTAAATTTCATCACAATCGGACCATAAATACGACCTGCACTTTGAACACAAACATCAATGGACAGACAGACAGACGGACATGGCTAAATCGACTCAAAAAGTGGTTCTATGTCGATCGGTATAAAAAACTATGGTTCTATTTCTTCTCGTGGACACAAAATTTTTTGTTGCATAGTTGTTGTTGTATTTGCAGTATATGTGTTTGTTGTCTATTAGGTGTTGTTTTTATTCGCCTTGTTTAGTAGGTTCTGCTGTATTTGTTTCCAGGGCAAAGGAGATGGCTGCTTCCACTGGTTGGGTCCAAAGAGACCTGGGAACAAGTTTAGCTGGCAGGGCAGTTAACAAGGTGTAATGTGGTCCCTGGTTACAAGCGCCACATGTTTTCGGCGTGGTGCCATCGTTATAACGTTGGACCTCGCGCTCTAGATCATGAATGTCTTTCCTGCTCTGCTTAGGAGCTGGAAGCCTATCCACTAGATGTTGCTGGGACGGTAGCAACCAAGCAGATACTGCTTCGACACCAAAAAATTGTGTCGTCGCGCGGTTATGATCTTTGTCTCCTCATAGGTAGGTGGTCCACAGAAGACATGAGTGAGGAGGCACACTGTCGCAGTTTTCAGGTCTGTATGTTCTTCCACTGCGTTTCGCTCACATTCGGTGACCACACTGGTGTTGCATAGTTTACCACAGACCGACCTATCGAGGTCAACAAGGTTTCTTTATCTGTTCCCAAAGTGCTGCCGGCTAGCGACTTGAGGACCTTGTTCCTTCTTCTCATTTTATAAGAGAAGATAACTGTGGCATGCGTGTTAGACCTGAAAAGGCTATCAAATGTGACACCATGAACCTTAGGGTAATTGGTGGTCGGAATTCTTGTGCCATCGACTATCACATTGAGTTGCTTTTGCACTTGCGCTGCCCAGGTAGATATTTAGCCTTCCACATATGTCATCGATCAAGGGGGCCGACGCCAGAATCGTACAGTCATCACCATATGATACGATTTCAAAGCTATCAGGTGGAGGTGGAATTGCAGAAAGGTAGAGGTTAAACAGTGCCGGAGATATCACCCCACCTTGGGGAACTGCATGTTTCACTTTGCGGGGTGTGGTCTACTTGTTTCTGAATTCCACATACTACTAGCGCCCACACATGTAATTGTCTCTCCATCATTTCAAATTATTCGGTAGGGACGTGTTGGCGTTGTCCTCAAAAAGCGTGGCGTGGTTCACAGTATCGAAGGCCTTCGATGGGCTTGTTCTGGTTTAGACCGCGGCGTGTAAAGCAGTAGTCTTAGTATGCTGCTTTCGGAATCCGTGCTGATGATCAGCAATTGGAAAATGTCCAATCAGGCTCGGGAGGATTAACGCCTCAATAGTCTTTGCTACTGGCGAGAGAAGAGAGGACTGTACGATTCTCCCTTACTCACATCTTTGCCCGGTTTCAGTGGCGGGACCACTCTGTCCATTTTCCAGGCTTCGGGTATTATCAGAGTGGTCAATAACAGTTTGATTTGGACGCGTATGTCCAACTGCTTCAACATTAGTATAGAAATACCGCCGGGGCCACGCGCTTTTGATGACATAACGCTACGGATGACATCTGCAACTTCTCCAAGTGTAATTTGTGGTGGTACTTCTTCAGCTTGGAGAGCATGGTAACGACGCATTAACATCCTTTCGTCTTTCCTGCCTGGATTCGAGAGTGATTTAACCGTTGCCCACAATTTACCAATACCGGAACTTAAGTTGCACTGCTTCAAACGATCCAGCAAATTTTTTTCGCTGGCATTCATCGACTTTCCTAGTGATTTCTAGATTCAGTTCCCTGATTCTACGATCAGCAGGGTTAGAACGACGAATTTCACCACAATCCCACTGCAGCCGGTTCTTTGGACTGGATTGACCCGAAGCAACAATTCTTGAACCAGGGGCTGCCACCTAAGTACTTCGTAATTTTTTGTGTTGTATAAAATTGAAAACCGATATGTAATACATTACTTTCATTTGCAAGGTCTCAGTCCAGCCAATATTAAAACCGAGCTAGATTTTACTTTGGGAGATTCTGCTCCTTCGTTTATAACTATAAAATATTGGCTAACAGAGTTTAAACGGGGCCGTACGAGCTGCCGGGACGAACACCGTAGTGGTCGTGAGCTAGCCGAAGCCATAGGCATTTCAAAAATGCTATACAAGGCATATTTACGGAAAATTTGATGATGAGAAAGCTGTGCGCATTGCACCCGTTCACGCATCCACTATTGCGATGACCAAAATCAATGAATTAAAGTTTGAATTGCTTCAGCCGCACCTTATTCGCCAGATTTAATTCCCTCGGATAATTTTTTGTTTTGAAACATAAACAAATGGCTCGGCGGAAAAAGATTCTTCAGCGATGAAGAAAGAGGTGAACGTTGCGGTTGATGACTATTTTCAGGAGCTCTTACTATAAAAAGCTGGCATTGTTTATGGTTAGAACTAGAGCGGTAACTGATCACCGTCGAACCTCTAACTTTCGTTCTTGATTAATGAAAAAATCTTTGGCAAATGCTTTCGCTAAAGTAAAACCTACAACGTTCCAAGAATTGCTTCTATTAATCATTACCTCTTGATCTAACAAACAATAAGAGTAAAATAAAGGGGTTATTTCATTATTCCATGCATTTGAACCCTGCATTAAGCACTCTAATTTGAATCGCACAACAACAATATTGTGGATATACCGGCCCACAACAACACTCGATGAAGAGCATTGAAGCAGGTTTAAATATGAGCAACATACACAAATACAAGTATTTAATGCAAACTACAATTATAGCTGTACTACCCATATGAAGCAGAAGTTCAACTACGATCTGTTTAACCGACAAATTAATATACGCTATTGGAGCTGGAGTTACCGCGGCTGCTGGCACCAGACTTGCCCTCTAGTAGGTCCCTGTTAAGGTATTTAAAGTGTACTCATTCTAATTACAGGGCATCTAATATGAGTCCTGTATTGTTATTTTTCGTCACTACCTCCCCGAGATGAGAGAGGGTAATTTACGCGCCGGCTGCCTTCCTTAGATGTGGTAGCCGTTTCTTAGGCTCCCTCTCCGGAATTGAACCCTGATTCCCCGTTACCCGCTGCAACCAGTAGTCCTAGATACTACTATCAAAAGTTGATAGGACGGACATTTGAAAGATCCATACGATCTGCAAGTTATCTAGAGTTCAACCATAGTAACGATCTTGCGATTGCTTGGTTTTAGCCTAATAAAAGCACACATCCCAAAGGCCCGTGTTTATAATGCATGCATTAGCTCTAGAATTACCACATTTTTCCAAGTAACTGTTAACGATCTAAGGAACCATAACTGATATAATGAGCCGTTTGCACAATAGATTGATATTGGTTCATACCAGTACTTAAATCTGCTCCCTCCTGTAGTGAAAACTGAAGTGGTTAAACCGTTTTATTGGGAATACAGTACAACTTTAAATGCAAATAGATCCAAAGATTTCGAATTTAAACCCGCTCCTGTTTCAGTTTCTCTGAAGAAGTTGTAACACATTTTTTTAGTCGTCTTCCCCGGTGCTCTATCAGGCTATGTCTTATAAACCGGGGGGTTGCATAGCGCAGATAATTAATGTGTATGATTCAGCTCTATATATTTAATAAGTTTGCATATCGTCGGCTTAATGCTCTTTTGTTCCGTACGCCATTTTGTATGAACGGAGAAAAACGCAATTTATTGTTTGAGTAAAAACGGGACTCAAGAGTTACACACTTTTTATACCATAGAGTTCCCCACAATGTTTATATGATTCTGATGGATTTCTATGCCATTACATTAAAAAATAAGCAAGTTATAACAATTTTTGTACGTAGCATTTTGTTCCATATCCACTTTTGTTTTAATATAGGGCGATAGAAAAATGGAGACATAGAATAAAAATATCAAAATTATGTCCCGTAAATCAGAGTTAAATCGATTTACCCTACCAAAATCTCGAAAACTAGACGAAATAGGGAAAAAATTATTGCAGATTCTGAAAGAGCATGGTTGAAATCATATTATCAACTCCTAACTCAAAAAATGCAAAAATGGCGTATGGACCAAAAGTAGCATTAAGCCGACGATATATATCACTTCTATATGTCTTTGGGTAATACCAGTCTTTAACGCTAATTTGACGACTTGAGTGCTCCACCTTCCCACATTTTATGCCGAAAGTCCTCATATCTCTCCCTAAGAAAACTAACATGACATTCTTTTAGTGTCTGTTGCATATGTATTATATACTTTCGTACTGATTAACTTTAAATGCAAATATACCCACAATATTTCGAAAATTTTTTTTAAGTTTCTTAAAAGAAGATGTACTTAATTATCTTTAGTCGCTACGGTCCTCTATCATTTCTCCAACACTAATCTTCCCAAAATAACCTTTGAGAGGACTTCATTTTTAAAATTATTTATTTAATCCACAGTAAAATTATTTAACATTGATGGTCCTTTGTTTCGATTTGTCTGTGTATTTATTTATTTGATATAACCGATTGATGTTTTTGAAATACTTAATTTTAATCTTTAAAAAGCCAAAATTTTCCAATCTCGCTAGACACTCTTCAAAAAAGAGAAGAATATTTTTTTTAAAAAAAACTGCTATATTGTTTCTATTTTAACACATCATTATAATTTTAGCTTCTTCGTTCCTCTGCCTCGGGTAAAAAGAACAACGAACAATGCAAGACCTTACGGGCCATTTAATTTAGGAAACATAAAAATCTATTCATCCATCCATAAACGTCCATCCGTACGACAATGGAATTGTATTGAAGACTCATACCAACAATAAGAGTTTCTTATACACCGGTAATGTTTTTGTTGCTATTTTCGACCAGTTTCAACCGAAAAGATCTTAAAGATAATTTATGGATGGTAACATTGTTTCTTCTTCGTCTAGTCGTTAACAGAATACTAAGGCCAATACATAGTATAGTATAAGTATAGTATCTAGATAGTAGGTCGTTATGAAACAGGAGGAATGGCTGTAAGTCAGAAGCCCGTTGTCTGTTGGTCAGTTTTACAGACTGTTGTATAGGGGTTAAAGGAGGCAGCATGAGTTCCGAACGATACAATTCTGTTATGACCGTGATTATGGTGGCAAAAAGTGGTAGTTTGTGATTCAGGTTTTCTTGCCATTCCATTAATGATCACATTGTTTATTTTTTCATTAAATGGTGTTGATATCATTGCTTGTTTATTTGTTTTAATAAAGAAGACTATAAAAATCATCATCATCACCACAGTGTGGAACATAAATATCTGCAGACATTCTTTTTTACAGCCAGCCAGCCAACCAACCAACCATAAGATCTTGCAATGACCACTGGTTTTGTTTGATAACACGACTATAAATTCTGCAAGTTCCTTCAATTGTGTGGTGTTTTTTTTATTGTTTGCGGGATCTTTAACAATTCTAATAGATCAATCAATGTCTGACCGGAAGACAGTGGCATGGGAAATAATAGTTTATAATTAAAATAAACAATTTTGTGGATATGTTTGAATTTATAGTTTGATTTACTATTAGTTTATATGTTAAACGAAATGTATACATTGTCATGAAGGTACATATTTTCTGAAACTGATATTTTATCAAGTTGTCAATCACTTTTAGAAAATATATTAGATCCATAAAAATTTTGGATTTGTGTTGTTTGAGAATTGTTCAGTTTTTAAATCTGTTTAATAGGTTGTTTTTAGTCTGTTCAGGAGTCGATATCGATCTATTCCGTCTTGATTTCATTTCTTAGCATGGCATCAGCCTTCTTACAGTATTCCCTATGTCCATCTTGTGTTGGTATAAAGGACCTGTTGTAGGATGTCTCAACGAGTACTTGGAAACTACTCTACAGCCGTCAGGGTCACTTATCTAAAAAAATAACTTTAATTGCAAATATATCCACAAATAGTTTTGTGAAATCATGACAAATTCAAGAATATCACAATCAATTTGACTACAATTGCAATAGGCAAATTTAAATAACTTCTTTCTTAACATGGTTGGATAGTATGGAATTCCCTCCAAAATTGTATAGCTCATTTATCTTACTTCATTCCTCCTTTCCCACTGTAGTGGTGATGGTTCGTAATCTTAATGATGTTATTAACCTCTGGTGTTATTATTACTCTTTTACCACCGGCCTTTTTAATACGTTTTCTTTCTGCTATTCGTTTCTTACCCCCCTAAATTCTAAACAGATGCGAGACGAGTACATTCTTTTAAAATTCATTTGTGTGTATGTTGTGAAAGAAGACAAGGCTATAATTGAAATAATAATTACGCGAATAGCTTTGCAGTCTTTCACACTTCTTGCGGTTAAATTTTATTGGCCTGGTAAACGTCAATGCGAAGTTGTTGCTCATTTTTCTAACATGTGCTTTGTCGCTCTTGGTGTTTTTGTAAGTGGTATTTGAGGTTTTCGGCTTGACTTGGAACCGTTGCATTATCTACTGTTCTTTTGCTCTTTATAAGTACATTTCGTACTATTTTGGTTTCTTTAAATTATTCACATAATTTACCTGTTTTTCTATGTAGTGTTCCCCCAAAAATACATTGCCATGGGATGAGTTGTTGAGAGCGTTGTTGAGGTGCCGTTGATGTTACCATGACCCGTTTATTTAAAAAGGTCTTGTAATTGATTCATAGGAATGATAAGATAGTTTTCATTAATATACCAAACATTTTGAAATGTTAGAGGAATGGAAGCTAAACAAGGTAACAAAATATGGTTATTCTACAACCGTAAGATAATTGTAGGTTATTTGATTCTGTTTGGAAATGGGAGAATCGGAAAAGCATTAAGATGCGGAAGAGAAAAAACATGAATGAACACAAATCAATTAATACTTGTAATTTTTTTAAGCCTCCATTTGATTTATTTTTAGTTGACAAACAGCACATTAGCAGATTTTCAGACATGGGCTATAGCCTCCGGCGGAAATCGAGCCCTGACCCCTACGCACATGCCGAGCTCGATTGCAACTCAACATCCTGGGGGCTCTAAAATAAAAATGGATATATTTGCATTTAAAGTTATGTCTATTCTGCCAAAAGTTTTTATCTGTGGTGAACACTTGAGTTGATTAAAAACGAATTTCTTAAATTTGTTTAAGAACGAACTAACGATTTGAAATCACTTCAGTATAAACCATTGTTTTAAGTTGGAAAATTTGTCAAAGACATGGAACTTAAATAAAAAGCAATACGATGCCACAATAAATCACTTCTGCGATTTAATTTTTCAATCTGGGAATTCGAGTGACATTTCAACATTCCTAGATGGAAATCTCTGTGGGAGTAATTTCTTCTGCAGAAGTCTATATTACATTGTTCTGGTGATAAGTGCAGTCTGTTGTTTTCCAGTTATCTACGCGAGAATAGGAAATTACCCACTACAACATTGTTTTAAATCCGTTGCCGAGTTGCTGAAATGCATAATTGAGAAGACTATGAGGAGAAAAACAGCAAAGTATAACTCGGTGATGGAAAAAATAATTAACATAAGAGGACAATGGTGCCTTGGTTTTTTTTTGCTTTTATTCTTGATTTTTAATCACATAAGTGATCATCATCTATAGCCGCAAGATCCGCAAGAGGAAGAGAAGAAAACCACCATAGAAAACCGATGGAAAATGTTTAGAACAAACAATTAACGTTCCAGCAACATGTGTACGTGCGGACGTACCTTAGTGGCGACGATAACATAGCGACTTTAAGCATAAAGGGTGATTTCTTTGGAGGTTATAATTACAAAATTGGAATTGGAGGTCGATGCTAGTATAGAGGAAGACCTCAGTGGTCGACTGTACATAGTATAGAAGAAGACCTCAGTGGTCGACTCAAGTATAGAGGAATACCTCGGCTCTAGTATAGAGGAAGTCTTCAGAGATCGACTATAGTATAGAGGAAGTCCTCAGTGGTCGACTCTAATATAGAGGAAGGTTTCAGAGGTCGACTTGAGTGGTCTACTCTAGTCTATAGGAAGACTTAAGTGGTAGACTATTGTATACATGAAGACTTCAGTGGTCGACTCTAGTACAGAGGAAGATCTTAGTTGTTGACTCTAGAGAAAGACTACTATGGCTCGACTCTAGTGTAGACGAAGACCTCAGACTATCATAGAGGAAGACTATTAAGGGTCGAGTCTTATCTGTGTGAACTTTCGACCTATAGTTCTAGTTTGTTAGTGCCTGTTTCAAATTATCTTATCCTAAGAGATCATGAACACATGATCTACGTACAATAAAATTGTGGCTCACACAAATTGCTACCTCCAATTAGCTAACCCTTTAGATTCAAGATATTCAACAGAGTTAACATGTATGTATTCGCATAAATGTTAAGTTCATACGTAGACTTGTATCGCATATCTTGCGTCTTATATCTGGAGACGGTCACATAAAAACCACTTATGTTTAAACATATATAAGCGAAGAACGAGGGTGGCATGTAAATTATTGGGAATGTGTATTGCCATCCTCTTATTTATCTTAATATTACATTGGTAATGATCGTTTCGTAAGATCTTCCGTGGACCGGCAATAGAAGCTAATGCGTGGTCAGTGAGTGGCGGATAAAGACTCATTTCCGCATCCACCGTAATCGGCGCAAATGTGTGAACTTTCGTTTTCGGCGCCGATTACGGTGTATGCGGAAAGTGAGCCTTAAGCAGCCGTTATGAATGTAGGACGTCTGCGGATAATATAGAAAGACGATTTGAATAAGTATTTATCGAACCAGGGAGTGACATCAAAAGCAATCAGCCTCTGACTCAAGACATGTGGAAAGGCGATACAACCCTCAGCGGTCCTTCTTTGATAAGATCGATGATAAATCTGTGGTTTTCACAAATAACCGCTTAAGTCGAGTTAAGTCATTTTCGAGTTTTTTAAATAAATGTATTATTTGTCTATAATCTACACACAGATATCTACTATTTGCGAGCATACGCGTTTTTGAGCATTTTATGCCGCATGGAAATTTGTCACTCCCATAAGGAAAGCACTAGAACCCAAAACTTGTATACGCTCCCATGAACATTTTTTATTTTTAGACTTAAGTGGTTATTTGTGAAAACCACGGAAATATCCAAGATTCTTTTGCTACCCAATTTTAGATACATTTATCCCAGAGAAGAAGGGGTATACGCCCCTATTCTGTATACCAAATGAGGCTTGAATCTGGATTTTCGGCTTGGAATCGAGTTTTTAAATTGGTTTCTTGGATCTGCTTGTGTCAGATATGCTTCGAATGGAAAAATGAAGTCAATCTGCATTTACAGAGCATTTTCAAAAGTCCTCAAACATTATAGGCCAATTTTTGAACAAGAAACATTCGAATGTAGTACATCATTCATCACAGAACTACGGAAAGCTTGAAAGTGGTACTCTAATTTCGGTACAAAATTTTTGTGGATATATTTGCATTTGAAGTAATATCTATGCTGTCTAGAGTTATCAACTCAACTGTTTTCTTTCCTTGGTTGAAAATAAGCCCTTCTCAAACACTTGAAAGAGGAAACAAATTACTTGATATCACTATAGTCATCCAGGAAGTGAAATCAAAAGCAATCAGCCTCGGACTCCAGACCTTAGCAGGGGCGTCAGTACCCACAGTGGCCCTTTTCTATGACATAAGACCATGATTAATATCTAAGATTTTTTTGCATGTCTCATTTTTAACATATCCCAGAGAAGAATCGGATTTAGTATATCGTCCACATAACTACTGACAACTTGAATGTGGCTTTTTAATTGCAGTACACAATTTTTGTGGATATATTTGCATTTAAAGTAATATCTATGTTGTCTAGAGTTATCAACTCAACAGTTTTCTTTTCCTCATTTAAAAAGGAGCCCTTCTTAAACATCTGAAAGAGGAAATAAAATATATTATATGTAACATAGTCGTCCACTGCGTAACATCGAAAGCAATCAGGCACTGACACCTGATCTTAGGACGAGCGGTAGAACCCACAGTAGAACTGACTTGAGATCTTAGGACGAGCGGTAGATTTGCATTTAAACTAACGTCTAGATTTTTTAACGGAACACTTTTATTTTCCTTTCGTCCTTCGTTGAAAAAGAATCCTTCTTAACACCTGAAAGTGTTTTTTAAACCCCTGAAAGAGGAATCAAATTGTTTGATATCATATGGCCATCCAAGAAGATACAGCAAAATGAATCAGTCTCTGGCTACATACGATACCTCAGGAAGGTCGTTACTACCCACAGCGGCCATTTTCTATGACATAAGATCGATGACAAATATCCAAGATTTGTTTCCATGTCTTATTATGGACATATCCCAGAGAAGAATGGAGTAAAAGCCTAAAAAATATTAAATACATAGTACATTCGGATTTAGTACATCGTTCACATAACTGCTGACATCTTGAAAGTGGTCCTCTAATTGCAGTACAAGATTTTGTGGATATATTTGCATTTAAAGTAATATCTACGATGCCTAGATTTTTTAACTCGACGCTTTTATTTCCTTCGTTGAAAAATAATCCTTCTTAACACCTGAAGGTGGAAACAAAATAAGTTCAAACCACTATAGTCTTTAAAAACTGTGTTAAAAAAATTATGTTGGAGAATTTGTTTTAAAGAAATAGGCTTAAATAATGGTTTGTCAGAATTTTGACCTGTTGAAAATGAATTCATACTAGAGCAGGTCATAAAAAAGCATTCCAGAACTAAAAGGATAATTTTTGTGATTACTTATTTTATGGTAAACATTTTGAATGTCCCCAGCCAAACTTAAATGGGCGTAACTCCTTAAATAGAGACAAATATTTGTGATCATAGAGCAAAAATTACCATTTTTGTAATCGTTTTTTCTTGAGAAATTATAATATCCATAGCCAAACTTAAAATTGTTGTAATTAAGTTAAAAATATATAAATAATTAAGCTAATAATAAAAACTGTGGCCACTCCTTAAATAAGCATCCTAGAGCGAATACGACGAACTTTTGTCATTACCTTTTTCTTTTTGGATAACATTTTGAATGTCCGTAACCAAAATGATTTTAACTCCATAAACAAGGACGAATTTTTTTAATCACTTATTTTTGGGTGATCATTGTGAATGTCTCTAGCCAAACCTAAGCTAGTTATGACTACTTAAATAAGCGTTCTTGAGCGAAAAGAGCTTTTCGCCAGTGAAACTTTATTTGACATCCTTAAATAAGCGTCCTGGAGCGAAAGGGTCCAATCTTTGTGACCACTTCTTTTTGGTGAAAATTTTGAATGGCCCTAGACAACCTTAAAATGTTTATAACTCCTTAAATGAGTATCCTTCGGAGAAAAAGGGCAAATCTATGTGATCACTTATTTCCCTTCGGTGCTCCTCGTCAAACTTTTAGTGTTTATAACTCCTTAAAGAAGCTTCCTAGAGCGAAAGGTACATATTCCAGCGATAAAATATTTTTCGTCATATCTTTAACTTAAAATGATTACAGTTCCTTAAATAAAAATTTTTGTAATCATTTAGTTTTGGGAAAAAATTTCGAATTTCCATAGCCAAACTTATAGTGGTTATAAAAATTACTATAACTCCTTAAATAGATATCCTAGAGTGAAAGGTACGAATCTTTGTGATAACTAATTTTTCAGCAAATTTTGAATGTCCCCAGCCAAACTAAAAATAGGTCCCTAAAAAAAGTCTTAGAAGAAAAATTGCGGAGTTTAGTACTCACTTATATATATCATCAGAAACGAAAAAGGGCGCAACTACAACAAGAAAAATGGAAATTCAGTTTTTGATGGATTGGGGTACACTGCATCAAAATACACATCTGAACAAATTTTTAGCGGCGTATTATTAAAAATGGCGAATTTATTAAAGAAATTCAAAAGGGCCTAACAACAAGTTATTTCTTTTTTCATAGTTAAAATAAATCCTATTTCACGCAATTTTCACAAACAAGTTAATAATCATGTTTGTCTGATTTTATATATGCATCATTATGTTTAGATATTATCCTGAAACCCCCGTTTTTCTAAAGACAACACTTTTCATTTTATTTAGTTTTTTGCTTCTCCTATAAAATTTTCAAACATGATGATAGGCCCTTTTTCGTTTCTGATGACGATATGTAGTTATGTGCCAGTCGTCCAATGCGGCGACCGCCCTGAGGGTTCCATTTAGTAATCACTTAGTTATGATGAATATTTTTGGTATCCCCAGCCAAACGTAAAATGGGGTTCTAGGTCAAAAAAGACAACATTTTGTAATCACTTTTTTGAAAATGTCCAACTTTTAGTCGTCATAACTCCTCAAATAAGCTTCCTATAGCGAAAGGAATTTATTTTAGCAACAAATTATTTTTCAACAAATTTATAACTTGAAATGACTATAGCTCCTTAAATTAAGCCGCTTATTTATTAGGCGAATGGGACATTTTGTTACATAAATGTATTATAACTAGTTTTGACTGTAAAAATATTGGACTTGATTTTTGTATGATCCATTTCGTATCCATTACTTATTAAGCCAACCTCGTGCGAAATTTTTTCTGTGTTAAATTCTTTCTGCAGAAGCAACCACTTCCCTCAACTACAAATGATACCGGTTTGTTGCCATTTCCTGAGAAGAACATGGTTATGGACGATAAGAAGAAAGAGGTACCATCGACCATGACCACTGCCACTCAACCACCATCAGCATATATACGAGTATATTTAACTATGGCTAAAACAAGTATTATGTAGTTGGCAAACAATGGACTTAAGGGGGACAGACAGCAAGAAGGGAGTAGAAGGTGTGATGTTGGTCACATTTCCAGTTGTCTGAGGCACTATACTTGGGTTGCTCGGGATAAATGGCCAACATGACAACATCGCTCTCCAGTCATCCTCCAAAAAGCATTATTTACATGACATCCTACGAGCGTTTTTTTAACTTCTAAAGTAGTTGGTCTCTTGGCTCATATGTCTTCTGTCATATATTGTCTCCGTTTCTTATATCTTGACATTCTCCTTCTCCTCTTTCTTTAATATATTTTTGTTTTCTCTGCGTGCATTAATATTCTCATGTCATACATTAAATTTACGGTTTATAAAGAAACTGCAATAAAATCCAGACGGACGGACGGACATAATGTTTTGGTAGTTAAACTTGTCTGTTTAGCCGGCTTTTATGGCTGCAACGCAATGGACTTTAGAAGAAGAAAACTAACAAAAAATAAGTCCACTGCAACAGTGGCACTCTTCATTGGCACCAGGAACCTGTCTTTAGTGGAGTTGCTGAAGATATTTGCAAAGAAATTCTGAAAACAATTCATTCGCACAATTTTGAAATTTCGACCAGTTTTTTTCTAACGTTCGCTTTGAAAAGTGGAATGCAACATACTTTTTTTATATGTATTTATCACACCATTTCACCATGTAATGACTTATAAAGACGTCAGGTTCAGGAATTATGTTCACATTTCAAACGACTTTGGATTAAGGTATATTATTCATGGCCTACTTACACACTAAGCTAAAAATCGTTAAACATTTTTACAGTTTTGTTTTTAAAGTATTCTTTAAGAAATGAGACAATTTTCAGGAGCAGTCTCACTGAACTCTAAACTTTGAACGGATTTCATTCGTCCAATGTACATTTTTCATTGAAATTTGGCATTAATTAAACCTATGTCAACAGGTTATTGTTGTTATAAATGTGGCCTTATTTTTCAACATCTGATCCTACTTTTCAAATGTCAATGTAATATTGACACATTGTCATTACATCTATTGCCTCAGATTCTTTAGATTTTTGTCGTTAAACCTATTTACTATTTGGTATTAAAGTATTCTAAAGGAATTTGGCTAACATTTTTACTTGTCCCACTAAACCGTAAACTCTAACGTTTTTCATTCGACTAATGTCAATTTGTCATTGCATTTATGACCATTTGTCGGTATTATTAAGATCTGATGTTAATAAAATCTGGGCAGATCAATGCAGTCAAAACATATATACGAGTACACATCTTATCCTACTTTCCAAATATCATCAATAACTTATTGCCAGTTCATTAATGACACGTTGTCATTGCGGATTTAGACCTTTTCGAAAAGGAGAACATTCCGTCTCAGCCGCGAGCTCATGCGTGGATTTCGGATCTACTCCAGATGAAGAAACTATTAATTACTCAAATGCTACAGGAGCGTAATTCCGGTCTTAAGACATACAATTGAAGGGTTGGCACGACTGGGAGATGTGGCTCGCAGCCCTGCAGTATTTATACTGAATGCTGTGTCCATACCACTCCTCATCAAATCGTACAGATTCATCTTAAGGGGTAAAATCCTACAAAATCTCAAATACATAGTACGTTTGGATTTAGTACATCGTTCACAGCGCTACTACTGACATCTTGAATATGGTCTTCTAATTGCAGTACAAGATTTTGTGGATACATTTGCATTTAAAGTTATATCTACGCTGTCTAGTTTTTTTTAACTCAACAAAAAGGATGATTTTTGTGATCACTTATTTTAAGGTGAACATTTTGATTGTCCCTTGCCAAACTTAAATGGTTATAACTCATTTGCTTGAGAGAGAAAAGGTTAAACCTATGTGATCACTTATTTTCTTTTGATGGTCATGGTCAAACATTTAGAGTTTATAATTTCTTAAAGAAGCTTCCTAGAGCGAAAGGATATATATTTTAGCGACAACTAATTTTTCAGCAAATCTTTAACTTAAAATGGTTACAATTCCTTAAACCAATGGCTGCAGGAGTGTAATTACGGTCCTAAGACATACATTTACAGGGTCGGAAGACTGGGAATCGCAGGCCTGCGGTATTTATACTGAGTGTCGAGTCCATACCACTCCGCATCAAATCTTACGTACAGCATCGTATCGATTCATCTTAAGGTATACAAGAGTGACAAGGAAGAAAACCCTTAAGATTCTGCAATAGACAACACTGATACCGAATCTAAAGGGAACGACCTGTCATCGCAATAGCCGACTCCAACGTCCCATCTTAGCAAGTTTCTGGTAGACATTTGGCAGAGACAAGCGTCTCATATTTTTAGGATGCCCCGTATACGCACTGATCTTATTCTCCGCAGAGCTAGATAAACCTCGTGAGAAAGAGTTTTTGACTGATTGATGACTTCAAACTTAGGTCGAAAGACCTAGCTAGGGTTGTATATAGTTCGTATGCAACCAGATCACTGCAGTATCTACCAGGCACGCGCATGCAACTTCTTCCAGGGACAGATATACCTTGTGGCGATGAGTCACTGGTTCTCTGATGTCTTCAAAGTTTATAGTAAGGTTGGCCTTGAGCTATACTCGAAAGACAAGAGCTTGTAGGCTACCTGGGGCCAAATCACGGCATTCGATATCAAGTACTTTACGATCGAAATTATTTTGTATTATCGCTAAAAGAGTATAGTTTCTGTCGAATTCGAGTAGATTGCTTGAGCACTACACTCTTACAGCTTATCTGGACAGTTTTTATTTAATACCAATGTTCACTTTTTCTTATTAACAAAAATTAATTTGGCTTTTCGATCGAAAAGTTCTCGATATCGAATGCCGTGATTTGGCCCCTGATCACGCAACATTTACCAGGCTGAACTATTGGATATTAGGGAGGTAGCAGTGTGACTGAGATATAACGTTCTGAAAAATGTTAATAACAGAGTGGACCTCGGTGTCCACTCGAAAGACCCAAAATTAGCCGACCTAACATATAGATGGCGGTAATAGTTTCAAAAAATTACTTTCGTGAAAAGTGGCGACCTTCTAAAACATGTTTTAAGTTTCAAGGCTCCACGTTGTTTAGTTTTTTTGAGCACTCAAAAGTAAACGATTTCAGCGAATTTGTAAAAATTGAAAAGATTGGTCACCGATATGTAATACAATGCTTTCATTTGAAAGGTCTCAGTCCAGCCATTATTAAAACCGAGCTAGATTCTACATTGAGGGAGTCTGCTCCTTCGTTTACAGCTATAAAATATTGGTTGGCCGAGTAAAATGGGGCCGTACAAGCTGCCACGACGAACACCGTAGTTGTCGACCAATTGCGGTGCCACGCCAGAAATTGTAAGAAAAATCCCAAAAATGGTATTGGATGATCGTCGGATAAAGGTTAGTAGGCTAGCTGAAGTCATATGCATTTCAAAAAGTGCTATACATCGCATATGAAGGGAAAATTTTGATAATGAGCAAGCTGTGCGCAAGATGGGTGCTGCGTTTGCTCACAATCAGGACAATGCATCAGTTCACACATCCACTATTGCGATGGTCAAAATCAATGAATTAAAGTTGGAATTTCTTCAGCACGCACCTTATTCGCCAGATTTAGTTCCCTAGAACTATTTTTTGTTTCCAAACTTGAAAAAAAGGCTCGACGGAAAAAGATTTGACAGCAATGAAGAGGTGGATGTTGCGGTTGATGGCTATTTTCAGGAGCTAGAGACTTCTTGCTATAAGTATCGAAGCGATTGGAAATTGCTGGAATGTACCAAGCTAAAAGGAGATTATGTTGAGAAATAAAGCACATTTTCCCAAATTTGTTGTGTTTTCTTCGATAGCTCGGGTAAGTTTGGAACCGTCATCGTAGCTCGTAGTCAGCCTGATCACTGCAGTATTTACCAGATATGTATGTACAAGGAACTTCTTCTAGGGCCTGATATACCTTTTGAAGTATATCTGGTTGACTTTTGACTCCAAACTTAATTGTAGGGTTGTCTTCGAGGTCTACTCGAAAAACCTAGAGCTATCTATGCACTATAGACTGACTGTTTGATAACTTCTATATTTTCGAGACTAAAATATTGGCTATTAGGGAAGTAGCAGAATGGATGAGATATATCGTTCTGACAAGGGTTGAAATAATTATATTATCTAATAGCAAGGCTTTCAATAAATCCCTGGATTCTGTATTCTGCCGCAGAACTTCGAACGATATGGCTGAGCAGTTCAAAATCCACCTGATATACTGCTCATGAGCTTGGAAGACTCCAGGGGAACTGGTTGCCTTCAAACTCTTCTGGAGGTGAGGTGCCCTGTCTAAACCGAAACACACCGAAGACCTACTGTCGTTATTCGGGCGTCTCACTTGAAGACACATTTTAATTCCTTTGATTATTTTGTTGCTTTAGATTTGTTTGTATGTAGCTCTTGATTCTTTTGTTGCTTTTGATTCTTTTGTTGCTGTTGATTCTTTTGATTTTTTTGTAGCTCTTGATTCTTTTGATGTTTTTGATTCTTAAGCTGCTTTTGATTCATTTGTTGCCTTTGGCTCTTTTGTTGCTTTTGATTCTTTCATTGCTTTTGCTTCTTTTATTGCTATTGATTCTTTTGTTGCTGTTGATTCTTTTGTTGCTTTTGATTCTTTTGTTGCTTTTGATTCTTTTGTTGCTTTTGATTCTTTTGTTGCTATTGATTCTTTTGTTGCTTTTGATTTTTTTGTAGCTCTTGATTCTTTTGATGTTTTTGATTGTTTAGCCTCTTTTGATTCATTTGTTGCTTTTGATTCTTTCATTGCTTTTGCTTCTTTTATTGCTATTGATTCTTTTGTTGCTGTTGATTCTTCTGTTGCTTTTGATTCTTTTGTTGCTTTTGATTCTTTTGATTTTTTGATTCCTTTGATTCTTTTGCTTCTTTTGATTCTTTTGATTCTTTTGTTGCTTTTGATTCTTTTGTTGCTTTTGATTCTTTTGTTGCTTTTGATTCTTTTGTTGCTTTTGATTCTTTTGTTGCTTTTGATTCTTTTGTTGCTTTTGATTTTTTGATTCTTTTGTTGCTTTTGATTCTTTTGATTTTTATGTTGCTTTTGATTCTTTTCTTTATTTTCATTCTTGTGATTATTTTTGATTTCGTTGATTGATTCTTTTTCATGCCTTTGATTCTTTGAATTTCTTATTACTTTGCATTTTTCAGTCTTTTGGCTCCTTAATTTTTTTGGTTATTTTTTCTTTATCTCGATTATTCTCCCCCACAAGAACACAAATGTAATATTGAATGTATAATTATTTGATGACACTTTTATTTATTCTTAATCATAGTATTGAATGTTGCCGCCTTCATCATTTCTTTTCATTATTTTGATGTCATACACTTCATCACGATTTCGTATAAAAATTAACATTTTAATGCAATTTTCATGCATTCTCGTACAAATACACCCATGACAATTGTTCATATGACACGATAATGACTAGTAGTATATATATTTTTTCAATCAAGTGTGTTGAGCGAATGTTTTTCTTTTAATTTCCTCATTTAAATGTCAGTCATGTCTACGAAGAAGTTATAAATTCCTACCGTAAAGCGTTAAAATTAAAATATGCCCAGAATCGGGTTAAATTCATAAATCTCGTCCGCAACATAGTGAGCGTGCGCGCAACGACAGCGTAAGAGCAGACCTTTTGCATAGATGAATTTTGGGTTTTGGGGTTTCTCTCGTGCTGCGATGGATTTATGTGTGATTTCAAAGTTCATTATAAAGTGCAGAGAAAAAAAACAGCTACAAGTATTTAAATCCAATATTCAACTCACAGAGATGGGATGGGACAGACAGTGGTTTCAAACGGTTGGACGTCGAATCTAAGTTCTAAACAAAAACTGCATATCAAGAAAATTAAGTATCTAAAATGTAATTATGAAATTAGGCTGAGAATTGTATTATCTCATATATCCAAATCGAGTGTAGTGCCCTGCGCCATAGCAAAAATATTTTTTTGTTCAGCGTGTTATGGTTTTGTTAATGAACCGTTAAGTTACTTTGGAGTCTGTCCAGAACCACTGTGCTTTGTAGAAAAGGTTACCGTACATTACCGTACTGAGGAATCCAAACGAAATATAAAAAGAAGTATTGTAGACTGTCAACTACACGATGAACTTTTATAAACAAGGTATTTCCAAATGTCCGTACTTTTTTCTGCGTCCATTTCTCTAGATATAGTCTGCACTGAAAACCCCCTAAAGACGTTGGTATTGATTTGGTACCATTGACAATGATACAATATCAAATGACGACATCAGAGCAGTCAATTACTTAGTGATCAGCAGTAGACTTCTTTTTGATTTATCTACTCCTTATTACAGGATAAGTTGGGGTAACTACTCACTAGTAGAGGACCAGTTGGGTTATCTTCTGCTTAGTAGTTGTGTAGTAAAATAATAAAATCCTAGTTAGTTTCTCTACTGTCCAGTTGTGTTATCTACTCCTTAGTAGGCGACCAGTTGGTATATATACTGCTCAGTAGACGTACGGTAGGATATTTTACTCCTTAGAAGGCGGTCAGTTGTGTAATCTACTCTATTGTATTCCGCTCCTCATTGGTTTATTTACTCTTTGTTAACAACCAGTTCGGTTATCTATACACAGAATTATTTGCCAACCGAATTTTGGTAGTTCTGTCTACTATCATACGATTCCATCAGGACAACCAATATTTTGGTTGTAGTATACTTCTGCTTTCATGTTGACAACAATCATATTTGGTTGCTCCACCTATGAAAAGAGTGGCTTAAATTATCTGTTGTAGTTGCCACAACCAACTGTTTTAAAAAATTGGTTGTTCTGACAATTTGTCAGTCATATACTACCGACAATTAATTAAAAACAGTTTTCATTAATTTTTATTTTATTTATTGAGCAAAAAACAAAACAATCCATTCATAGTTATTATCGACACGAAATTATTTTTGATTACCCATACCATTCTTGAACAAAATGTTGAAGATTTATTTATGTTGAGTAATTTTATTTTTTGTTTGTCATGTATCAGCAAAAGAACAGCAACCAATCTTTCGGTTTTATTTCCCAAAATACATTTAATTATTCTAAATTTGGGAAATGATTGGGATAACCAATGAACGATTATTTATTAATATTTTTTCTGTTGTAGTAACCAATTATTCGTTGCAATAATAATCTTTGGTCTATTGATACAATGACCAGATTTCTGTTGTCAAGAATAAAACATTGGTGGTCACAACCAAAAATCGATCATATGGTACTATAATGAAAATTTAAAATTGGTTACCACAACTATCCGAGTGTCAATGAAAAAAAACAATCTTAATTCGATTGATACAACCATCGATTTTGTTGCAAGCATCTTCATTTGATCGTATCCATGTTAGTATTGTTGTTTCAACTATTTATTTATAAATACAACCGACAGTGTAGGCAGTATACTTTTTATTGCTAGTACTATTTTTTATTGTTGCAATCGAATTCCAACCAATTATTTTCCTGGGTGTACTCCTTAGTAGAGGACCCGTTGGGGTTGCTACTCCTTACCGAACTATTCTACTCCTTAGGAATAGTTGGTTTTCTAATGCTCAGAAGACGACCATTTGAGTTATCTACTCCTTAGTAGAAAACCAGATGTGACCAATTTTTTAAATTCATTCATAAAAAGTATACATTTAATTGGCTTCGAATGTTACTGATGCTGTGTCTGACATTTAAGGGTCAGATACTGTAGGCATTCTCTTAGACCAGTTCAAGAATATGTCTGAAGCTGGAATTCATCACCTGCATTGACAAAGCCATGTTAAAGTTATTGATTATTTCCTCGAGTGGACTACAAACGTCGCTAAATTTTTGACCAAAAAATCCCGTCTTAACTGGGATATTTACAGATTTGAGCCGTTAAAATCACGTCGCCCAGATAGCATTTCTCCAATAGAAATGCAGAAAATGATGAAGTACATCATCACCTGACTGAATAAGATGTATAAAGGCTGCATTAAGCTCTCGTATAGCCCCAATGGATGGATAGATACTAAGTTAGTATTCATACCAAAGCGGGAAAGATATCACCCACTAGGCCAAGGGACTTCGTGGCAATTAGTCTATCTTCGTTCATGCATAAAGATCTGGAAAGACTTTTAGATTCTTTCATTAGAGAAAACTTTTGTCCTGAAACCAACATGCTACAACAGCAATCTGTATGACCTAATGGAATGGCAATTTCTTGATATAGAAGGGGGTTTTAACAGCATTCATTCAGATGCGTTAATTGTGGCGTTGGCGCATCTAAGGGCGAACTATATCTTAATTATATAAGTGCTTAATATATGACGCACATCAGTAAGTCTCGGGCAACAACTCTAACGGGGTTTGTAAACAGGGGAACCACTAATTTGGATTCCAGCGATGAATGGAATCCTGTTAGATCTAGAACGTTGCGGTGCAATCGCAGTAACTGATGCGTTAATTGTGGCGTTGTCGCATCTAAGGGCTAACTATATCTTAATTATATAAGTGCTTAATATATGACGCATAGCAGTAAGTCTCGGGCAACAACTCTAACGGGGTTTGTAAACAGGGGAACCACTAATTTGGATTCCTGCGGTGAATGGAATCCTGTTAGATCTAGAACGTTGCGGTGCAATCGCAGTAACCGTCAAATTCTCCAACGTTCTCAGAGACAGAGACCTGTGACTCTAAATACATTTAGATGGACTAGAAGTAGTGGTTTGGGTGAAGCAGAATTGGTTCTCTTTTCCAAGAAGTAAAGGGTGTCCCAAGAAGAACGCAATTTTTAAATCTCGCAACATTCGAAGTGTCATTGTTTGACATTTGAATAATTGTTATTGTTTGTTAGTAGAAGGTACGAGGTTAGTAAAAATGGAGAAGGACAGCGAAGTGAGTTCGTTAATTGGGTATTGGAGAGACAACATGAAAATGCTGATTTTGCCGATAAAATCATCTTCAGTGACGAGGCCCATTTTCATCTTGATGGCTTCGTCAATAGGCAGAATTGTCGCATTTGGGGTGCGGAAAATCCTCGAGTGATTCACGAGAAGCAAATGCATCCTCAACGTGTCACTGTGTGGTGTGGTTTTTGGGCTGGAGGAATCATTGGACCTTTGAGGCAGGTCAAGCGCAAACAGTCAATGGTGTTCGGTATCGTGAAATGATAACCAGTTTTTTCTTGCCTAGAATTGAAGAAATGAATGTGGAGGGCATGTGGTTCCAACAAGACGGCGCCACATGTCATACAGCCAGAGAAACAATTCAATTGCTGCATCAGTAATTAAAAAATTGCGCTCTTCTTGGGACACCGTTTATATATGAATAAATTTGCTAAACGTACCAGATGCAATGGTTTGGATGAAGCAAAATTGGTTGTCTTTTCCAGGAAGTATAAGGTACCACAAGTGGACCCTCGTCGGCTAAATGGAATGGAGCTCTTCTTTTCTGAAAATGCAGAATTAAGATTAAACTGTCTATCCATGTGGAGGTACAAGAACTACAGCCACATGAGGATATCACATTGTAGAGTGGACTATATACCAAAGGTGTAAACCTTCGAGAGGAAATTTGCCACTAAGATACCTGCCAGAGACTATCTCCGCTTCAGATTATAGTGTATAGAACCTAGTCTTGGTATAGCTTACAGTCTAGCATATAATTTCAGTGTCTATCAAGCCGAAATAATAGCAATAACGGAACTCGTCAAGTGGATGAGTAGCAAAATAGTTGTTGTCGTTGTTGTAGCAGCTTGGAGTCGCTGAGTTGATAATCCTTAAGTCTATTTCTATTACAGACTTCGTTCCGGCATATATCCGCTTATCGCTGAAACCTTATGTTGTTTTCATCTACTTAATGTTGTCTGATTGTAAAATAGCATTCTTCTGTTATTTTCAGGGAATGGATGTTATTTGAAGTTCCCGTTTCTATTCTCCGCTGCATTTCTGTTAATAGTCGTCATATTTTTAGCTTCCCTGTTCCCTTGGGTGAGCCGATGTTGTTGTAGTGGTAGTGCGCCCGTTGAGTCATTTTTAGCTGCAGAAACTCGAATTATGATGAAAACATGAAATGTTGATGTTAAACTTTTCCAGTGTCCTGGCTGGGAATTGAACTCAACACCTTCGGGATTCAAGTCTAATGCACTAACCACTGAACTACCGAAGGCCACAGTAAAAAAGTGAGCAAAATAGTGATCAACACTGGCGTCGTCATTTACTCGGACAACCAGGCTGTCGTTAAATCTCTGGAGGCTACATTCTTAAATTCACATACAGCCCTAGACTACCGCAGATTTCTCAACGAAATGGCTGAGCAGTTTAACATGTATCTCATATGGGTTCCTGGGCATAGGGATATCTCGGAGAACTGCAAATTCGATTAACTTTCTAGGATAGGGACGACATTACAAAGTCTTAAAGAATTTGGATTAATTGGTGCACCACTTCCCACTTTCAACCGTTGGCTTTGGCAAGAGCCAGTCAAGCAGTCCAATGAGAGATGGACAGAAATACCACACAAATGTGGCAAAATACTATCTATGATGGTCAAAATATCTCCTTGCACTAGAGAGGAAAAGACTGTATACGTTAGAGTTCGTCCTGACGGGACATTGTCTGACTTGCTATGACGTTGGACATTGAGTCCATGGACTTCTGCAGAAACTGAGAAGGAAGTGGAGAGCATTGAGCACGTGCTTTGTTACTGTCCCGCATTGTGTAAACAACGTCTTGATATACTGTGGTCGGCCTTACTAGAAATTTTGACAGATCATTTAAGGGTACCGATATTCGTATCGGCTGCCAAGCTAAGCCATCCTAACCTATCAAATGTAGATCAAGAGCAAAGCAGGAGCTTAATGTTATCCCCTTCTTCCTCATCTCCTCAGTTTTTGCAGAAGTTATTGGACTCAATTTCCAACCACGCCGATCAGTCAGAACTGATATTTTTACTTGCTCTGGTCGTATCGTGTTCAGATTTGTTTACCTACCGTAAAGGTGCAAATTGCTTTCAATCTCTCATTGGACATCCTGACTGCTGCTCTTGTTACAACTTCTATAGCAACAATATCAATTCGCAGTAGATGTAGTAGGACCAGTGGATACTGAGTTTTGTATACAGTACTGACACTATAATAGGCAGTTTTTTTCCTCTAGTACGAGGAGATATTTTTACCTGCTCTGGTCGTATTGTGTTTATATTTGTCTAGCTACCCTAAAGGTTACAATTTCTCTGTCCATCTCTTACTGGACATCCTGAATGCTGCTATAGCCAGCTTCTATAGCCACAATATAAATCGTTCGTAGATGGAGTAGGACTTGTGGATACTCAGTTTTGTATCCTGAACTGACACTAACGTATAAAGTTTTTTCACTAGTGCGAGGAGATATTTTGACCTGCCCTGTCAAAGTCTGTCTGTCTACGATAGTGTTAAGCTAAGCACACACGATTGCCAGATCGGACAATATTGTCAGAAAAAAGGCGGAAAAAATGCAAACCTGTGAAGTTACAACCGTGTGAACATAAATTTTTGTCTTGCAACGTTAGCAGAAAATTCATTGTGAGATAATTTTCAGATTGTTCGTTGTGCGAAGTTTATGCATGTGACAACGGCGCCATTGTCAAAAAAACAGTTTATTAGCAATACTGTCTATAAAATGTTTTTATTGGCAATCCTGCATATACATAAATATTTACAAAATTGTAAATATATGAAATTGTAAGGTTATCTTGCAATCGCCTCAACTGTCAATTGACTAACAATCTGTCACTGTCCGTACATTAGTTTTCCGATCTGGCAATCGTGTATACTTAGCTTTAGTTCTAACGGGACTGATTCGCCAACATGCTAGGAGGTTGGACATTGAGTCCAAGGACTTCTGCAGAAGCTGAGGAGGAAGTGTGGAGCATTGAGCAGCTGATTTGTTACTGTCCCGCATTGTGTAAACGACGTCTGGATATACTGTGGTCGTCCTTTCTAGGAATTCTGATAGAGCTTTTAACGGTACCGATATTCATATCGTATGCCAAGCTTACCTAACCCCTCATAGATCAGGAACATAGCAGGAGCTCAATGTTATCCACTTCTTCCTCATCTCCTCAGCTTTTGCAGAAGTTATTGGACTTAATACCCAACTCGGCGATCAGGCAGAACTGACACTAAAATAGGCAGTTTTTTTCCTCTAGTGTTAGGGGATATTTTGACCTGCCCTGGTCGTATTTTGTTTGGATTTGTCTAGCTAATCTAAAGTTGTCAACTTATCTGTCCATTTGTTATTAAATATCCTTACTGCTGCTCGTGTTACAACTTCTATAGCTACAGTTTCAATCGGCAGTAGGAGTAGGACCAGTGAATACTGAGTTTTTTATCCAGAACTGTCACTAAAATATGCAGTTTTTTCCTCAAGTGCGAGGGTATATTTTGTTTGAGTTTTTTATCCAGAACTGTCACTAAAATATGCAGTTTTTTCCTCAAGTGCGAGGGTATATTTTGACCTGCCCTAGTCGTATTTTGTTCAGATTTGTCTAGCTAACCTATTTCAATTTCTCTGTCCATTCCTTATTGGACATTCTGTCTGCAGCTCTGGTTGCAACTTCTACAGCCAAAATATCAGTCGGCAGTAGATGGAGTAGTACTGAGTTTTGTATCCTGAACTGGCACTAATACAGACGGTTTTAGTTAATTTTTTTTTGGAGTGCGAGGTGATGTTTTGACCTACTCTGGTCGTTTTGTTCTCAGATTTGTCTAGCTACCCTAAAGGTGTCAATTTCTCTGTACATCTCTCATTGGACATCCTGACTGCTGCTCAGGTTGCAACTTCTACAGCTACTACTCAATTGGCAGTAGATGGTGTAGGGCTTGTGGATACTGAGTTTTGCATCCAGGTTTTCTCTAATGAAATAATCTAAGAGTCCTGAAGTCCTGTGACCTAGTGTGTGATATCTTACCCATTTTGGGTAAGAATACCCCTTTGGCATTCCTCCAACGTTTGGGTATATAAGAGAGCTTAATTCAGACTTAATCACCCAGCATAGGCTGGACTTGTCGGTGAACAGTTTACCGACGTTTGTAGTCCATTTGACTTATTGCTCTCTCTGGAAATTGGCAAAGAAGAGAATTTTCTGAAATTTTCAGATAAAATAGACTTCCTTTCAGCGGAAACAAAGACAGACTAATTGGCCTGAAGTCCAATGACCTAGTGTGTGATATCTTTCCCACTTTGGTCTACATCGATTGGGTATATAAGAGAGCCCAATGCCGATTTAATCGCCCAGCATAGGCTGGATTTGTCGGTGAACAGTTTATCGACGTTTGTAGTCCGCGCGCTGCTGATCCCGCCGCTCCTCATGCTCTGTCCGGAATTAGACAAAGAAGAGTATTTTCTGAAAATTTCAGATAAAACGCCGAATTGGTCCTTTGATTTCCCTTTCCAAAATTTTTGTTTATCTTCCACCTTTTGGTCAATAGATTCACCAATCGTTCAGTTCTTTCGTCCCTCCATCCGCCTCTGGCTTTACCCACAACAAATAAACATGTGCGAGTGTGTGTGTGATATGGAGAATAGTTTTTTCCCCCTGTTATTCTTAGGTGTTTCTGTCTGCGTGATATTTTTAAGCCCCCCAGAAAAAACCAGGCTTGTTAAAATACCACATGAACGAACAAAAGAAAATAAGACAAAAAAAAAAAACAAAACAAAAACCAAGATAATTTTAACCAGTTTTAGGTTTGAACAACATGCACAACAAATACAAGGTATTCCCATACCATGCGAGCGACGACCGACCGACGACGACGTCGGCCGCGATCATTGTTGGGGCATCATTTATTGTAGTATCTCTAAGATTTACACCTCCTCCTGGTTTAGGCTAAGATATGTACGTACTTTACCTTTTCTACTCTAATCAAACTGAGTAGTTAACAGAATGTGTGAGAGCTGTGAGCATTGTCAGAGAGACAGAGCGAAAATAATCTCAGCTGAGTGAGTGATCATTGGCATTTAAATGCCAATCGAACATGTTGCAACCTAACGCGGGTTTGCTCGTTTGTTTGTTTATTCGTTCGGGTGATTTTAACTCCTCTCGCATGAGAGTTGAGACTCGGCTTTGGTGGGTTTTTGCTTCGCTGTGTGTGTGTGTGGCGAGGCTTGTTGCTGCTGCTGCCCGATCGAGTTGGGTTTGCCGACGACGACGACTCAAAACAGGTAATGGCCACATTTTGGGTTTTCAGTTACTTTTAACGTTTTAAGATGAAAGGTGCAAATTCTCATAGAGCGCGTTGTGCCGTCGTTTATCTATAGTTTTTAAGACGCGTCTTTTGCCTAAGATCTCAATACGTCGTCTTGTCTTGCATTCGCAACGCACACATTTCATGTTTGTTTTTGATACCTTTACATCGTCGTTTTTGTTTTGCCTTAAGAAAGTAACCAGTATCAGTCGTGAGTGGAAAGAAGAAAAAAAATTGTAAAGTAAATGAGGAGTAGAGAAAAAGAAGAAGTGAAAAATCTTAACAAGCAATATGAGAAAAGTGGTTAAGATAACATTAAAGAAGTTAAGAAGAGCATAAAGATAGTGCGAGAGTGTGTGTGCGTGTTTAAACCCCTTCTCTCCGAGCACCGAGAGGATATATGTAGCTATAAGAATAAAAGAAAGAATGCTCATGAATGGCAAAGAAGTGTTATTGGTGTTAACAGAGAAAAATATCGAAGAAGTGAAAGAAGTGAAAAAGCAAATCTAAAAATAATCCCAAGAAAAATCCAAGTAAAGATCATTAATGGGAAAATTCTTTAAAATAAATTAAAACACAGCTCTAAAACGAGATCTTTTCGATTTAAAACTGAAAAGAACTGTGAAAAAATCAATCGGAAAACGCCAAAAGGATTAACAAACTAAGTGATAAATAAGCGGAAAACGTGGATTAACCTAAAATTACAATATTTATAGAGGACTAATTAAAATATATAATAACGATTTTTGGAATCACAAAATTACGAATTTCTGATTGGTAGAAGACTACCAAGACCTAGACCGGTAACCATTCCGTTCATAGAAAAGATTTTCTTCTCTGTAATACATTTTGAGAAAAGCAGTCGCATGCGTAGGCCGCTTCGTTAGATTCTTATCATTCATCACCAAAAAGTAAAGGGTCATTCATTGTGTGGGGTTTCAAAAGTGAGCGTAAATGCAATAAAGATATTTTTAAAATTAAACCAGTAAGGAAGGATGGAGCCGATTATCGCATCTCCTGAAAAACTACCTTTTTCGACTTAGCATGTTTTAGAGTGGCGGTATCGATATGTACATACATATATGCCAATTTGCAATTACTAAAGGGGTTTCCAACAAGATGTGTTATTCTGGTATTCATAGAAAAATGCCATTTTTTGAGATAAATGATCGGATGTTTATTTCATAATAAAGAGGAAGGTATGCCGTTAATAATGAAAAACAGCATCAGCCAAATGGCCACCACGACCACGCTTACAGGACCATATCCTTTTCATTAAATTTTCCATAACCAAATCGCAAAGTGGCTGCCCTATCGATGTCCTCGATAGCCTCACGAATTCTATCTTTGAGGTCTTGAATCGACGCTGGGCTGCTGGCGTAGACCTTATCTTTCACGTGGCCCCAAAGGAAGAAGTCGCAAGGTGTTAAATCACAAGATCCGACCTGTCGAACTTTGTAGTCTTTATGGCGTTAATAAGTCAAGCCCGAAAAGAGCTATATATGGGAGCTATATCAAAAAATGGTCCGATATTGCTCTTTTTCAATCCCAACATATATGCAGCTATTAAAGTGTCGTTACCCAATTTCAGTCATCTAGCTCAATTATTGTTGATTGTAGTGAGATTTCAATAGACGGACGGACCGAGAAGCCAAATCGAAAGGGAACTTTATATGGGGACAATATCAAAGAATATCTCTATAACGACCGTTATTCGTATGAATGGTTCAAAAATTCATACTACTAATTTTTAGACCAATCAAATAAAAATTGTCTCAATGACGTTAAGAAGTCAAATCGTAAATATGCTTTATATGGGAGCTATATGAAAACATGAACCTATGATGACCGTTGTTCGTTTGATTCCTCCGTGGCAGGTATTTTTGCGGTGAAGTTCCTCTCGACGGTGTACACCTTTGGTATATAGTCCACTCGGCCGTTTACCATTGGTAGCCTGTCTGTCCGAGAAATGACGACGCGAGTGTTGATCATTATGTTGCGACTCTTTCACTTGGCGACATTAGTTATTGCCACTATTTTGGCTTGGTAGACACTGTATTTGCTATAGTAGCCTGTAAGCTATATCAAGACTATGTTATTTACAGTGTAATGTGAAGTAGTAGCTGTACATATATATAGTTACTACTTCCTGGTATTCTGCCAACCCATTCCTCCCTGGTATATAGTCCACTCGGCCGTTTACCATTGTACTAAAATTTGATATCCTTATGTGGCCGTAGTTCTAGTACTATATCAATCCAGTCACTATATCAATCGACAGTAGATGCAGTGTGCCTTGTAGAGATGCTGTAGACCTTAAAGCTCCGCTGATGTGCAGGCAGTCAGTTCTCTGAACCTTCGTGAGTTGACTTGTGATGGATCGCCTATCTGAACTACTGATAAATATATTCAGTGGAAACAATGTAGGAGAGAGCAACGTCTTCCGCATATGCCTCGATTTTGCCAGCCACAACGTTCCGGATCTAACAGGATTCCATACACCGCTACATTCCAAATTGTTGGAGACAATATAACTCCCTGTGCAGTTCTTTTGGTTACAGAGTTGTGACCTCGAGACTTGTTGTTATGAGTTTTTTGGTGAGCAACTGCTGAATTAGTCTCAGCAAGATATAGTTCCGCCTTAGGTGCGACCGCTCTGCAATTACCACATCTGAATGAATTTTTGTTAAAAACCACTTCAATATCACGAAAGGCAATCATAGTTAATTCCTTGAAATGTAGGGACGACTCGGTAGTGTCCACCAACCAGTTGACGTAGGGCCGATTCTGTAGACTTGACCTTGTTGTATGCATGTTGGTTTAGCTACAAGACTTTAGGTTTCTAGGTTTTCGCTAATGAACGAGTCTAAGAGCCTTTCTAGATATGTATATATTAATAGGAACGAGGATAGACCTATTTGCCCGAAGTCCTCTGACCTAGTGTGTGATAACTTTCTCGCGTTGGGTATGAATACCACTTTGGTATCCCTCTATCGATTGGCGATAAACAAGAGCTAAATGCAGAACTCATACGAGTATATCTTCTCAAGCCTGGGCAGGATAAACTTCAACATTTTCTGCATTTCGATTGGAGAAATGCCATCTAGACCAGGTCTCAGTCTGGATTTATTGGTCATCAATTTAGGGACGTTTGTTGTCCTCTCGCCAATAAGAAAGGTTCTGCTGTTCCTCGAGTTCTGTCTGGGAGTTCCTGTAGTGGCTGCTCTGCATTGGATTTGACATGGTCGAAATAGGTTTACATGTAGTACGAATTTCAAATGAAAATATTTAAACTTCAAATGTAGAGATATGAATTACAAATCGATATTGAAGAGAAAAATAACACTAAAGTCCATTTTTTTTAATTTTTAATTACAAACAAAGATTTGGTTATCCAATACCATAAAAGTACATATTTTTCATTATTTTTCTCTGCATTTCTTAGTCAAGCAGTATAATAATAAAGTAACAAAATGTGAATGAAATATAAATATCAGTTTAAAATATATATGAAAATAAAGCAAGAAAATGCTAGAAGAAAAACAAACAATAAAACAAAACTTTTAAGTGAAGTGAAAGACAAAAATAAAATCACAAAAATTCTAAAAATAAAACCATAATTAAAAATAAGAATTCAAATTAAAAAACGTGTTTAAAAATTTGAAAATCTTGTTAAGTGAAAACAAAACCCAATTTAACTAACAATTGCCAAACCCCTCAAAAATATCACTTAATTAAAATTTTTCAATGAATAAAAGGTGCTAATTAAATTAATATATACAAACAAAAATAAAGTGTTAACCATAATCACTACCAAACAAAACCCAATCAATTACTGAAAATTGAAATTACCACCATTTAACCTAACCACAGCAGACAGTCAGTCATCAAATTGCAAGGCCAGTTCAGCATTCAATATTCGACATTTTTCCTTCGGCCTTTTGTCAAGCGAGACAAGCCCATCATCTCTGTCATCGTCAACATCATCGTCGTTTACCATCAATTCAAAAATACCATTCAGACAAACTACGAATCTACGAAAATTTCTACTCTCTAAGCATTCCCTTTATTCAGTCATATCCGAGGAGTATTGAAAGGAATACCAAACAGGTGGATTTCGAAGTAATCAAACCGCATTCCCCCATTCCACTCCACACTTCACAGCCGCAGCCACAGCAACTACTCACCAACTCACCTTTTGTGCCCGACATCATTTCACTTTTTTCCCCTCCGGGTCATTGGCCAGGTTTTGCGCACAAAGACAGGTGTCAAAACGTCGTCCCTTCTTCCTGGTCATTGATTGCTAGTGTTATCATCATCATCATAACCATCACCATACCATCCACATTGCCTTCGTCTAGTGTCCAGTGTCTTGTGTGGTTGATTATCATCGTATTTGTCTTCAATTTCGAAAACGGAGTGAAAGGATATTTGTTACATTATATACAAATGGATAATGTTAATTAAGTAAGTGATTTTTTTTCAAAAAATAATATTTCAATTTATTTTCCAATTTATTTTTGCTTTAACTTTAATTATAAAATGTTTAATAGTTAGAAAGTGTTTGATTATTTGATAGACACTCAGATCGTATCGTAAAATTGCAACGCGATGATTAGTGGTCATATTTTTGGCAGTGAAAGTGTTTCCGGGGATGTTTTGCAAAGCGCAGTGTCTTGTCTATTCCAAACATATATTTCATCAGGACGAATTGTGATCGAAAAGCTTTATTAGATTCAAAAAATATGTAATTAATTTCAAATTGGCATTACCTTTTTTGTGGTACACTTTAAGAGTTTTTAGTCCCCTCAATATTAATTAAAATCTATATGAATGGAAGCCCCAATTCCCAATTCTGCAACTTTTCCAAAATAGTTGCAGAATTGCACTATTTTCATATAAACAAATCTCTACAAAGATATTTTTGGTACACTTTTGGGCTCTTTAATGCTTTTGACAGTCAACAAATGTTATAGAAATGGAAAGCTTGTTTCCTTAAGATGGGCAGAATCATATTCTCCCGCAAAATTAAAAAAAATGTATATGAATGGAAGTCCCCTTCCAACGACTTTTCCAAAAAAAGTTGCAGAATTGTACTATTTTCATGTACAAAAATCTGTACAATGATTTTTATGGTACATTTTTGGGCTCTTTAATGCTTTCGAAAGTTAACAAATGTTATGGAAATGAAAAGCTTATTTCCTCAAGATGTGCAGAATCATATTCTCCCTCAAAATTAAAAAAAATGTATATGAATGGAAGTCCCCTTCCAACGACTTTTCTAAAAAGTTCCAGAATTTGAATGTGCAACAAAAAAAATATGTAAATATATTTAATTTCAAATTTTGATTAACATTTTTTGTGGTACACTTTAAGAGCTTCAAAATGAAATAAAATGTTTATGAATGGAAGCAACTTTTCTAAAAAAGATGCAGTATTGCACTATTTTCATATAACAAAAATTTCTAGAAATATGTTTGTGGTACACTTTTGGGCTCTTTAATGCCTTCGAAAATTAACAAATGTTTATTATGGCATTTCAGTTAATTTTGAAATGCCATAATATCCAAAAAAGCTAAATTAAAAAAATTTATGAAATTATTGTGGTACTTATTAAAGGTCCCTAAATCCCTCAAATTCAAATAAAATGTATATCAATGCGAAACTCTTCTCCTATAAATTTGCTAAATCTAAATTCACTAAAAAGCTATTAAAAAATAAATAAATGCAGAACTGTGTTATTTGCAGATAATAAAAAAATAATTTTGTGGTACACTTTTTGACTATATAATCCCTTTAAAATTTATCTAAAGTTTTAAAGATGAAAAGTACTATTGCCTACGATGTGCACAATCATATTCTCATTTTATTTCGGTATGTCATAATATCCAATAAATAATATTTCAAAAATTGTCAGTATGTGCTATTTGTAGGTAATAAAATAGCACAGTTTTGTGGTCCACTTTTTGACCCTAGAATCCCTTCAAAATTTAGCCAAAGTTTTATAATTGGAAAGCCAATATACGCAAGATGCGCAGAATGATATTCTCCCTAAGAATTTCAGTAAAAAGCACTTTTTTAAAATTTGCAGGATTCTACTAACTGCAGGTAATAAAATAGCTACAAATTTTTTTGTGGTACACTTGTTGACTCTAGCATGCCTTAATAATGTAGAAAGCCCATTTCGCCAAGATGTGCAGAATCATATTCTCCCAAAGATTTCTTCAATTTGAATTTCAGTAAAAAGCAGTATTTTGGATAATATGCAGAATTATAATATTTGCAGTTAATAAAAGAGCTAAAAATATGTTTGCGGTACACTTTTTGACTCTATAATACATTAAGAATGTAGAAAAGTTATATAATTATAAAGCCCATTACCCCAAGATTTGCAGAATCATATTCTTCCTAGGATTTGCTCAATTTTAATGTCACTAAAAGCTATTGATTATATATGCATGATTCCATTAGTTGCAGGTAATAACATAGCTACCAACAGTTTTGTGGTACATTTTTTGACTCTTGAATCAGTTTAGAATGTAGCAAAAGTTTTATAGATGGAAATTACTATGTAAATATATTTAATTTCAAATTTTGATTAACATTTTTTGTGGTACACTTTAAGAGCTTCAAAATGAAATAAAATGTTTATGAATGGAAGCAACTTTTCTAAAAAAGATGCAGTATTGCACTATTTTCATATAACAAAAATTTCTAGAAATATGTTTGTGGTACACTTTTGGGCTCTTTAATGCCTTCGAAAATTAACAAATGTTTATTATGGCATTTCAGTTAATTTTGAAATGCCATAATATCCAAAAAAGCTAAATTAAAAAAATTTATGAAATTATTGTGGTACTTATTAAAGGTCCCTAAATCCCTCAAATTCAAATAAAATGTATATCAATGCGAAACTCTTCTCCTATAAATTTGCTAAATCTAAATTCACTAAAAAGCTATTAAAAAATAAATAAATGCAGAACTGTGTTATTTGCAGATAATAAAAAAATAATTTTGTGGTACACTTTTTGACTATATAATCCCTTTAAAATTTATCTAAAGTTTTAAAGATGAAAAGTACTATTGCCTACGATGTGCACAATCATATTCTCATTTTATTTCGGTATGTCATAATATCCAATAAATAATATTTCAAAAATTGTCAGTATGTGCTATTTGTAGGTAATAAAATAGCACAGTTTTGTGGTCCACTTTTTGACCCTAGAATCCCTTCAAAATTTAGCCAAAGTTTTATAATTGGAAAGCCAATATACGCAAGATGCGCAGAATGATATTCTCCCTAAGAATTTCAGTAAAAAGCACTTTTTTAAAATTTGCAGGATTCTACTAACTGCAGGTAATAAAATAGCTACAAATTTTTTTGTGGTACACTTGTTGACTCTAGCATGCCTTAATAATGTAGAAAGCCCATTTCGCCAAGATGTGCAGAATCATATTCTCCCAAAGATTTCTTCAATTTGAATTTCAGTAAAAAGCAGTATTTTGGATAATATGCAGAATTATAATATTTGCAGTTAATAAAAGAGCTAAAAATATGTTTGCGGTACACTTTTTGACTCTATAATACATTAAGAATGTAGAAAAGTTATATAATTATAAAGCCCATTACCCCAAGATTTGCAGAATCATATTCTTCCTAGGATTTGCTCAATTTTAATGTCACTAAAAGCTATTGATTATATATGCATGATTCCATTAGTTGCAGGTAATAACATAGCTACCAACAGTTTTGTGGTACATTTTTTGACTCTTGAATCAGTTTAGAATGTAGCAAAAGTTTTATAGATGGAAATTACTATGACCTAAGATGTTCAGAATCATTTTCTTAATTTAGTTTAGTATGTCATAATATCTAAAAAATATTTCATAAATATTTAGAAATTACCTAATTTTTGACTCTAGAATCCCTTTAAAATGTAGAAAAAGTATTACAGTTAGAAAGCCCACTTCTCCAAGATGCGCAGAATCATATTCTCCCAAAGATTTGCTCAATTTGAATTTCACTAAAAATCAATTTTTAAAAATATGCAGGATTCTTCTAATTGCAGGTAATAAAAGAGCTAAACATATTTTTGAGGTACATTTTTTCATCTCTAAAATGCCTTTAAAATGTAAAAAGAGTTTTATAATTGTAAGGCCCATTTCCCTAAGATGTGCAGAATCATATTCTCCCAAAGATTTATTAAATTTAGATTTCATTAAAAAACAATATTTTGGATAATATGCAGAATTATAACATTTGCAGGTAATAAAAGAGCTAAAAATATTTTTGTGGTACACTTTTTGACTCTATAATGAATAATTAGAGAGCCAATTTCTCCAAGATGTGCTGAATCATACTCTCCCAAGATTTGCTCAATATTAATTTCACTCAAAGCTGTATTTTGGAAAATATGCAGAATTATAATATTTGGTTATAAAAGACCTACAAATAGTTTTGTGGTCCACTTCTTGACTCTAGAATCCCTTTAAAATGTAGCAAAAGTTTTATAATTGGAAAGCCCATTTCCCTAAGATGTGCAGAATCATATTCTCCCAAAGATTTATTTAATTTGAATTTCATTAAAAAACAGTCTTTTGGATAATATGCAGAATTATAATATTTGCAGGTAATAAAAGAGCTAAACATATTTTTGTGGTACACTTTTTGACTCTAGAATGCCTTAATAATGTAGAAAAAGTTATATAATTAGAAAGCCCATTTCCCTAAGATGTGCAGAATCATATTCTCCCAAAGATTTGCGTATTTTTTATTTCACTAAAAACAATTTTTTAAAATACGTATGCGGGGTACTACTAATTGCAGGTAATAAAAGAACTACAGGCATTTTTAAAGTCTAAAAGTTCTTTAAAATGTATCAAAAGTTTAATAAATGTAGAGCTAATTTTCTCAAGATGTGCAGAATCATATTCTCATTTTATTTTGGTATATCGTAATATCAAAAAAATTAAATTGGAAAACAATTTATGATGGTACTCTTTAAGGGCCATTTAAACCCTCGAATAAAATTAATATTTTCAGAATCTTAATTTCACTAAAAAACTTTTTTTTTTTTCAAATATATGCAAAATTATACTATAGGCAGGTAATGAAATAGCTACAAACAGTTTTGTGGTACACTTTTTGACTCTAGAATCCCTTTGAAATGTAGCAAAAGTTTTATAAATAGAAAATACTATTGCTTAAAATATGCAGAATGATATTTTAAATTTATTTATTTATTTATTTATTTATTTATATGAATTACAATACAAAGTAAATTTATATTCTAATTTTAAGGTCCAGGGAAAGGCCGCGTTACAAAGACCATATGGCTGAATTTTGCAGCGACAGACCAGAGCATCTGGTGGGAATCGAACCCACGACCCCCAAACTCATAGGCGAGTGCGCTACCAACTCGCCTACTGGGGCGCTCTATTTTAAATTTATGTTGGTATATTATACCAAAATCAATTGCCACTCCTAGGGAGCCATTGAGAAATTAATTTAGCGCATTTCCATGTGAGAATGTTAGGTTAGCCTATTCTCAGGGCTTCAAGGGAGCCGCAGAGCCAAAAAGGTCTAAGAAGCCCTGCTTTGTGTCTAATATTATTTAATAATGTGTGCGATTGTATTAAACGTCATTGCTCTCAACTGATGACTAAGGTTAAAATAGCTTTGCAAATTTTCTATGTGCCCTTATTTTTAGTATGTTTTGTTTTTTTTTTAAATCATTGTTTTTTCTAATACCGATTTTCAATATCGTGTTGCGGTTTAGCTCTCTATATATATCTACATTGAAAGCTACATTTTGCTCATTATTAGCAACTCAGTCATAATAACATCACAAATCATGATTTCAGTTTAATTTAGTCTTTGTTCAGCAATTGTTATATCGCTTGCTGTCGGCTCAATATCTGTCAATATAGAAAAGTTTTACTCGTATTCTCCAGCAAAATAACTATTACTGCAAATTTTGCAAACCTATTTTTTTAAATTAATTGCGTTTTTCTTATTTTATTGCCATTTTTCTTGTCGTTGTTGTCTTGGTGTCTAAACGTTATGACGTTAACCGAAAATTCATGACCTTGTGGGTTTAATTTTCAGTTTCAAATTTAACTGCCCCAGAAAAAAAGAAAGAAAACAGTAAACAATGAATAAAAAATAAATATATTATAGATAAAAGTAAAATTGAACATGTGAACCATTAAAATGCATTTATTTTTTGGGGAAAATAGCAATTGTTTTGTTTACGTGAGTTTTAAAGTGTATTGAACGAAAGCTCTGCGATATCGAAATTATTTCCGGTCAAGCGTAATATGACACCATCGTGAGTTGCGGTACTCTGGAATAATTGTTGATGATATAAAAACTTAGAGGTATGAAAATAGGAACAATTAACTGTTAATGAAATTAAAAAAAATGCCAAATAAAAACAAAGTCCATTTTTCTGGACTAGTAGAGTAATTAAAGTGTCGATTAATTTAATTGAAAACATACATACAACATGGATGATCACATTCCACAGAATAATATTGAAAATTTGAATTTGTACTAAATATTTCAATAAAATAGAACAATTAAATATGAGCTACGTAAATAGGTGAACCAATAATAACACTTTTACAAAATCATTCACTTGGAATTTGGGGCTTTTGTGACAATAATGAGTCAATATTTGCAGAAATAGGTAACATTAAACCCAAACTGCCAAATTTTAGCCCAATCTGTGTAAATTTGTGAAAAGGTGTCTAAGTGCAATAAGACACAGGTAGCCTAATAATTTCAATGTCCAATAGAAGCCATCAGTTGATGGCTTCTATAGTGTCACGTAGGTCAAGGAGGTTGAATACTTTGTACGTGGCTATATCGAAATGTGGACCAATGATGAGGAATATTCGTGAAAAAGTTTATATCTAAGCACAATTTAACCCGAACTGCTAAATTTCAGCCCAAAACTATTGGCTTTTATAGTGTCACGTAGGTCAAGTAGATTGGATCCTTTGTAAGAGAGGTATAACAAAACGTAGGCCAATGATTTCCGGTGTGGACGAATCTAGTCAAAATTAAACAGAACCGCCCAAATTTTAGTACAATTGATAGGCATTTGAAGGTACACAGAAAAAGATTTTTCTTAAAATTTAAGATTTGCGACAAACACGACCATTTTATTTTTTTTTAAATTAAAAAAAAACTTAATATTAATGAAATTATCTTTGATTTAAGTAGAAATTATACCTGTTTTAATGATTAAGGGAGTCTTTGGCGCAAATCTTTATTTTAACGACAACATGTTTTAGTGTAATATATCGTGAATAAGTCAAATCGAGTAAGACGTATATATATATCAGGTCTATATCAAAACATGGGCCGGTGATTACGGTTGTTCGCGTCAATAGCTCAAGAATAAATAATAACCTCAATTCAGTAGCAGTTATGGTGTCAAGAATTCAAATCTGAGGGGTGTTTTATATTGGTGACATGTAAGAAAATTGACCGATTTTATTTTTTCCCCTTTTAAATTCCAAGTGAGGTGCTGCTATATGGTGTATTGCTACCAAATTTCAGGGTCAATTATTTAGATTTTAGCTTGATTATTATAGACGGACGGAAAAACGGATATTATTATTTTTATATTTTGTCAATTTTTAATAACGTTAGTATATCGTAGAGACATTTCAAAATACACCTTTAGCGAAGAAAATAATATCGAGACGGACAGTCTGTCTGACACAAATGTTTGAACTGCTTATATATTTGTTGCATTGTCTGCGAAGAACAAATTTTTAAGGCGTTGACTGTTTCATATTTATTTCCTGCTGTAGTACAGGAGTTTGTTTGTTCATTTCTTTGTAACATCCAAAGGCAGATGAGATAGACTTAGAATAACTTTTTCAATCGACTTAGATATGTCCGTCTGTCTGTACGTCCATCTGCCTGTCCAGCCACCTGTCTGTATGCCCATATACATATATCCCTGTAATCAAAGTACAGTTCGTAATTATTATCTGATCGTGATAAAATGTGGCATGTACTCTTATATGTTGTTTTTTGGTCCAAGAACGAACTCTATTGAATGCGATAAAAACCGGTTCCGATTTAGATATAGCTCCCAAATATATAACTGTATCCCGATTCTGCATTTGAGGCTATACAATTAGGTTTTTTTAACATACGAGTATCTTTAAAAATTTTAAAAGATAATAGTGTTTTTACCAAGAATAATATAGATATAGCTCAGCTATATATAGGGTGATCCAAGTAGATATACTTTTTTCAATAGCTTTTTTTGTCATGTTATTTTTGTTAAGTATTGTTTGGCATTTCATCATGGAAAGACTTACGCCTGAACAACGTTTACAAATCGTTCAACTTTATTACGAAAATTCACATTCTGTGAGGAATGTGTTTCGTGCACTTCGATCAACTTATGGTCAACATAATCGGGTCTTACGATCACGTGTGAGTCGTGTCATGCTGTCATGTTATTTTTTAAGTATTGTTTGGCATTTCATCATGGAAAGTCTTACGCCTGAACAACATCTCAGATGCTTTGGTGTGGTGGGCCGGTGGAATCATCGGTCCATATTTCTTCAAAAATCATGCCGGTGAGAACGTAACCGTCAAAGGCGTCCGTTATGGTGCCATGATAACCGTCTATTTGATGCCTGAAATTGAAGCTCGTGATCTCGGCGACATTTGGTTTCAACAAGACGGCGCCACTTCCCACACATCGCATCTATCAATGGATTTATTGAGAGAACACTTCGGTGAGCAGATAATTTTACGTTTTGGGCCGGTCGATTGGCCACCAAGATCGTGTGATATCACACCGTTAGACTTTTTCCTGTGGGGATATGTAAAGTCTAAAGATTATTCGATTCAGGCCTTGGAGCAAAACATCACGCGTGTCATTCGCCAGTTACCAGTCGAAATGCCATCTGAGACGTAGCCGCGGCCAACATTTGATAGACATAATCTTAAAAAAATAAATGCCAAAGAATGTTCTTTCAAATGATAATAAACATTCCCCATTCAATTTTAATTTTCTGTGTTTTTTTCTTTAGGGAACCTCGAAATGGATCGCGCCTTATAAGAAATGCTAAAAACATCGCATTCACATAGAAACGGAAGTTTAGTAACTGTCGTTAAAACAATTAGAAAAAAATTGATTTTTTTTTAAATTTAGTTTGTTCCATTTTTTTTAGAAGCTAGCATCCTATAAAAACCGGTTTATGATTAAATTCACTTCTTTCTACCAAAGGTGCTATAATTTCTACATTTATCCATAAATTTTCTTTAAATAGGCAATGCTATCTTCTTTGGGACGCTATTTTTTTTTATCTTTTATGGTTTTTTCGTGCCAACAAAAAACGATTTGTTGAAAAAAATCAATTTTCTCTAAGTGTGTTAACGACAGTTACTAAACTTCCGTTTCCACGTGAAAATGCTACTATTAACATTTGTAGTCCTCATAATTTCCTTTAGTTCAAAGTGTATCCCGGCATCATCGAGCATATACTAAAGGCGCCTTCCAAGAAAATGGGAATTAAAAAAAAAAGTTTTTAGTATTTTTTTTCAGAGCGTGTTGAGTCACGGCCCACATTCAAGATTTTAAAGGCTCCGTGCACCCACAAAAAAACTAAATTTTTAAAATAATAGCCATAAAGTAGATTATTAAAAAATTAGCAAATTTCCGATTTTTTTTCGTTATTTTTTTGACCATTATCTACATCTACATTACAATGCAATATACGGGAATTTAAAAGAAAAATAATTTAAAACTTTGTTTTTAAATTTTTTGGTTATATGGTGCACATGTCCCCATCATATGTTGAGATTATGAGTTATTTTGCAGTTATTGTTTGTTTTGTTTCGGTATATAAAGATTAGACGTCTTTTGCTGGGCTTGGAGGCTTTGAGTTATCGGAAAATGGATCAAAAAGGCTGTAATAAATATTTAGTGAAAGTGAAATTAACGCTCTTAAAATTATGATTATGGCTTTTGGCGAGTTTACTTTGACGAAAAATTATAATAATCTTGTACAACATACAAGAACATCACAGAAGAAAGTTCGCTTCCTAAACGACTAAGAACATCAATAACCGATAGAAAAGATGAAGCAGTGAAGATAGTGGAGAATCGTGAAATGTCTTGAGCCAACCAGATATTGAATTGTCGACATGAAACTTGTAGTGACTAAGCTTGTTGATAAATATCTAATTTTTAACCAAAAGAACTGTCGCCTGAGCTAAATAGGTTCATAACTGCCGACTTTTTCTTTTCCAAAAACTGTAAATGCAAATAAAAAGAGGGAGTAGTATTAGTATTTTTCCATAAAAATGAATGGTGAATTCGTTTCGGTAAAAAAGTGTAACTTTTTTGTTGCCCTTTTACCCAAAAACTCGACATTTACTCGTATACCAAAATTTTGGGATTTTGAAATAGAAGCTATGTCTAATTCGAGGTACTACATCAGTTCCACCTAAAAAGGGCAAATATTTTTCAGAATTTCACGTCTGCGGGGCAATATTTTTTTAGAATCAAAATCACCATAAAATACCATTTTTCCGAACCTCTAATAGTAGTTTTCTCTGTAATTAAATTTCTTCTAAAACTGACAAATAATGCTCTATTTTTTTTAAATGTTTTGATTATTAACCAAAATAAGACTGAACGCTGCATTACATCAATGGTTTATTGCAATTCCGATACGAACGAAAATTTTCTAATTTGTACATTTGTTTCAAACAATATTTTCCGAATTCACTTAATATGTTTCCAGAATTTGATTCGAATTTAAAAAATTACCATGTCGATTTTTTTTTCATACGAAAATGTAATGTGCATTATATTCATCAAGGCGTCACGGCCTCCCTGTTACATCGCTACGGACCACCATTTGAAAAGCTTTGGCAGAGATAAATATATTTAAAGCTATATCCAAACATTCTCTGGTGAAGGGTAGAATAATTGAAAAAAAAAATCAATTTTTTGGTTTTTTATAAATATTTTTGGGCTTGTATCCGCTTGTTTCTTATTTTTGAATTGCTAAGCCCTAACAAAGATAGAAACATATAATTGAAGCTAATAAATTGAATAGCTCATAACATTAACACTGGAGCACATTAAAACTTATAATTCAGTTCTGTAGTATCTACAATTCCGCGCAAATTAAGGGTATTTTTCAAGCACCTTCTAACTTTTGTAGCAATCATCTAAATGTCTTCGTATTCTGTACTTTAGACAACTTTTGCAATGACTATGGACAGAGTGATATGTTTACACCATTCTTACTCTTTTTTAAACAAAATAAGGGTATACCTTCTTAGCCCGTTTACTGGACTGAACATTTTCTTATTTGTTGTTTATTTTTACCATTACTAACATAATATCCTGTTCAATCAAGAATTGTTGCCGATCTTCGATACCATACTTAAATACACGTTCGTTGTTAATTTTGTATCGATTATATTCTCTGTGGCATATTTACCTTGTTATTAACATCCTTTTGTGGAGCGTTTGAACAACCCAGTAGCAACATTATACCACTTAACATTTGCTGGGCAAAAAATACAGCAATTATTGTCTGGTTTCTTTTAGACCACTTTTTTGTACCCTGTCTCAAAACGCTACATGCATTCACTGCTACTCGACTCGTATCGACAGCCAACAGGAAACCGGAAATGAGTATTTTTGAAAGTGTAATAACACATGACACCTAGTTGCAGAAAACAGAAGGAGAAATAGCAGAAATTAAATTTTATAGAAACTGCTATAAACTACTTAAACTAACTTTGGAAATATATGTAATAATGCAAAAATATATGTAATAATACTTTTAAAAAAGTTATGTTTTATTTTCATATGAGATGTACTCGTATTATATCGTTTTGCCTGAAGACTTCAGATGTTTTATTCATCAATGACATATAGCATTGAAAATGTTATAAAAGGTAAGGTGATGATGGCCTTTTCCAGTTCCCGACCCCACAGATCCACACAGATGATCTAATCTTCCGTATTCTCTCCCTCTGTGTCGCTCATTTCAAGTGATGACACAAACAATCGTGACAGAGGGAGAAGTGCAATAATTGTTAGTGTTTTTTTTGTGTACTTTAATTTTGCATTGAATTAAAAAGAAATAATGATTTTTATTGTTTGTACTCGGCTGCTATTGCTGCGGCTGCTGCTGTAAACAAAAAATTGCTATAATTCTATAATTTGTATAATAAACTGCAACAACAATAGTCTCAAGACATGTTTACACTCATACGCCACATTTTGCCACTGGGTTTTGTTGCTGTTGGCCAAGTTTACAACCAATGCAATTGTAATTTTCTACATTTGCTGGGTGTGTGTGTGAGTGTGTCGGTGTATTTTTAATGAGAATTCTCATAACGTCCATTATGTTCGCAGTATAATGTGAGGGCAAAAATGTCTTGGTGTAAAAGGGTTTTACAAAAAGAATGATAACATTTAAAAAGCAGACTCAGTTGCCCCAGCAAAAAATGGCTTGTTTTTCGAAGTCATATAGGTCGATTCGGCAAATGATGCTAAGTCCGTTTTTTAAATAATAAAAAAAAAACTCTTTCCAGTCGTCCTACGACTTCGACACCCATGAGCAATATTTTAGCTTTCGTTAAGAGCTATATTTTTGCCATTGACCGATTGTGGCTACGTGCCACACAGCAAATTAAAAAATTGAATTGTTGCGAGTAAAGTTTGGAGATTTGATTATTTCAAGAAATTGTGACAATGAATGGCCTCCAAGAAGTTGTGATTTAACACCATTAGACTATTTCTTGTGGGGTTATTTGAAGTCATTGGTCTTTCGAAATAAACCAGACTCTCTTCAAGCTTTACAAGTCAATATTGAACGTGCCATTTATGACATACGACATGATTTAGTGGAAAAAGTGCTCGAAAATTGGGTTCATCGAATTCGTTCCTGCAGAAGAAGTCGTGGAGTCCATTTGAATGACGTTTTATTTAGAGCTTAATTGTATCGATTGTACTTCACTTTAAATAAAAACCGTTTGAATTTCCTTAACAATAAGTGTTTTTTTTTCAAAGAAATCATATCACTCTTATTGGAAATCCCTATACCAGTAGGAATGCACCCAAAATTACCCATATTCGAACATAAACAAAGTTTGAAGAATATATTGTCACATCACAAATTTAATGTCATTCTTCGATCACTACAGACAGAGTAATTGTTCTATGTGTTTTTTTAATTCTACTTTAAAACAAATAAATGAATTGATATAGAAAAACTAAGACATATCAGTTATTTACGATAAACTCATCATTCAAAATATATCTAAATAGTTGATGTGTGCATTCATTTATGTACAAAAAATATTGTCATATAAAAATGTTGGCATTGGTCAGTAAATATGCAACAATTTAAAAAAATATCATTGTTTTATATATTTTTAATTATATTTTTTTACAAAATAAACGAATTGATATAGAAAACTAAAATGTATCAATTATTTACGATAAACTCAACTTTCAAACTATGCTTAAAATGTTTGTGTGTGCATTTAATTAATAAATAAATAGTGACATTTGTTACAAATATGCAATAATTTTTATATATTATACAAGTATGTTATAGCATACTCATTTTTTTGTTTCATAATAATTTATGTCAACAATATAATCTTTTGAGGCCAATGGAGTGAATGATCTAAATTTATATTACTCATACGCCCCAAATTATTCCATAAAATTTTGCTATGGACACAATAATTGTTCCATATATTTTTAATTATAATTTTTAGAAAATAAACGAATTGACATAGAAAAACTAAAACTTATCAATTATATACGATAAACTCAACTTTCAAAATATGCTTAAAATGTGTATGTGTGCATCCATCTAATAAATAAATATTGACATTTATTTGTTTCATTATAGTTTGTGTCAACAATATAATCTTTTGGGGTCAACGGAGTGAATGATCTGAATTTTTATTACTCTTACGCCCCAAAATATTCCACAAAATTTTGCTATGGACACAATAATTGTTCTATATATTTTTAATTCCATTTTTTTACACAATGATATAGAACAACTACAACTTACCAATGATTTATGACAAATTCATCTTTCAAAATATATTAAAAAATGTTATGAGTGCAATCATTTACAAAGTTTAATATTGCCATTGAGTAGTAAATATGCAATAATTTTTAAATATAATTATGTTATTGCATAGTATAGGATTTTATTTTCATTTCATGTTGATTTGTGTCAAAAATATTATCTTTTGAAGTCAATGACAAATTTTAATTAGTTTACAAAAAAGCTACTAGACAAACGTGTTTTTTCTGTGATTAGTCTAATGCATATACATATCAAATTCTAGCTAACATATCACATTTAAAGCTTCTTTAAGCAATTTTACACCTGTTTAGTGACATATGACGGTGTCTAAAATTTCAAATGTATTAAGTTTTATAATTTGCTTCGCACTTTTTATAAAAAGGTTTGAGTTTGTGATGAAGTGACGATTTCTTTCAGTCATGATTCATACGCATAAAAATGTTGCAAAGAGGAGTGTATTATATTACCCCCCCCCCCTAACAATGAGATTTGTAAGACAAAACCTAAAAGCGGCGATGAATTACACAGAAAAACATCGATTTAAAAAGTGAGAAAAAAAGCGATGACAATAAAAAGTTTAACAACATTTTTGTGTCGTAAAGGGAAACCCAAATTAGGAGTGATAGAAATTCAAAGAATCACAAGGAAAAATATTTATTATATTCAGTGGATGAGAGAACATTTTAAGTCATTTGAGCTATGTCCGTCCGTCTGGCTGGAGCTCATAATGCATCTCGAAAAGAGTGACCGATTGACTTCAAATTTGGTATATAGTAATATTTTTTCATATTTCAGGCTAGGTTCGAAAATGAGCCGAATTGGCCCACTCGTTTAGGTACCTCTCCAACAAAAGATCACAATTTGGTGAAACATTGAATCCCTTCTAACTTCTATATAAATAGCGTTAAATTTATACTTCAATTCCAAATCGTTAAATTGTATCTCTTTTATTTAAATTATTTGTTTTAAATAATTTAAACGTGTGGTAATATTTGTTTAAAAATGTCTGGAATACCCGGTGTCGTATGAATAATATAAATTGGTTAGCATACAGGGGTGTCTTATGACACCCCTGTATGCTCGATTAACACACAGAGGCTACTAGGTGACGTATGAATAATATTAATTGATTCAGAGAGAGTACCATGTTGCTTATTCGTACTCATTTAATTGCATCTTTTTTAAAAATCATCCATTTCTCCGAATATCATAAAATAATACGATCTAAATACAGGTCTTTCCAATAAGAGTGATATGATTTCTTTGAAAAAAACACACTTATTGTTAAGGCAATTCAAAAGTTTTTTATTTAATGTGAAGTACAATCTATACAATTAAGTTCTAAATAAAACGTCATTCAAATGGCCTCCACGACTTCTTCTGCAGGAACGAATTCGATGAACCCAATTTTCCAGCACTTTTTCCTCTAAATCAAGTCGTATGTCATGAATGGCACGTTCAATATTGACTTGTAAAACTTGAAGAGAATCTGGTTTATTTCGAAAGACCAATGACTTTAAATAGCCCCACAAGAAATAGTCTAATGGTGTTAAAACAACTTCTTGGAGGCCATTCAATATCACAATTTCTTGAAATAATCGAATCTCCAAACTTTTCGCGTAACAATTCAATTGTTTCATTTGCTGTGTGGCACGTAACCACAATCGGTCAATGGCAAAAATATAGCTCTTAACGAGAGCTAAAATATTGCTCATGGGTGTCAAGGTCGTAGGTCGACTGGAAAGTGTTTTTTGGATTTTAAAAATTAATGGACTTATCGCACGAAAGGTTGCAATTGGAGAACGATTATTTTGATAATAAAACTGAATAATATGAAAAACTGACTGAATACAATGAAAAACAAATGACAGATCATAACATATTACAAATGGCCGAAACGTCACTTCAAAATCATATCATCCCTATTGGAAAAACCGTTATAAAAAGGGTTATAATTCCTTATTCCAGAAAAGTATTATTTTCCTTGATGATCCACCATCTTCTACCACCCCCCAACATTTGTCCGTCCGTCCATCAGCTATCGCAAATCCATACGTCATTATAACTATGCCACTTGTCACCAGTTCATTTTAAATCAGATATAAATAAGACTCCATCGGAGCTATTCTTCCAAGTGTTCGCCATCATACAGTGGGTAGCATGTGCCGAATGAATACTATTAAATGATTAAAAGAGGGTACCATATGTCGTATTAGTATTACAAATAAATTTGTAACTCATCTTTTTGAAAAACCAACCATTTCTCCGAATATGATAAAATGATATGATCTAAATACAAAAAGGGCTATAATTACCTCCTCCAGAAAAGTATTATTTTCCTTGATTATCCACCATCTTCTACCAACCCCCAACATTTGTCCGTCTTACGTCAGTAAAAGTATGTCACTTGTCGCTAGTTCATTATACATCAGATATAAGACTCCATCGGAGCTATTCTGCCAAGTGTTCGCATGCATGTGTCGAATGAATACTATTAGATGATTAAAAGAGGGTATTTGTATTACAAACAAATTTGTATCTCAACTTTTTGAAAAACCAACCATTTCTCCGAATATGACTAAATAATAATATAATTACTTCTTCCAGCAAAGTATTCGTTTCCTTGATGAGCCACCATCTTTTAACACCACCCAAAAATGTTCTTTTCCTTCATGAGTCACCATCTTCTAACACCACCCAAAAATTTTCTGTCCGCTAGTTCATTAAAAATTAGAATAAGACTCCATCGGATCTAATCTATTACAAACACCAGGATACAGAGGGTAACATGTGCCGAATGAATAATATTAATTGATTAAGAGAGAGTACCATGTGTCGTATTAGTATTATAAATACATTTGTAGCCCATTCGTAGTCATTTCATTGCATATTTTTAAAAAGTCATCCCTTTCTCAAAAAAATGATAAAACAATATGATCTAAATATAAAAAGGGTTATAATTACCTCTTCCAGAAAAGTATTATTTTCCTTGATGCCTCACCATCTCTTACCACCTCCCAATAATTTTCTATCCGTCCGTCCATTCATTGACTATCACCTATCCATACGTCATTGTAATCATGTCACTTGTCGCTAGTTCATTATAAATCAGATATAAAACTCCCTCGGAGGTATATTCTGTTACACTTGCCAACAATTTACGAGTATGTGGTCAAACATATCATGGCACATTTTGACGTTTTTGTTTTGTTGTCTCATTCTACTTTTGCTTTCGTGCAATTATGGTCATAATCCAAGCAATTATTGTACTGTTTTTATTCGGACTTTTGTTGGCATACATACTTGTAATGCATAAAGATTAAGTTTCTTTCTCTGTTGTCTCCATTACCACCCGCTTATCGCTTTGTGCTACCTTTTTGTGGAAACCGACACTTCTGCCAAGTGTTCGACAATAGAACATAAATACAAAAGCAAAAAAAGAAATCTAATTTTAATTGAGGTGTAGGATGACACTGGCGGAAGCGTGGGTTGCAATTTGTTTGTTGGGTGTAATATAACAGGTGGTTTTTACAATGTGTTGGGCTACTAGGAAAACAATGTGGCGAATAATTGTGTTTTTTCAGAGGGAGAAATTGTGGGGTTAAGATTACAACTGGGTCTCAGTGGGAGTAGGATTGTTACATGACGCGGGGAGTTTAATAATAAAATTATTCAATGAGATATTATTTCCCTTCCATTGTAGGTAAGTAAATATTAAGAGCTTCAAACAAGTTGTTTCTTGAAGTTTCCAATGTCCCTAACAAGATTAGAACGTACCCTTTTCTAAAAAAAATCTGCATGAAGAATAATAGTATTATATGTCTTAAAAATTGTGAACTCTTAGTTTATTTTTCTATCATTTCTTCCTTGTTATTATTATTTTACCAACTAATAATTTTTCCTTTTTTCTTTCAGGTATGTATTTTCTAATTCGCTGATTAAAATTCAAAAATATATTTTTATAACATCAATAATACGTAAGTCCTTAATGAGCAAATTAAAAACATCAATATTTTTGGCAAGGTTTTATAGGGTTTAAAATTGGTTTAGATTCCTTCCAGAAAACTTTCTAAGCACAAAACATGAAATTTATATTGAAATACGTTTATACGTGTATTCATATACATATATGTATTTTGGACAACATTTTCAACGACTGTAGACTGACAAAGAATGATAAAATATCTTCACCGTTTTGACATCTCCCACCCGAAGTACCATATTCCATTACCCAAAAATTTAGGGTGTAGCTTAGTCGGTTTACGCGACTGAAATTTCGTACTTCTTTTGTGGAAGCATAATTTCTGCAACACAAATGTTCTTTCTTACCTACCTGAATCTACTGATCCCAGTTCTAGTACAATTGGGTCCACACACATAGGCATATCTATTTTAAATATGGTTTAATGCCCCAAACAATATTTCTGGATGTGGTATGTCATCATATGACAGCATCAGATAAATATACTCCTTAGTAGACTACCACTTGGGTTATCTAATCTCTAGTAGAGGAGCAGTCGAGTTATATACCACTAATGAAGTACCAGTTATCAACTCCTTAGGTGAGACAAATTGCGTTATGTGCTCGCTGGTAGAGGACCAGTTGAGTTATCTTCTTGTTTGACGACCAATTGCGTTATCTACTTCTTAGTAAAACAAAAATTGGTTAGCTACTACTTATTTCACGACGAGTTGGGTTATCTAATCTTTAGTTGATGACCAGCTGGGTTATCTAATCTTAGCAGACGACCTGTTGGGCTATCTTCTATTTATTTGATTATCTATTCCTTATTTAATGACCAGTTGCGTTATCTACTCCTTAGTTGCCGACCCGTTGAGTTACCTTATCTACGACGAGTTGGGTTATATATTACTTAGTAAACAAGGAATTGGTTTAGCTACTCCTTATTGGCGACCAGTTGCGTTATCTTCTCCTTATTTGATAACCAGTTGCGTTATCTTTTCTTTATTTGACGATCAGTTGGGTTATGTACGTACTGGTAGAGGACCAGTTGAGTTATCTTCTACTTATTCGACGACATTTAAGGTTAATTATTCCTTAGTTAACAACCAGTTGGGTTATCTAATCCTTAGTTAACGACCAGTTCGGTTATCTACTTCTTATTCAACGATCACTTGGGTTATCTACTTCCTAGTTGACGACCAGTTTGGTTATCTTCTTCTTATTTGACTATCAGTTGTTATTATCCCTAATTGTCGACCAGTCGGGTTATCGAATCTTTAGTGGAGGACCAGTTGGGCTTTTCAACTTATTCGACGACGGATTGGGTTATCTACTCCTTTGTTGGCGACCAGTTGCGTTATACACTACTTAGTTGATGACCTGTTGCGTTATCACTACTAAGTTAATTAACAATTGGTTTATCAAATCCTTAGTTGACAATCAGTTGGATTATCTACTCCATATTGGACGACCAGTTAGGTTATCTACTCCCAATTTAACAACGAGTTGGGTTATCTACTCCTTAGTTTACGAAGAGTTGCGTTATTTACTTCTTATTTGATGATAAGTTGGGTTATCTTCTCCTTATTTGACGACCAGTTGGGTTATCTAATCCTTACTTGACGACCAGTTGCGTTATCGTCTCTTTATTTGACGATCAGTTGAGTTATGTACGTGCTAGTAGATGACCAGTTGGCTTATCTACTCCTTAGTAGATGACCACTTAACAACTAGTTGTAATATAGTTGACGACCAGTTAGGTTATATAATCCTTAGTGGAGTACAAGTTAGGTTATCTTCTACTTATTCGACAACATGTTGGGTTATCTAATCCTAAGTTGCCGACTAGCTGAGTTATATAATCCTTAGTTGATGACCAGTTGCTTGATCTACTACTTATTTGAAGATCAGTTGGGTTCAAATTGAATGGGGAATGTTTATTATCATTTGAAAGAACATGCTTTGGCATTTATTTTTTGAAGATTATGTCTATCAAATGTTGGCCGCGGCTACGTCTCAGATGGTCCATCCGTTGAATCCAATTTTTGATGACTCCTTCGAGCATTTCGACTGGTAAATGACGAATGACACGCGTGATGTTTTGCTCCAAGGCCCGAATCGAAGCGGGTTTGTCCGCATAAACTTTAGACTTTACATATTCCCACGGGAAAAAGTCTAACGGTGTGATATTACACGATCTTGGTGGCCAATCGACCGGCCCAAAACGTGAAATTATCTGCTCACCGAAGTGTTCTCTCAATAAATCCATTGATTGATGCAATGTGTGGGAAGTGGCGCCGTCTTGTTGAAACCAAATGTCGCCGAGATCACGAGCTTCAATTTCAGGCATCAAATAGTCGGTTCTCATGGCACGATAACGGTCGCCATTGACGCCTACGTTCTCACCGGCATCGTGATCTGTCAAAAAAAGGCTATTGAAAAAAGTATCTCTACTTGGATCACCCGTTACATATATTTTTTCGCCGCTTAGCGTACTGGTTGCCAATGAACGATATCGTATCATTTTCCAAACTACTAAAGTTTTTTGTTACTTCAAATTTTCCATTTCAATATTTATTTCTTTACGGTATTGGCATTTCGCTTTTCTTTCTTTTGGTATTGTTTTGTAATTTGTTGTTGTTTTTTTTTTTTATGACACGCCTCATTAAACACATTGACGTCCGACGATCAGTGTTTATGATCGGTCATTATTGGCTTTGCCATTCTTCGCGGTGTCTTCTATCACGAATGGCCACTAACTTGTGGGGGAGGGGGAAGGGATTTTGGTCATACTCCAATTTTTCTTAACATTATTTTTTTCGATCTTTTTAAAAACTTTCTTCTTTGGAAAGAAAAAAAAATCAAGTTAAAGCAGACAAATTAAGAAATTTCTGATTTGTGGTAATTATAATTTTTTTTTTGTATTTCTGTTTCTATTTTTTACTCCTCCTCTATTCAGGGAAGCTAAACAAATATTTATTTTATTTTTCTGTCTATTTATTTCTCTAGTTATTGACCTCAATTTGCTGGTGTTTTCAATGATTGTTATGATGACTTCAAATTAAATTTGTTTCCCCTAAGGTAGTCTTGAACAAAATCGCTGAGTTTCTTTAATAAAACAAAAAAATCAAGAAAAAAAACCAAACCAGCTTTACTTTAATTTCATTTTTCATTTGTCGAATACAATTTTTTGACGTGTCATGTTGTGTTTCGGTTTTAAGTTTTTCGGTTTATTTATAATACCGTACAATATTTGACATTTGAAGCGTGTGTCGTGTGGTATTTTCGGTTTACAATGTGTCACAGAAAGACGGACGTGATTATGACGTTTCTTGTCATTTCCATTTGATAATTCCAGCCATATGGAATCATTCCATGACTAAAAAGTCATGATCGATTTTTGTTTTTATGTTTCTTTTCAAATGTTAGGAAACTAATTAGGATTTGTTTTATTTAATGGTTTTGCATGATTTGGGGAAATATTTTTGTATTTACAAAAATGCGTTATAAATAATTAATGGTAATAGAGGAAGAAGGAAAGATCGGATATTATTTTAAGAAGGCTCGTAAATCCCTGGAGAGGAAAAAATAGAATTAAAGACATTATATTATTAGGAAAAGTAGAAAAAAGAGCGGATATTATGGTAAAAAGAGCATAAATTCCGGTAGAAGCAGTAATAAATGAAATTTGAAACTCAAACCGTTAGAATTACACTATGAAAGAAAATTGCAGTGCTCCATTGAAGTGAGGGTATAACTCATTCCCTTCATGTTCCAATCAGATTCCTTTACTAGCGGCTGATTTGAACTGGTGATGTACTTAACGAAATGAGCAGGTGGACTAAAGAGCTTTTAAACTATAGTGAGCTAACTATTTGGTGAACTAAAGTATAAACAAAGAAGTACTAGATGTACCATCGTACTCTTTAAAAAGTGACTGTTACGAACGATAAAATTTTTGACATTTGTTTTCCACTCTTCGAGTAATTTTGGCATTCTAGATTTTCTGGAGTCTAACTGGTAGTATCTTCGGCAACGCAGTCTAACCAGAGCACTTCATCTGGTACCACGGGAGTCAGGAAAGCCCTCGGAACGCAGGTTTCGGCCTGACCATTGGTGAGGGCCCTGTTGGGTGCAACGTAATGGCTGCTCCTAGCCAAGAGGTGGGCAAAAGTGTCAAAAAAATGCAATAGATTGCTTCTCATGCACAATGTTCTTGGGGGTGTTGGTCGACGCATTTATTCACCCAGGTGTTTAGATCACGGTGGAGTTAAGCCTAACGGCAGGAACTCACCTAAGTCCGTAGTACATACTGCGCCCAGCTATACTCAAGACTTAAAATCGGAAGGGTCCTTAATATGCGAGCTATATCAAAACATAGACCGATATGTCCTATTTTACTACTTAGGAACGATTTCAGACTGATCAGTTAAAAACTTTATTATCTATTGGGGCTCTATTAAACCTTGGACGGATATATCCCCTTCTTGACTAGGAATGATTTGAGGCTTTATAAAATATGTATATCTGGTCAAACTTCAGTTAGTTAGTTTGAAAATGTGTACAGCGTCAAAACATCAAAATCGGAAGAGACCTTTATGTGGGATATAAAGGGGTTTCCAATAAGAGTGATATGATTTCTTTGAAAAAAAAAACACACTTATTGTTAAGGAAATTCAAAAGTTTCTTATTTAATGTGAAGTACAATCGATACAATTAAGTTCTAAATAAAACGTCATTCAAATGACCTCCACTACTTCTTCTGCAGGAACGAATTCGATGAACCCAATTTTAGAGCACATTTTCCACTAAATCAAGTCGTATGTCCTGAATGACACGTTCAATATTGACTTGTAAAGCTTGAAGAGAGTCTCGTTTATTTCGAAAGGCAATATATTCAAATAGAAATAGTCTAATGGTGTTAAATCACAACTTCTTCGAGGCCAATCCAATCTCCAAACTTTTCTCGCAGCAATTCAATTGTTTAGGTTGCTGTGTGGCACGTAGCCACAATGGCAAAAATATAGCTCTTAACCAGAGCTAAAATATTGCTCATGGGTGTCAAGGTCGTAGGTCGAATGGAAAGTGTTTTTTTTTTTGATTTTTTAAAAAAATTGACTTAGCATCATTTTAAAATGTAAACGGAATGTTAAGTTTTTGCTCTAGCTCCTTAACGGTTAGTCGGATCGGGAATCGGTCAATGGCAAAAAGACAGCTCTTAACGAGAACTAAAATATTGCTCATGGTGTCAAGGTCGACTGGAAAGTGTTTTTTTTTTTGTTGCAATTGCAATTGGAGAACGATTATTTTGATATTAAACTGAATAACTTGTAAAAGTTGTTCTTGCGTATATCTCTACATGATGAAAATGTAAACACTACTGAATACAATGAAAAACAAATGACAGATCATGACATATTACAAATGGCCGAAACGTCACTTCAAAATAATATCATCGCTATTGGAAAACCCGTTATATCGTTTTTTTTTTACACTTATTCCATAGTTCTTCATTTGATATTGTGTTCGGGTACCAGAACTTCAAGAGTTTTCTGAGACACTGCTAGACAAACGCTTGAAGCTTCCTCACGATGTTTCTGTCAACCAAGTCACGCAGTCGTACGATGCTTTATTATGCTATATTAAATAAAAAGTCTTAAATTTCAGCCAGATCATTTGAAAAATATATTCTCTAAAGCATCAAGGCTTCAATTCTGAAGGAATATTTGGAAGCACTAGCACAAAACATGAACCATATTACCTAGGAAGGATGCTCTAATTTCAAAATGATAAGTTTAAAAATGTTGTCTCTATAGGACATAAATGCCTATGTCAGAAGCTAATCATTACTCGTATCTATCGATCAATATATATGACACCTTTAGACATCTCGAATTTTTGGTAAAATTTTTTAACATTCACTATGCACATTTACGAAGTACTGAGAGAGAAAAAGTATTTGAGCTCTGCTGAACATTTAGATTTTTTGAGATATGCTGTTATTCCAGAAAATCACAGAAATGTGCTCTTTAGAGAGTCAATACCACAGTACCGCATTTTACAGCTCATTGATTTGAGACTCAATTCAGAGAATTGGACGTGAAAGTAGCCACAAAAAAATAACTTCTGCATCATTCGTTTAATCAAGTTGGCCCAATTAATAATTTAATGGCCATACGAATTTCTTTGCTCAAGGTGGATTTTTTGCACTTTTTCTATATTTTTTTCTCTAAGCTACTAAGACAAAACTAATTCAAATCGGAATCGAAACATTTATTCATATGAATTACAATACAAAGTAAATTTATATTCTAATTTTAAGGTCCAAGGAAAGGCCGGGTTACCAAACTCATAGGCGAGTACGCTACCAACTCGACTACTGGGGCGCTTAGGAATCGAAACATTTTCAATTGGGATCGTCATAGAAAAGCTAAATTCCCATATTTGAGACCTGCACTTCGGTCACAAAAATATATGGACAGACGACATGGCTAAATCAAGTCGAATAGTGATTCCATGTCAATCGGTTAATAAACAATGGGACTATCTCTCCCCTTTTTGAGCGTTACAAAAAAATGCAGAATGTCATAGTTAATACTCCGTAACAAGGAGAGATGTTGGATATAGGGTAAAGCTAGACAGATTTTCGTGAAACTTTATCAACATGTAGCTATATATCATAAAATGATTTTACCACAACTTTTGTAGTATTCATCCAAACATCTACAAATTCCCCACTATAGATTACTTTTCCAATGGGTACAATCTTAAAAGTGCTGAATAAAAATGTTCCACCATTCTGCCATCTCCCGCACAAAGTAGTACCAAATTCCATATAATATCTCCCACAAAGTGTGAGTAAACTTCAGTCAATTTTCTCAACTGAGCTGTTCTTTTTTATTCTGTTTTTTTTGCTGCATCGTCTTACCAATGTTGCATGCTAAAATAAAATAAATGTTGCTACCTGGTTGTGTTTGTTGTTACACCGGCCATGTCATCCCATCAGCTCCAAATGATGAGATTTTAAAGACAAGTCATTAATTTTGACGTCGTCTTCTCAACTCAACTTGGTTATACGAGTATGGTTCCATTTGATTCTCTCAACGGAAGGAAAAAGGAAAATAAATCACTTGGAACGTCTGCAAAATCACACAAAAAGAAAAAAATAGAAAGTCATGAAAACGGAACAACGGATGGATTTTGTTGATGCGATGATGATGGCCGGATGAATTTCATTTTGGGTTGGGTTTTTTAATAACTTAATTGTGTGAACGATTCTTCACAAACAAAAAAAAACGAACAATAAATCCTCCTTTACTGATTTCATATTTAATGGCAGAGTGAATGAAGTTTGTTTTGGAAATTAAGTTATTTTCTCTTTAGGAAAAGGTTTCAAATGTAATTAGGTTATTTGGAAATGATTTTTTTTTTTTCAAAATACCAGCTAAAATGTTTGGAGAGCATGTCAGATTTAGAGTATAAATTAAAGAAAAAACTACAAGTCATGATGATAGTTGCAAACACTTTGCTAAATAATGATACTATGAGAGCTGGCGGAATGATATTGAGCCCCAGGAAAATACACCCTAATATTTTTATGAATACGGGCCCCAAAAAATAACATGTCAAACAACAACAATTTTTTTTGGGGCTTAATTTCATTTTTTGTCTACTTTTTGGGATTTCATTTCATTTCTTGTCTGCTTTTTGGGGCTTCTTTTCATCTATAAATTTAGAAACAGGAGAGGCTACGCATAAAAGATTTGCTCCACGTTGCCAACTTTCGATCCTGTCCATAGGAGAAAGTCTTAAACAGAGGCCAAAGGCCGCAGGCCGTAGGCCGACCGCGCAGGGAAAGATTTATAATTAGAAAATAGGTTCGTATTCGTGTATTATTACGTACTCCCCAGATTTACGAAGAGAAAATTTCTTAGTTTTTTTGGGGTTTATGTACATTTCATGTTGTTTTCTTGATTGGGGTGTAATTTCCTAAATCAGTTTTTGTAACGAAAATAGACCCTAAATTTGGGCCGCACTTTAATTTTCAATTTGGGGTGTATTTTCTTGGGGCCCAACTTCCGGCCGCCATGGGAGCTATACCAAAACATGAGGTCCATTCTTCGTGTAAATAGTTCCAGGTATATTTAACCTTAAATTATCAAATTTCAGTCCAAACAGATGAAATTTGTAGGTTTTATGGCATTAAGAATTTAAAAAAAGCTTTATCAAAAAATGGACCGATATTGTCCATTTTCAAAAATTTCATAGAAATTGCTTTTTTTTAGAAAATCTTCCTTTAATTAATAGTTTTTTGCAAATTTCATCAAACTTCCATATTTATTGTAAATTTAAAGAAGTTACATTTTTATAGAAAAAAATCGGTAAAAATTGGAATTTTAAAAAAAATTTTGTTAATATTGGCATTTAAAAAAATCGCTAAAATTGCATTTCTCTAAACAATTTCATAAAAAATTGCATAAATCTATAAAATTGCATTCAAATGAAATTTTTCTATACAAATTTCCTCAAAATAGCATTATTACATTTCCATATAATTCTTAAAAATTGAATTTTTCTAAATTTTTTTTTTAAATATTACATATTTTTTGGAAATTTTCATCGAAAATAAATTTTTATTGAAAATTTCGTTTTTTTTTAAGAAAATTATGTCAAAATTGTTATAGAAAATCTTTCCTAAATTAATATTTTCTTGCCAATTTCATCAAAATTGTCTATTAGTTGTAGTTTTTTTCAACAAAAATCTAAAAGAAATCGAATTTGTATAGAAAAGTTTGTAAAAAATTGGAATTTTAAAAAAATATTAATAAAATTGGAATTTTAAAAAATCGCTAAAATTGCATTTCTCTAAACAATTTCATAAAAAAATGCATAAATCTATAAAATTACATTCAAATGAAATTTTTCTATACAAATTTCCTCAAAATAGCATTATTACATTTCCATATAATTCTTAAAAATTGAATTTTTCTAAATTTTTTTTTAAAAAATACATATTTTTTTTGGAAATTTTCATCGAAAATAAATATTTATTGAAAATTTCGTTTTTGTTTTTAGAAAATTATGTCAAAATTCTTATAGAAAATCTTTCCTAAATTATTATTTTCTTGCCAATTTCATCAAAATTGTCTATTAGTTGTAGATTTTGGTAGATTTTTTTAACAAAAATCTAAAAGAAATCGAATTTTTGCTGAATATTTTGTCAAAATTGTTATTAAAAAATCTATTTTTTCCTAAAAAAAGATTTTGAAAGTATAGCTTTCTTAAAAGATTTCGTTAAAATTGAATTTTTGAAAAATTTTCGAAAATACATTTTTATTTAAAATTTCGAGTTTTTCTAGAGAATTGTGACAAAATTTCTTTTCTTCTAGCAAATTATGTCAAAATAAATTTTTCTAGAAAATTTGGTAGAAATATGCAATTCTAGAATAAATTTTCGAAATAATTTTTTTTTTAAATTTCTTCGAAATTGACAACAAATAATAACAAGAAATTTTGTAGGGAAATCAATTTTTAACAACATTGTCTAGAGAATTCCATGCAATTCAACGTACGTTGACGTAATACGTATTACAAAAAATTGCAGACAACTGAAATTTTGGGAAATTTTCCAAAAAATAAGTATAATTTCAACGATTTTTTTTAAATAGAATCAACAAAAATTTTAAATATACATATGTAACACCTTATCTCTTGAAAATGACATTGAAAAACTTAAAATGGCTATAACTCTTTACATAAGCGTCCTAACATAATTAGAAACTCAAGAAAATTTAAAATGACGATATTTCCTTAACTATGCGCCCTTGAGCGAAAATGGTGAAAATACGTGATCTCCTACTTTCCGAAAAAAATTATAGTTTCCTCTGCAAAACTTAAAACGGCTTTTGCTTATTAACTATTTGTCCTAAAGGGAATTATCTGAACAAAAATTTAAACGACTCAGACTCCTTAAATAAGCGACATTCTGTGAACACTTATTTTTAGCAAAAACAAATTGAAATTTTCTTGTGAAAACTTAAAAGGGATTTGAAAAAAAAACTACAAAATTTCCTAATTCAAAATTTTTGGTAAAAATTTAGAATTTTCTTACCAAAATTAAAAATGGCCATTACTCGTAAAGAAAACGAAACTAAATTTGGTTATCACTTTTTTGTTGGTCTAAAACCGGAATTACTTCAGCCAAACTTAAAATAACAATCGAAAAAATGTTGTTCATTAAATCAACGAAAAATTACTTTGATCCAAACATTTGCTAGTCCCACAATGGGTTAACATATAGTGAAATATTAATAATCAATCATTTCTATACTATGCTAGCTTTCAAAAAATGGAACAAACAATTTCGTTTTATACCGATCGACTTAGAATCACTTTCTGAGTTGATTAAGCTATGTCCGTCTATCCGTCTGTCTGTGCATGTATTCTTGTAATCAATGTACAGGTCGCAATTATGGTCCTATCTCGACGAAACTTTACATATCTCTTTTTTTTTTGGCCCAAGGACGATCCCTATTGGATTTGGTTAAAATCGGTTCAGATTTAGATAAAGCTCCCATATATATATTAGCCCCGATTTGACATGTAAGCGCTGTAAAAACTTTATTTTATATCCGATCAGTATGAAATTCGGCAGAAATAGGTTTCCTATTATAGGAATGAACACTGTTAAATTTGGAAGAAATCGGTTCAGATTTAGATATAGCCCCCATATATACGTTACCCACGATTTGACATGTAAGCGCTGTAAAAAACTTTATTTTATATCCGATCAGTATGAAATCCGGCAGAAATAGGTTTCTTATTATAGGAATGAACACTGTTAAATTTGGAAGAAATCGGTTCAGATTTAGATATAGCCCCCATATATACGTTACCCACGATTTGACATGTAAGCTCTGTAAATATGTTATTTTATATCCGATCAGTATGAAATTAGGCTGAAAGAGGTTTCCTATTATATGAATGAACACTTTTAAATTTGGAAGAAATCGGTTCAGATTTAGATATAGCCCCCATATATACGTTTTGACATGTAAGCGCTGTAGTTAGTGTTATTTTATATCCAATTTTCCAGAAAGATGTTTCTCAATTTAGGCACGAATATTGCTTAAATTAGCGATTATCAGTTCAGAATTAGATAATATGTCCCTAACTATTTACCAATTATTCCAAATTATTATCGCAATGACCCTAATGGCATTGTTAGGGAGGTATTATATAGTCGGTCCCGCCCGACTTTCTGCCTTTCCTTACTGGTTTTTTTCGTACCAGGTTTATTAGGCAAATTTTGCATAATAAAGCACACAAAATCTAATAACTAATAGAGACATGAATATAAGAGGATTTTAAAATCACTTATTTACAGCCAAATTTTTTTTGTCGTTTTGTATAAAAAGCCGTGACCCCTTTGTGACGCACGCTACGTGACGCACGTTATAATAAATATGAATATAAATAATCAAAAATGTCTTTATTATAACAAAATTTTTATATATTTTTTTAATAATATAATAATAATAATAACTGATTAATAAGCATTTTGTGTTTATAGATGAATTAATGAATGAAAATGAATTTGATCGGGTCATCTATGTCTAAATTCATGATATAAACATCTAAAAAATAATATTTTTTTAAATAACATTAAGATATCTGAGGTAGGGTCGTCGAAAAAAAATTAATTAATTAATAAATCTGAACCAATTTGAAATTAAGAATAAGTTTGATTCAATACCGTATTTGTTCTTAATTTTTTGCATTTCTGTTTTAGTATTTTTTTTAATCATTCTAAGATTCTATTATTGTTTCATTATATTATATTAACTACTAAGACGGACTTCGCCTAAAACTAATCTCCGTTTCTAGCTTACATTGTGTTCAAGCTAAAAATAATTGATCATTTTCTTTATTTGATTAATTTAAAATACAAAGAAATATTACCAGTTTTACAATACAATATCAAATCGCCATAAAATATTTTGATTTAATATATGTAATTAATAAATAAACAAACAATTACAACAACCACTTGTTAGAATCGGGTTTTCTACAATAGAAAATCTAGAAAATGAAAAATAGTGGGTGTGTTTCTTGGAATCAAATAACTACATTTGTATAACTACACACAAATAGCTAACCCCTAAGTTGACTCGATCGGACAGGTATGCGGTGAATATAGATATCAACATTTTCAATCTTAATGAGCTCAAAGCAAAGCCAGGTGAGGGAGGAAGAGAGCGAGGTAAAGTGAGGTGACTATAAAAGCCGGCTTTCTGCAGATTTCAATTTAACAAATAACACCAAACTGTTCCCACCCTCCCTCTCTGTAGTCTCTGACTTTAAACGTATTTGCGAATTGCAATGACATTGATTTTAAATTCCGATAAGAGTCTCTAGTTGTGATTAAAAACCATTCCCACTGTGTACATATCAATGACAGTTTTTTTTCTGCTGCTATTAAACTCTTTTTCTATAAGCGAATCTTTGCGGAGTGCCAATGCAAATATTTTACTAACTACTTCGTAACGATTATGAAATTGTCATAAATCAAAAATGTATTTTGCATTGAGAGGGTGTTCCCATTTTACATAAGCGCTCGTAAATTTATTAAGATTCAAAGTGGGTAGACGGAAGAAGAAAGTTGAATTATTATTGCGAAATACTCATTCATTTAAAAATTGGCAAATGAATAATTTAACAAGTAAATGGAAGTGTAATTTCCGTTTTTTTTGGAGTAGTTTGTATAATAACACAAACTATTGGTGAATATACTCTCGATAAAGTGATTAGACATTCTCGTAAAATCTTCGCCATTTCTCGCACCAGAACAAAATAAATATGTTTCAGAAACTGTTCCCATTTAAAAATATTGATGCTATATGTAACTTAACACCATTTATTCGTCTTATATTCCGTACTTAAGATACCAAGTCAAAAAAAATATATTGAAAAAAACTGTTCCCATTAAGAAATTCTGTAGTAGTTCATTAATTAACATCAACTATTGTCAAATAATCCCTTGTCTAAGCGAACAGGCATTCTTAAAATGTTTGTGACTACTGTGAATTGTCCTTAAATTGGAAATGTTATAGTCATGAAATGAGTGATCATTTTCCAATCTTCATTGAAAATAATACTAAAAATACTATATTTAAAAAAATGTAACAAACTTCAATGGAAAGTTGGCGAAGTGGGAAGACTTTTCCAATAAAACTAATGAGCTGAATAATGTGCACACGATTAGCGACAATATTAATAAAGAAGCCGCCGTTTCCAAAAAAATCATTAGGATTGCTGCCAACGCAACCATGCCTATAAGTCGAGGGTCAAAAGAAAATTATAACAGTAAACCTATATGGTTCAATTCTAAAATAGCATCATTAATCTAAAATAGCATCATAAACAAAGCTTGGAAACTTTTTAAAAAAGGTCGGCTCTTAGTAGACTCCATTGTATTTATGCTTGCTTAGAAGCTAAACGTAAAACGTGGACCAACTTTTTAAACTCAATGAACCCTGCTTTGGATTCTAGAATGATATGGAATAAGGTCAAAAAAAAATTACAAATACCAGATCAAGTAGTTTTCCATCAATCTACATTGAAAACAAAGTTTTAACAAATCCTAAGGAGATTGCAGACAAGCTTGGAGAAAACTGGTTCTCCATTGGATCAGATACCTCATTTCACAACGACATAATAAGGAATCAAGAGGAACTGGATATAGAACGCTTGGAAGACAATCGAGATGAAATTACAACTTTATGCAATGCCATATCATTACAGGAATTAGAAAACGCTCTAAATAAATGCAAAGGAACTACTCCTGGTTGGGATAAAATAACGTACTCCACGATAAAAAATTCCTCCACTACATTCAAAGTAAGGCTGTGCAAATTATATACCAATATCATAAAAATAGGAATATAGCCACATGCATGGAAACACGCTATTCTTTCTCCAGTTCCTAAAGCAAACAAAAACCCCAATAGTATTGATGGATACAGACCAATCTCACTTTTACCAGTCATATCGAAAGTACTAGATAAGATCATATCGCGAAGACTATGCAAAAATTACAAAGGAAAAATAGAAAAAGAACAACATGCTTATCTACATAACAGAGGTGTTTTCACGTTATGTCATCAAATGGAGTCGATTCTGAAGGAATATAAGAGAGAGAAAACACACTATTGTTCTATCGGAAGACTTAGAAAAATCCTTCGACCGAGTTACATATATCCTTCACTGTTGTCGAAGAACTTTATAAATGGGGTGTGCCTAAAAATATTTTAAAACTAATATTGTCATTTCTTTCTAATAGAAAAGTAATTGTTAGAGTAGATGGTTTTCATTCGGATACATATAATCTAGAAAATGGAGTACCCCAAGGGTCACCTTTGTCAGTTTTTTTATACACAGCGTACGTTAATTCCCTTCTCTCAAAACTCAAAAGCGTTCATGGAATAGATCACATATCTTTATATGCCGACAACATTTTTGCGGTTGCCTCAGGATCCCAACAAGAAATCGAAAATGCTTTAAATCATGTTGATTTAGTTATAAATGAATGGACAACTGACGTAGGAGCAAGGGTTCCTATTACTAAATGTGAAGCCATTCACATCTGCAATAAACGCAAATGTATACCTTCCCAGATCAAAATAAGGGGTACTCATATTCCAGATAAAACGAAAATGAGGATTCTTAGATTGCATTTTACAAAAAATCTTCTGTGGAATGATCATGTAAAAAACATTATTAACAAATTGAAAACTACAAATAATTTATTAAAAATCATTTGCACACGCCGTAAAGGACCCCATATAGACACTGCAATTGATATTTGCCGTGCCCTCACAGAAGGAATTGTACAACATTGTTTAACAATTTATGGATGGACTACAAAATCAAATATCATAAGGATAAACGCTTGTATTAATAGATGTTATCGCACAGCTTGCGGGATCCTACAAGCAACACCCATTGATGCCCTTAGAATTGAAGCCAAAAATAAATGATTTTGAAATGTTATTGAAAAAACAATCAATTAAACTTCTAGCTATAGGAATAACCGATACAAGTAATGTTCTACATGATAATCTCTGGGAGCTAATGGAAAGCTCAGACTATCAGAAACCCTGTGGATTACACAGCCTTGTAAAATATGCCAAACAGACGGAGATTCCAATACCAGAGAAAATAAATTCAATAATATACGATATATCCAAAAATAACCTCATTACAAATACATCCTTAAACATCGCTAGAAAGGAAGGGATAAATCCATTAGTATTCAGACAACTCTATCAGTTCGAGAAAGACAAATATAATGCCTAATGTAGAGGAAGAAAACATGAAATACAAAATTCTAAAACAATCAATATTACCCTTTGATGCTGGAATATTTTCATCGGAATTAGCCGCCATTAGATTTGCCATTTACTACGCAGCTGAGAAAAGGCGAAAAACGCTTATATGTACAGACAGTCTTAGTGCAGTAAAATCTTTAAAAAGTGACACGGAAACTTGGAGGTTCATACTCAGTAATATATAAATATCTAAAGAAATCGTAATCCTTTGGATACCTGGGCATCTAGGTATTCCCGGAAATGAACACGCGGATAAAGCAGCAAGAGATGCAATAATGCATCCTCTGATTACAGAAGTACCAACACTAATACCAATGATTATGAGCTGCCACAAAAGTTATCAACAATCTCGACTACAGTGTGAATGGAACATGTCAGAGAGCTTCCTAAAAAGCCATAATACTACCATAAAGAGGTCACCATATCATAAGGAATTTAGCCGAGAAGAATGTATTTTGATGACTAGAACCAGACTTGGAGTCACGCGTTTTAGTACACAACATCTTTATGAGAAAACAACTCCCAGGATATGTAACCACTGCGCTGAAAAGCTAATAATACATCACATATTCAAGGAATGTCAAAGGACAATCATACCAGAACCTCTTGAAGTCATACTCAATTGTAGTGATAAGAATTCAATTAAAAAAATTAAACTAGCTTTAAATGTCGCTAATTTTCTAAAAGAAATGTAAACCATGCATGGTGGAATGGCCCTGTAGCCCGCACTTAAACTCAATGTATTTTAGAAATTTACTTTTGTAAAATACTTTCAATAAATAAAATCCCTTGTCTAAGCGAACAGGCATTCTTAAAATGTTTGTGACTACTGTGAATTGTTTAAAAACTTTCGCCTTTGTTTTAAGATGTACATATATAGCATATTTGAAATGATGCTTGAAAGTAGAGGAAAAAACGCATAAACAATGTTTCCACTTCATTGGCAAATTCATTTTGTACTTTCCATTTCTAACAATTTATTGTTATTTGGAAATTTTGTATTTATCTAGCTTATCTTTCTGCACAGTGGGGTGAGTTTTGAAAGTCATAACACTGTGCAAGTTCAAAAATGTAACCATATAGGTAAACCTATTTTCATGCTGCTAAATCCATTGGTGTTAGGTTAGCTTTTATTTTCGCAATATAGGACAAAAAGGGTTAGCTAATTTCGGTTTTGAAGGTTTAAAGCGGAAGACTCTGGAAAATCTACCTCATATCTGAGGAAGAAATAAAGAGGGTCCTTAAAGAATTGTGTATTTCCTTTAAATAACTTGATCTCCTATCTTTCCCCTAAAACCCAGAAAAGTGGCAGGCAAAAATTATCATTGCCAAATTTCATAGAACACGTGGAATTTTATAGTTTTTATCTTCAAGAAAAATATTAATCGTCCCCTCTCAACTATTTTAAGAAAAATCACCAGGATTCATAATTTTACAGGTTTTGTTAGATAGCTTCCGATTTCCAAAGACACTAATTTAAAAATCCCCTTTGTATCCGGGGATATTTTATTGTGATCTTTAAATAAAAGAAAAATATTTTTAATATCAATTAAACTGAGTTTATTGGATAGATAATCTTATGCCATAAATGTTTAAATATGATTTGGGTCAGGTGGCCGCATCGGCCACTGCAATATGGTACTCCAATGTTCACACACTTTTCGTAGCATTTGCGGCCGTATTTCGCCAATAACTAGTCGAATTTTTATTTCCAGATGTTTAATTGTTGACCTTACATAATGCCAAAGAAAATTAAATCACACATTTATGGCTCTATGGCCACTGGACCGAAGGGAATTAACATATATAATCACACGATTACATGAAATTGTTCGTTCATCAAAAGCTTCTTTCAGTAAATTAATTGCAGCGTACCCTGTGTGGCATGTGGCTCCGTCCTGCTGGAACCACATGTCAGAGAGATTAATGCCAGTTAGTTGAGGTACAAAAAAACTTGTAATCATTTCTCTATACCGTTCACCGTTGACAGTAACATTGTGCCCATCATTTTTTTTTGAAGACATATGGATCCGCTCGCTCATAAAGCGCACCTAACACCAATACTCTGTGGATGTAATGGGGTTTGGACAAAAGCTTGTGGATTATCTTCACTCCAAAGTGCATACCCATTCAACCAAAAATGAGCTTCATCGCCGAATAACTTTTGACGTTTGAGGCCCAGAACCATTATTTTAAAAGAAAATTTTACCCATTTGCAAACGTTGCTTTCGTGAAATGGTAAACCAAATTAATAATTTTGATTCTTTTGATTTTTTTCGATTCTTTTGATACTTTTGATTCTTTTGATACTTTTGATTCTTTTGATTCTTTTGATTCTTTTGATTCTTTTTATTCTTTTGATTCTTTTGATTCTTTTGATTTTTTTGATTCTGTTGATTCTTTTGGTTCTATTAATTATTTGGTTATTTTGTTGCTTTTGATTTTTTTTGTTGCTTTTGTTAGTTTTGATTCTTTTGTTGCTTTTGATTCTTTTGTTACTTTTGATTCTTTTGTTGCTTTTGATTCTTTTTTAACTTTTGATTCTTTTGTTGCTTTTTGTAGGTTTTGATTCTTCCATTGATTTTGATTGTTTTGTTGCTTTTAATTCTTTTGTTGCTTTGGATTCTTTTGATTTTTTTGTTGCTTTTGACTCTTTTGTTGATTTGGATTCTTTTGTTGCTTTTGATTTTTTTGATTCATAGGATTCTTTTGTTGCTTTTCATTCTTTTGTTGATTTTGATTCTTTTTTAACTTTTGATTCTTTTGTTGCTTTTTGTAGGTTTTGATTCTTCCATTGATTTTGATTGTTTTGTTGCTTTTGATTCTTTTGATTCTTTTGATTCTTTTGATTCTTTTGATTCTTTTGATTCTTTTGATTCTTTTGATTTTTTTGATTCTGTTGATTCTTTTGGTTCTATTAATTATTTGGTTATTTTGTTGCTTTTGATTTTTTTTGTTGCTTTTGTTAGTTTTGATTCTTTTGTTGCTTTTGATTCTTTTGTTACTTTTGATTCTTTTGTTGCTTTTGATTCTTTTTTAACTTTTGATTCTTTTGTTGCTTTTTGTAGGTTTTGATTCTTCCATTGATTTTGATTGTTTTGTTGATTTTGATTGTTTTGTTGCTTTTAATTCTTTTGTTGCTTTGGATTCTTTTGATTTTTTGATTTTTTTGTTGCTTTTGACTCTTTTGTTGATTTGGATTCTTTTGTTGCTTTTGATTTTTTTGATTCATAGGATTCTTTTGTTGCTTTTCATTCTTTTGTTGATTTTGATTCTATTTTAACTTTTGATTCTTTTGTTGCTTTTTGTAGGTTTTGATTCTTCCATTGATTTTGATTGTTTTGTTGCTTTTGATTCTTGTGATTCTTTTGATTCTTTTGATTCTTTTGATTCTTTTGATTCTTTTGATTCTTTTGATTCTTTTGATTCTTTTGATTCTTTTGATTCTTTTGATTCTTTTGATTCTTTTGATTCTTTTGATTCTTTAGATTCTTTTGATTCTTTTGATTCTTTTGCTGCTTTTGATGCTTTTGATGCTTTTGATGCTTTTGATTCTTTTGATGCTTTTGATGCTTTTGATGCTTTTGTTTATTTTGACTCCTTGATTCTTTTGTTGCTGTTGATTCTTTTGTTGCTTTTGGTTCTTTTTATTTTTATGATTATTTTGATTCTTTTGAATCTTTTGATTCTTTTGATTCTTTTGATTCTTTTGATTCTTTTGATTCTTTTGATTCTTTTGTTGCTTTTGATTCTTTTGTTGCTTTTGATTCTATTGTTGCTTTTGATTCTTTTGATTCCTCTGATTCTTTTGATTCTCTTGATTCTTTTGATTCGTTTGATTCGTTTGATTCGTTTGATTCTTTTGATTCTTTTGATTCTTTTGATACTTTTGATTCTTTTGATTCTTTTGATTCTTTTGATTCTTTTGATTCTTTTGATTCTTTTGATTCTTTTGATTCTTTTGATTCTTTTGATTCTTTTGATTCTTTTGATTCTTTTGATTCTTTTGATTCTTTTGATTCTTTTGATTCTTTTGATTCTTTTGATTCTTTTGATTCTTTTGATTCTTTTGATTCTTTTGATTCTTTTGATTCTTTTGATTCTTTTGATTCTTTTGATTCTTTTGATTCTTTTGATTCTTTTGATTCTTTTGATTCTTTTGATTCTTTTGATTCTTTTGATTCTTTTGATTCTTTTGATTCTTTTGATTCTTTTGATTCTTTTGATTCTTTTGATTCTTTTGATTCTTTTGATTCTTTTGATTCTTTTGATTCTTTTGATTCTTTTGATTCTTTTGATTCTTTTGATTCTTTTGATTCTTTTGATTCTTTTGATTCTTTTGATTCTTTTGATTCTTTTGATTCTTTTGATTCGTTTGATTCTTTTGATTCTGTTGATTCTGTTGATTCTTTTGATTCTTTTGATTCTTTTGATTCTTTTGATTCTTTTGATTCTTTTGATTCTTTTGATTCTTTTGATTCTTTTGATTCTTTTGATTCTTTTGATTCTTTTGATTCTTTTGATTCTTTTGATTCTTTTGATTCTTTTGATTCTTTTGATTCTTTTGATTCTTTTGATTCTTTTGATTCTTTTGATTCTTTTGATTCTTTTGATTCTTTTGATTCTTTTGATTCTTTTGATTCTTTTGATTCTTTTGATTCTTTTGATTCTTTTGATTCTTTTGATTCTTTTGATTCTTTTGATTCTTTTGATTCTTTTGATTCTTTTGATTCTTTTGATTCTTTTGATTCTTTTGATTCTTTTGATTCTTTTGATTCTTTTGATTCTTTTGATTCTTTTGATTCTTTTGATTCTTTTGATTCTTTTGATTCTTTTGATTCTTTTAATTCTTTTAATTCTTTTAATTCTTTTGATACTTTTGATTCTTTTGATTCTTTTGATTCTTTTGATTCTTTTGATTCTTTTGATTCTTTTGATTCTTTTGATTCTTTTGATTCTTTTGATTCTTTTGATTCTTTTGATTCTTTTGATTCTTTTGATTCTTTTGATTCTTTTGATTCTTTTGATTCTTTTGATTCTTTTGATTCTTTTGATTCTTTTGATTCTTTTGATTCTTTTGATTCTTTTGATTCTTTTGATTCTTTTGATTCTTTTGATTCTTTTGATTCTTTTGATTCTTTTGATTCTTTTGATTCTTTTGATTCTTTTGATTCTTTTGATTCTTTTGATTCTTTTGATTCTTTTGATTCTTTTGATTCTTTTGATTCTTTTGATTCTTTTGATTCTTTTGATTCTTTTGATTCTTTTGATTCTTTTGATTCTTTTGATTCTTTTGATTCTTTTGATTCTTTTGATTCTTTTGATTCTTTTGATTCTTTTGATTCTTTTGATTCTTTTGATTCTTTTGATTCTTTTGATTCTTTTGATTCTTTTGATTCTTTTGATTCTTTTGATTCTTTTGATTCTTTTGATTCTTTTGATTCTTTTGATTCTTTTGATTCTTTTGATTCTTTTGATTCTTTTGATTCTTTTGATTCTTTTGATTCTTTTGATTCTTTTGATTCTTTTGATTCTTTTGATTCTTTTGATTCTTTTGATTCTTTTGATTCTTTTGATTCTTTTGATTCTTTTGATTCTTTTGATTCTTTTGATTCTTTTGATTCTTTTGATTCTTTTGATTCTTTTGATTCTTTTGATTCTTTTGATTCTTTTGATTCTTTTGATTCTTTTGATTCTTTTGATTCTTTTGATTCTTTTGATTCTTTTGATTCTTTTGATTCTTTTGTTGCTTTCGATTCTTTTGTTGCTTTTGATTCTCTTGTTGTTTTTAAATTTTAGTTCTTTAAACTCTTGTATTGGTTTTTATTTTTTCAATTCTTTGGAATTTTGTTTATCTTATTTTTTAGTGAGAAGGTCTGATTTCTATAAATTATTATTGTAAATCGAATTCATACCTTCTTGTCTCTTCTTATTAACTAATATTTGTCTTTGCTAAAACACAACGTCATCAGTTTGTTTTTTATTATTTCTAAAAATACTTCCTTGTATGAGACAACATCCGTAATCGCGTATTTAATCTAATGTCCATTCATTCATCCCCCTCCTACCCACCTCTCTTCAATGATAAAGCGTCACTTTAAATGTCACTTTTGTAAATTAACTGAAAGCTCCTTTTGTTAGTTGTTGCTTTTAGCGCGTATGCCTCGCTCTCTGTCCCTCTCTCCTTCTCCTTCGCAAATACTGACACTTCGCTCAATACGTCATCTGACCCAACCAGGTAACCAACCAACCAGTTTTCCATATGTTTGCCACAATTCCCAAACATACCCAAGACAACAACCGGCTATGCCAGATGTTTTTGCTTACACGACGCGTCATGTCAATAATAACTGAGCAAAAAAAAAATCAGATAAAATATACTCTTTTCATACTCGTACTCAAGCACTGAAATTGGCTAAACAAATGTAAATTTTTCTTAACAATATTTCATGTTACAGCGGCTATATGACCGGCTGACTGACGGGCAGCCAGACTGCTGTCTGCAAGAGTTTGATTGGTGGCCTGGCCTTTTTTCTCTTCTTTTGTTTGTTTCCATTGAAACTTGGTTTTAATTATAACTGTTCTCAATAGTAGTACATATATTATTAGAAAAAAAATATTGCTGTATCTATGAGTTATTACTCTCGTACTATACCCATATGTGCATGTGCATATAGAGAAAATAAACCGATATCGTCAACAATGGTTAAATGATTAATAATAATAAGCATTTGGTCATAAATGAATTATAATTAGCGTGTGAGTCTGAACAAGTTTGTGGTGGCAAGCTAAATTTAATTGCAGTCACCAATTCTCATACTCATACTCATATTGCATAAGTACTTTAATTTTTAATTAATTTTTATTTATATATTATTAAACAAGAAATTGAACTCATATAAACCTTGATGTGTGGGGGAAAAGAAAATAACGTCTGGAGGTCATTTGCTGCAAACATACTTTTTGTACATATAACATTTGCTCATGACTTTTTGGCGCCATCTATATGTGAAACAATGTGAACTTACTGCAAATTTCAAATCATATCGGAATTTTGAATATTAGCAAAATTCTACATCGCTCTCAAAATGAGTTTTTACCATTTTTATCATATTGCAAATTCAATAAATGTGATCAAAACTAGCAGAGGATAGAATTTCTTCAGAATGTTTAATTAGTTTTTTTTTGTAACGGTTAATAAGAATTAGTTTTTTTTGATATTTGGCCACAAATATTTCTAGGAAACCAAAACGATTAGCCACACCAGGGAACATATTAATAAATGTTTAAATCAAAGCGCTGTTTGAAACATGATTTTTGGCGCCACCTATATGTGACACATTACGGCTTTAGAGCCATTTCGCCAGTGAATGGGAACAGTTGCAAGCAGCTGCAAATTTAAAAGAAAATCGGAGGGGAGAAATTTTTATAAATTGCAATTAAAAAAAATTTTTTTTTGTTCATATTGTTTATATATTTTCTTAAAATTTTTTTTTTCCAAAAAAATTGCTCGATTTATTCTCTTTAAAAGGCGTAAACTTTGACAAAATCGATTCAGCCCTTCAAGAGTAATTACAATTTACGCAAAACCTAAAAACGAATTTTTTGATTTTTTGAAAATTTCAAATCCTCATAAAATTTTTGAAAAAAAAAATATTATATTGTTATTATTTTACTAATTAATATTTTTCTTTTTTACTTTCAGGTATGTATCTTCTAATTCACTGATTAAATTTAAATATGTATAAAATAATCACACATACGTAAGTTAGTAAAAAGCAAATTTAAAGAAATCCAAATTTCATAAAGTTTTAAAGCGTTTAAAGTCTACGTAAGTATATTTTTATTAAATTTCAAAGTTTACAAAGCCTAAAACTTGAAATTTTTACAATGATATACATACATTTAGTACATGATAATCATTAAGTTTCGCTAGATTTATTTTAGCTTAACTTAGTTTAATAAAACGTGCTTCCAGTTCAGCACGTTTTCAGCCCTTGTCTTCTATAATAGTGAAAGTAGTAAAACAAATGAGTCATATTAAAACTGATTTTCACCGAACGTACTTAGGGTCTTCGAACACTCCTTCGATGTGTTTATTTTTGGCCCGTAGGGAATAAAATATAAGCTCCTCCAGTAAAGGAAGGTTATAAATATGAAGAAGGGGGTTTATCTTGCTTACCAGTAAAGTGAGGTTATAAATATGAAAACGGGGGTTTACCTTGTTTAATTCTACGGAGCCTTGACTTGTGATTTCAAGACTCGACGAAGAACATTGTTGTGGGGATTCCTTTCTGCTCTGTATGTAAAAAGAAGGAAGGATATTGACCGTGTCGAAAGCCTTTCGCAGGTCAGGATCAGCGAGAACCGTTCGTAGACTTTGTCGGGCATGGTTGATGGTGTGACATAATTGGGAGGCGTTGCCGGTTAACCCGCTAGAGGGACAGTACAACTTGTTCAATTCGTACTTATGATCGCCAATCTGTATATGTTGCTTTAATATGAAGAGGAGTAATTCCTCCATCTCTCCTACAGGATGACGTCTCCTGTAGGAGAGATGGATGCCGTTTTTAATAAGTTAACTACGGAGCCCATCTTCCATACCAACAGTACTATAAGGATAGTGAGCGTCAGGTTGAGCGTTTAGATACTCTACTCCCGGTACCTCCAATTGCAAATTTTCATGCGCTAAGTCAATTTTTTGTAAAATAAAAACACTTTCCAGTCGACCTACGACCTTGACACCCATGAACAATATTTTAGCTCTCGTTAAGAGCTATCTTTTTGCCATTGACCGATCCGACGTACCGTCAAGGAGCTAGAAAAAAAAATTTTCCGTTCACAATTGAAAATGATGCCAAATCCATTCTTTAAAAATCAAAAAAAAAAAAACACTTTACAGTCGACCTACGACCTTGACACCCATGAGCCATATTTTAGCTCTCGTTAAGAGCTATCTTTTTGCCATTGACCGATTGTGGCGAGAAAAGTTTGGAGATTCGATTATTTCAAGAAATTGTGATATTTAATGGCCTCCAAGAAGTTGTGATCTAACACCATTAGACTATTTCTTGTGGGGTTATTTGAAGTTATTTGTCTTTCGAAATAAACCAGACTCTCTTCAAGCTTTACAAGTCAATATTGAACGTGCCATTATTGACATACGACTTGATTTAGTGGAAAAAGTGCTCGAAAATTGGGTTCATCGAATTGGTTCCTGCAGAAGTATCGTGGAGGCCATTTGAATGACGTTTTATTTAGAACTTAGTTGTATCGATTGTACTTCACATTAAATAAAAAACTTTTGAAGAGATTTCATATCACTCTTATTGGAAAACCCTGTACTTGGTTCTGATAGTCATCATTTCATTATAATGGAAACTGTACGACCTGTACTGTTTTGTGAATAAGTTTTGATTGGGCTGAAGATAAACACCAAATTATGACTGAAACATGCTCGAGTCGACTTTGCATTACTTGGACTGAAGGTATCGATACATCTGTAAAAAGTGGTAATTGCGCACTGACATTCGATGTTATGTTTCTGCAGCGCGAGGAGACCAGGTTGAACTCAAGGCAAGACTAGCAATTTCAGTTTGAAAAATTTACGAACAAATTGTTCATAAAAATAAAATTAAAGAAAAAATGTCTTTATTTTTTTTTGAGCAAATTGTTAACATCCTAGGAGCATCCAAAAAATAGCATTTGCATTACTTTATGAGCATAGGTGCGAATGTACTGCCAAATAATGAATGAAAATCCAAGTCAAATTCATCGGCGAAGATTCCATATAGAAGTACTTCTGGATCGCAATAATAATATCTTCACCTTGGAAAGTATACTTGACATGGATAGGAGACTTATTTCGCGGTAGATGACGCAAACCATCTTGTCTCCTTATGCGTTCATTCTTTCAATTGATGCATGCACCTTATCAGCTCGTCTCATCTGGTCTTATGCAGATCTTGTTACTCTTAACGTACTGGAACGTGTAAGGAAGGTCAACGTCGCCTTCTATTCCTGCAGGAATGCTGTAGGGTCGCGGTGGGGCCTCTCTATAGCAGTAGTTCGTCCAATACGGTTGTATTCGACATTGTGGCATGGTGGACCACAACTAATAAACAATTCATCTATCTGCTATCAAAGGTTCGGAGAACTGTCTGCCTATGCATAAGCGGAGTTTTAAGGACTACAACGAATGAGTCTCTACGAGCCATACTCCATCTACTGCTGATTAATATTGTGGCGAGAGAAGTTTCAGTCAGAGCGACGTTAAGATTACATGAGCAAATCAAAGTGTTGTGCTACGGTAACCGACCGAGTGGACTACATACCACCGGTGTACAGCTTCGAGAGGAACGACTTCACTATGATTCCAGCCAGAGATGAAAGGGTTGGCAGAATTCTAGGCAATTGAAACCATATCCACTTTTATACGAATGGTTCGAAACTTGATGATAAGGTTGGCATCGGAGTACACTTTAAATAACTTAGTCCGGATATACATAGCTCACTGACTGATACACGCATTGTCTTTTAAGCCGAAATAATGTAAATAAGAAGGGAAGTGGCGAGTTGCATCATAGTGACCAACGCTGCCATCAATTCTCTGAATGCCACATTCCTAAATTCACCAAGAGCCCTGGTCTGTCGCAGACCTCTTAACGAGATGGCTGAGAAGTCCAACATACACTCACATGGGTGCCTGGGCATAGGGATATTCCGGGGAACTGCAAAGCTGATTAACTTGCTAGGACACAGACAACATTACAAATTCTCGAAGAATTTGCATATATTGCTGCGCCACATCCACAAGCTTTGGCTCCAGTCCAACGGAAGTCTAGACAAATCTAGCCAAGATATGATATCTCCAAGGTCAAAATATCTCCTCGCATTAGAGAGAAAAATACTGTCTACGTTAGTGTCAGTTCTGCCAGATCGGTACCGATATTCGTACTATCCATAACTTGTGTACCAAACAGGTTGGTTTCGTTGAGGGGCATTTCAGCCCGTGGTAAAACTAGAGAGCTAAACTGGTATATGTGCGCTGGTAAAAAACAGCTGCCAACCTAACCCCAACCTAAACTGGGATATTGCTGTTTGAACCACTTGCTGGACAGGGGCAGTACAATCAACATCTACTGCGGGATCTGCAATCGCCCGTAAATTTGAAAATTGTTCCTTCCAAGTACACAGCTCACTAGACTTATCCAGTGAGGAATCACCAGATTCCCATTTTATCTCGACACCAAGCTATGTCAGTATACGCGTCTTTCGTGTGATGCTTCACGCGTTGGTAGAATTTTCCGGTCTTACACAGCTCTGCCGGTATTTCGCCGGCTTCTGCAGCTTAGTTGTTCGTAAACCGGGATATAGCTGTTCGGACCTCTTGCTGGAAAGGGGTTGTACAATTAACATCCACTGCGGGATGTGCAGTCGCCTGTAAATAGGAAAATTGTTCCTTCCAAATCTTAAGCACACTCGACGTACCCCTCACCAGATTCCCATTTTTATCTCGACACGAAACTATACCAGTAAACGGATATTTCGTCTGATACTTCACGCGTTGGTAGAATTTTCCAGTCTTACACAGCTCTGCCGGTATTTCGTCGGCAGCTTTGTTGTTTGTAAACCGGGATATAGCTGTTTGTAACTCTTGCTAGTTAGGGGCTGTATCCATCTGCTGCTGGATCTGCAGCCTCCCGTCAATTTGAAAAGTGTTCCTTTCAAGTCCTCAGCACACTCTATGTACCCGTCACCAGATTCCCATTTTTATCTCAACACCAAATTATGCCAGTGGACGCGTCTTTCGTCTGATGCATTACCCGTTGGTAGAATTTTCCGATCCTATACAGCTCTGCCGGTTTTCCGTCGGCTTCTGTAGCATTGTTGTTCTTAAACCGGGATATAGTTGGTTGGACCTCTTGCTTGTTAGGGGCTGTACAGTCAACATCTGCTGCTGGATCTGCAGCCTCTTGTCAATTTGAAAATTGTTCCTTCCAAGTCCTCGGTTCACTCGACTTATTCCTCACCAGATTCCCATTTTTTCTCGACACCAAGCTATGTCAGTATACGCGTCTTTCGTGTGATGCTTCACGCGTTGGTAGAATTTTCCGGTCTTACACAGCTCTGCCGATATTCCGTCGGCTTCTGCAGCTTTATTGTTCTTACGCCGGAATATAGCTCTTCGGACTTCTTGCTGGGTAGGGGCTGTCCGGTCTTATACAGCTCTGCCGATATTCTGTCGGCTTCTGCACCATTGTTGTTCTTAAACCGGAATATAGTTGTTTGGACCTCTTGCTGGATTGGGGCTGTGCAATCAGCATCAGATGCCCGTAAATTTGAAAAGTGTTAGGTTGAAGAGAGGAGACATTTAAATGTCTCATGTCCAAGCGCTCCTTTTTTATGATCTTTTTATAACTCACGAGTTACAGAAAATCGGTACTAGACACGAATTTTCTCAGCATCTTCCAGTCATACCCTCTGAGATGAGTCAAGTCTGGCGCCGACCGGACCCGAAATATCGGTATCTTGCCTGTGTAAATGCCGGGCAGTGATACAGAAAATGTTCCATCGTTTTCCTTCATGCCCTGCATTCGTCGATTTTTGCTAATCCTATCCGATGAAGATGTGCCTGTAAGCTTGAGTGTCCCGTTAGAACACTCATCATCTTATTAATCTCGATCTTTTTTAGTTTCAGAAAACTACTTGTTTTCTTCTCATTTGGGTCACCCCACATAATCTTGGTAGTTGCTCCTACTGTTGCGCTATTCCACACAGTTTTGTGAGCCATCACTGACCAGTGCTTAACTCATCCTTAGTGGCTTCGAAAGGCTATCGTAATCTGAATTTTCGAGAGCATAAAACGAGTAATTGTGAAATTATTTTTTCGATTATTTTTATATAAATAAGTTATGAATCACCTTTGAAACGATCTGCTGAAATTTCATCAATATCTGCACATAAATGTTAGAGTTATTAGATCTCACGTAATCGAATTACGATACGAAACGGATGCGGGAATTAGGCCCCTGGATTTGACTCTTTCCGATGTTATTGCTTTGATCTCTAATTGGCTTTCTGTGAAGATGTTGGCATATTTAGGCTTTGAGGTATAACTGAACCAGTTCACACACTCCATAATTGCTCGAACTTCTGCTTGAAATACCGTGTTAGGGTCTGGGAGGCGGAAGTAGAGTTCGCCTTCTGGTTCATCAATACGTTCATCGACTGGTTCATAAATAAAAAGTCCCAGACCCGTCCTTGGACGCATCCGTGTAGCAGCTGGTTCCCACTTGGACATGAGCTAGTCTTTCGACGTACCCGTCCATAAAGTTCTATCTCTTCACATTCTTGCCTTTCCAACTCTTGGTTCTTTCCATGGAATATGCGATGCTTCCTCCGTGCCCGATATCGTTCCACCACAACTCACTTCGCCGTAGTCTCCAATCTTGTCTTACATTCTAGGTTCCTAGCTTCAGTGACGGATCTACACTCCTTATTGTATCATTGGTCCTTTTTCGTCGCTTTCGGTAACCAATTTCTTCTTCGCCGGATTTTGTAACGGAGTGACATTGTGCGCGAATTTAATTGGCGTGTTCGGGGTTCGAATCCCGCAGAGGTTGTTAAACATTTTATTTTTAAAATATTTTGTATTGTATTAAATTAAAAAAAAAGAATTTTTAATAACAAAATTTTAATATTTTATATTTTTCGTAAATTATAAATATATTCACAAATTTTGCAAAATAAATTATTTGGGAATGAAAAAATGTACTTGCATCTTCTTTGGAAATAATTAAAATGTGATTCCTTTAGGAAGTTCTCCATACATTTTGCTGGGTATATATTTAGTAGTAGTAAATCATTCCAAGTATTTATGCCTAATATTCAAATAAATTTCCATCTATTCAGTAGCTGATGCCTGTCATATTTTCGGGTATTTTCAGAGAGATGAAACAAAACAAAGAAATGACGACCTAATTTTTCTAAAACAAAAAACATGAAAGTGATTTGTTAATATTTTTTTTTAATTTTCCACTAGTTCTTTTGTTTTGTTTGGAACAAAAACTTGAAGATCTTTGAAGAGAAGAAGAAAAGAGGAATGAATGAATGAATGAACAACGCGTTAAAGAAAATATTGCACTCAATAAAAAAATAACAATAGCCGAAAAACAAGTGCCATTCAAATGTGAATGATTGTTTATATAAACCGAACGAAACAAAGTTTCGAAGTGGATTATGGTGATGGCGCTGGCGATGTGGGGGCTAATCTGATGCCAGTCTTTGGATTTCCATTGTAGACTATGTTGCGGTGGGGCATGAATGGACTTGTTGCTTGTTGGAATGACCTTGTTCCCACTGTGGTTTTTTTCTCTCTGTATTTCTCTCGAAATTAATTTTGCCATTTGTTAATGTTTATTTCAAAGAGTTTGTGTTCTGCTGTTGTCTTCAGCTTTTTGGTCTTTTTGTTCTCATTGAAAAGATCTCCCGCGTTTTTCTGCAACGGCATTTTTTTGTATATTTGTTATCTCTTGAAGTATATTTTTTCTCGTAGACTTTTTGTTTATTTTTTTCTTCTTCTCTAACGGTTCATAGTACAACTGCAAAAGCATACTCAATTTCTTGGACCAGCAATAGAGCAGCAGCAATTGTCTTACAATCAAGCAACGAACCTCCACCTAATTAAGTGTGCACTAGTGTCGGTTTTCCTGTGGGCTGGGAACAGTTTTTAGAACGGCAATTTATTAATTTGTGAATGAAATCATGATTTGTTTATTTTTTCCTTCGAACTTTATGTTTATTTTCAAAAGTTTTGCAACAACTTTGAGGTTTTGGAATTAATTTGTGTTCATACTCAAATGATTTGGTGAAATATTTCAAATATTTTCTCATGTTCAACGCAAATATCGCAAATGTATTGTTTATTCATTCGACTTGATTTGCATTTTTAAGCGTCTTCAAGTCTCTGATTGTTTAATCAATGAATTATTAAGTAATCCCTTGTCGGATATTCTAGACATATGTATGTATGTATATGGGAGAGGAAACTGGGTTTGGTATTACTGATTATCTCGAATTCTGTTGCATTTAAATTAGTTACGCAAGTTACGTGTATATCTAATACACGTGAGAACAGTTTCGAAAATGATGACTAATTTCGAATTTATCTTACTTTGCCACAAAATCATGCGAAAGTCTGGGTGATATGGAAGTCGTGTGATAGTGAAATAAAACCTCTCAAGGAAAGGTTCAGCCTAGGTCGATCCGTTGAAAGTTTTCGAAATAGATCAACCAACAAATTCAAAAGTTATAAGTAGAAGTATAGAGAGATGAATAGTAATTTACTAAGCAATGACACAAACCAACCCTTATATTAAAACATGATTTTAGTGACACCTACATCTGACATTTTGCGGTTAGCAGTGTATTTAAAGCATATTTCTAACAAGTATCACTATTTATTATATTAAAACGAATATGTAGAACACTGAAAAGGATTATACTATGAATTTTTTCATACTACACTAATTACATCTAGGCAGAAATACCTCTCAAAGATAGTTTCACCTCAGTTCGAGTTCAAATGGAAAGTATTTGATTGTGTTAAAATCTCACAAGGACAGATTATCTCTAGGTCGAATACCACCGCAATGATTCATTAAAGGTTTGATTTTTTTTATATGTAAATATATGGAAAGAAACATTTTAATGTACTGACCTAAGACACAAACCAATACCCGAATCTGACAGATGTTTGCGTCACCTACATGCTGGGCCCGTCTTACCAAATTCCAGCCCAATTCGCTGACAGTTGTGGTTTCTATGGCGTTACGAAGTGAAGTCGGAGGGGACTTTTGTATAGGAGCTATATCACAACGTGGACCTATGGAGCCCGGATGTAAATACGAGTACACCGAAAATACCAATTTTCAGCCCGAGAAGTTAAGAAGTAAAATCGGGGATATGCTTTACGTGGGGGCTATATCAAAAAATGAACCGATATGTCATGAAATGCCCATTTTCAATCCCATGTTTGTACTAAATTTCAGTCATCTAGTTTAATTATTGCAGATTGTAGCGTGATTACTACAGACGGACGGAAGGACGGACTATTAAGAATATATATACTTTATGGGGTCTCTGATCAATATTTAGAAGTGTTACAAACGAGGTGACAGTATATCCCTCATCCATGTTTCTAATACTATGGTTATTCTAATACTAAAGGATATGTTCTCCATCGTTTGGAAAACTCATACTTTTATTTTAAGAAAATTTCGATTAATTGCACCCACTATACAGGGTGGCTGATATGTAATGCAACAAAGTAAAGCGCTATATTTTTTTATTTTTTTTTAAGTTTTATTGTTCAAAAGCAAAAAATGTCGGAAATAACATAAAATTTTAGAAACAGTAAAGCGCTATATTTGGCACGAATTATGGCCTTCAAACGGCCGACAAAGCCATCACACGCTGCACGAAAGTGGCTCTGCGGTATTTTGGCCCATTCCCGGCGAAGCGCCGTCTTGAGATGATCGATACTTTGGTATTTTTTAGTGCGAACCTTACTCTCTAAAATGTCCCAGGCGCAAAAGTCCAACGGATTGAGATCCGGAGATCCTTGGTGGCCATTGTGCGGTAGAAATGAAGCGAGGAACCTCCTTTTTAAGCCATTCTTGGATGACGCGTGCTGAGTGCGATGGTGCTGAGTCCTGTTGGAATGTCCATGGTCTGCGGCCGAAATGTTTGTCTGCCCAGGGCTTCAATACTGTCTTTAGGACATTTTCCCGATAATATTCGGCATTTATTGTGACCCCATGGTCGATGAATACGAGCGGGGAGCGACCATCGGTCGTTACGGCGGCCCACACCATTACCATCGGCGGCGCTTGAGTTCTGGTGGCCAATCGAAGGTGTAAATTTTCAGCTGACCTCTTTGGCAAGTAAACCCGATCATTTTGTTTGTTCACAAACTGCTCAATTTGGAATGGCTTCTCATCGGAGAAATCCAAACCGGGATCGAGATTTTCGGGAACGGGATTTCCCGTTTGACATCACTAGGCATACTATTTTATGAAACCAAAACAATTTTTTTTTTATGGTAGCAAGCAAAAAACAAAAATGTATTGGTATGAAAGTTTTAATATGTTGACATAGTTCGGCAAAATACGGGTTTGGTTAGTAGTTCTTGTTACGGCTTCCATAAGTATTTCAGCTGATTTATGTTAAAGACATACAATATTTCTATTTAACTCTGAAGATGATAGAGTGGTGTCTATCGAAACTGCAGTCAATTCTACCAAGCAATTAAAACTCTCTACCAATTTTTGTATTGATTTCTATTACTTTTTTGTAATAGGCAGGAAGTAACTGGTCTCGAACCGAATAAATTCTGACTGAGTAAATTTTTTTTATTAAATTTTTTTCTAGAATTCAAATTTTCATGAAAAGTACCTTTAGTATTTGAACCATATTTTATATATATAAGCTCGGTAAAGCCGAGATACCATTTAAATTAAAGGAAATTACGATGGCTAAAAATGCTGAAAACACCACTTTCATGTGGAGACTGAAGTTTCGTAACTATCGTTAAAACAATTAGAAAGAAAAATCGATTTTTTAAAAAACTTCGTTTTTTTGCTGGGACGAAGAAAACCATAAAAAAATTGAAAAAAAATTCTAATTTTTTTTGTTAAATTTTTTGAAAGCTAGCATCCTAAAGAAGAAAAAAGTGCATATTTCAAAAAAATCTATGGATAAATGTATAAATTACACCGGTCGACATAAACCAACTTTTTTCTTGGGTTTCTGTTATAATGCATTGATTCTGTTGCAAGACATCAAAAAACGCCAAAATATCCATTATTTACTTTTAAAAGTTGTTTTTGTAAATTTTACATCGATAAGAAAGTTTTGAAGTTAAAACCTTAATAAAATAGCCAACAACTTTTTGAATTATCCATCGATTTTCTTCGGAATGGGGTCATTTAATTCTTGACCGAACTAACTTAATGATAAAATCATAAAAATGTAACAATTGTGCATTTTTAGATTGGTTTTTTTTGCCATTTATTTGAAAATTATTAACATTTTCTCAAAAAATAGGATTTTTTTCAATGTTTTGTAAGGTATCGGCGAAACCGCTAAACGGTTGGAAAATGGTTTCGTACAAAGTTGCAGACTACTTAATTTTGAATTTTTTAATATTTTCCTGAAGTAATTCGGAAAAACGGTTCTCGAGTTATACCAAAATATGTGGTGATTTTTTGAATGACGTATTTGGGAGCTTGAAATTATTTTGGGAACAACGCTATATATGGGTCGATAAAGCCTCCTAAAGGCTTCTTTCAGTATACGGGCCTTGTCAGTACAAAGTCCCATCTTCTAGATGTGGCCACTGCTCCTCTCCAGAAATTCCCATCAAAATGGGTAATTTTTGATATGACGTATATTGGAGCCTGAAATTTATTTGAAAAATACACGGACTTCAAAGTATAGGTTCGATTCTGCTATCAAAGGGTAGTATAACCCTATACTCGGTTTGGCGAAATTGGTGACCAAATTTTTTTATGGGCCTCCAAAGTTTCTGATAATCAGTGGGCCCCTCGAAAAAGGTGTCATCAGTTTTGTCCAACAACTAATTCAGACTTGGTGATACCGCTTAAGTATATTTGGCAATAATGTAGCTAAGAATATGCTGAACAAAGTTTCTTAAAATTTTTTGCGAAAAATATTTTTTTCACTTTTTTCAGAATAATTTCCAGGGACTCGTAATTTTTTACTAACCATGCTTGGCAAAATTGTAGCCAAGGTAAATCTGAACAACTTTTGTGAACATATAAATACAATCTGAACGTGTCTAGACACCCTAAATAGCTCAAAAAACCACATTGTACATCAAAAATGTTAGTATTTAACTATTATGTAACAAAAATATATTTGTTTGGTATAGGGTATGTTCAGCAACTTTATAAACAATATTAAGGCCAATATTTTTGTGGAACATATCGCTGCATCTCTTCAATAAACACGTATGTCACAAATCATCATTTTTCAAAGGACATAAAAAACTGAATATCTTTTGATTTTGCAATAGACTTCGCACTTTTTCTTTATTAATTTTGTAGCTTATACGTTTGTTAAATAAATTTAAATAATTTTCTTATATATTTTGTTCTTTATATCATATTACGATGGGTTTTTGTACTTACGTGTTTTTGGTTCTAAAAAAATGTTGCATTTTTTTGGTACTTACGAGTTTTTAGCATGATAATTTTTTTTTATTTCAACGCAATTTTGATTGTTTTTCATACATATTATTATCAAATTTACAACTAAACATCATTCTCCATTAAAAAATTTAAAAACAAAATCTTAATTATGAAGGAAAACTTTAACAAAACAAAATGATTTTTTTGTGTTCATTTCAAAAAATCTGGCTTTATAAAAAAACTTCAAAATATGCTTAGCTATCTTCAATAAACTTTAAGTTATCAAAAAAGTCCCAGTACTCTTGAGGGATGACTTTTTTTAAGGTTTGCAAATCATTGTATTTTTTTTTCTTTATTTCCAGTGGGTTTTCATATAATGGGAGTATTGTTTTTTTAATGTCATATTTTAGTTTTCTCTGTGGCGATAAAATCCATTCCTCTTTATAATTTAGTTTGAAATACATACCAGAGTTGTCGTATTTGAGGCACTTGATATCGATTACTTGAGGATCCCCAGTTTTGAGTCCAGGTCTTATAGATTTATAAAACTTTATTTGACTATAATTCTTAAAAAAATTGTGATCAATGTAATGAACATTATAAGGTTCTGGTACAGATCTTGCTTTTTTAATAACATTAACAAAGTCCATTGGAACAAAAAGTTCTTTACATTTCTTTTTTTTTTTCAATGAGAGCATGGACTGCGTCGCATTCCATTTGGGTATGGCCAACCGTCAAGTATTTTTGAAAAAGTAAATTTCTCTAATTGACTGGTATGTTATGTCAAAATATTCTTTGTTTGAATCTTTGCGACAATAGTGGCTCTCAATTTTAGGTAAAGACAAATGAATTTTTTTGCGCTATCGCGCTTACTTAAGACATGTTTAGCCTTGCCTTTGGATTTTTTTGTTGGAATATTGTAATTGTCATTATTTAAAACCCAGTTTCTGACCGACCATTCTTTTAAGCAGAAAGATATCTTCTTTTTGTTTACGCCGCTTTACCGGCACCTTTTTAACCAAACTGCTTATCAGCACTTTTCTTTGGGACCATGTCGTTCTCGTCCAAAAGTTATTAAATATTTCCTGCCGTTGAAAACTCTTAAGTTCGTTGCATTTTAAATGCTTCGCTTTCTTGCACTTTTTAAGGTCACATAATGGTTGTAACTGTTTTTTTTCTCTTATTTTTTTGCCTGCTTCTTTACCCTTTACAACTTGTTTGCTGCAATATTCCTTTCCTGTCATTCTAGCTTTTTTAATTCTGTTTCTTTCCCATTTATTTGGTTCACTCTGACCTTTTTTTCTATTGGTTTTGGTTACAATCCCTGTGGATGTATCCAGTCTGTCACTGTCACTAAAATAAAGGTCGTTGGAAGTTGAAAAATCATCGAAATCAACATCATAGTCTTGTTGTGGACATTCGTTGTTTATCGCCACAAACCGTCCAGTTTTTTCATCTAAAATATAATTTTTATCGTCCGCAAAATCTGACTTTTCGTCATATTCAAGCACTGTTGAATTGTTTATAAAAATTCCACTTATTTCATCAAGAACTTTGCCATCCATTATGAACTGTATGAAAACAAAGGAACAAAAATACTGGTTTCAGGTCCGCAATGTAATCAGATAACAAAAGTCTTAACAACTTACCTTATTCGATCAATGAAGAGATTTATGAACAAAATTGTATTTTTATATATATAACTGGTTTTTAATTTTTAAACGATGTCACTAGATCAATGTCCACTTACAACTGATCAAATTAGCAAAAACGTTTAGGTAGAAAGAATTTAATCAGCGCAAGACGTAAATATAACAGAAGCAAAAAACTAAGAATAACTGATAATAATTCTCTTTCTTTGCTCAAGTTGCTTGAAAAATGAAGGTACAGTAAAATGCTGTACTGGCAGTGAAAAGAGAGAAAGAGAGATGTAATCTTAATCACTGTGTCGGATCTAGGAGTGGCAAAGCTGTGCAGGCGCTCAGGCTTAAGAGCGTAGCTTTGAAAAAAAAAAACTAAATCCTTTTTCTAAATCCTTTAAACATTTAAAGACAAAAAACAGAACTAAAAATAAAAAAGCTTCTTTACTTTTTTCTGTGAGTGTTTTAAAAACATTTAAAAAAGGCCCTCCAGACCAGAACACCCCCTTAAATATTTTGTTCTATTGAAAAATAGATTTCACCATTCCCCTCTTTACGAACAATATTTTTCATATCATTTAAACTAATAGGACCCTGTTATTAAAATTCTAAAATAATTAAATTAAATAAAAAATAAGATAAGTAAATTCAATAATATTTCAATTTTTGATTATAAATATCAATTAAAAATGTGAGACTTTAAATTAAATATTGTAAACTTTGTTCATATACTCAGAAAATATTTATTTAAAAAATGTATTCACTCTAGCTAAAAAATTTTTATTGTACTTACGAGCTTTGCGCATTAACATATAAAATTAGTTGGAGATACGAGGTTCTTGAATTGTCCTTAAAAAAAAATTTTTCTCACAAAGTCATACAGATCTCTTCATAACTAAGTTGCAAACGTGTTTTTTTGTTAAAAAATATAAGAACATCAATTTCGTCAAAATGTCACTTACGTGTTTATTGAAGAGATGCAGCGATATTAACCCTGTAGCTTCCCCACATAACTGTAATTTTTGGCCCCATTTTAACAAATCGTAAAAAACACCCCTTAAAATGGGGAGGGCGAGGATGAAAAAGTTCTACAAAAAAAGTTCCCAAAACATAACACAAAAAACGAAAAAAAAACGGTTAAAGACTCTTATAATTGAAGAATTGACGTGTCTAAGTTTTAATTAATTTATCCATTAAGTAAATAGGGAAATATGTAGGCATTAAATTTATTAATCCATTAAATAATTCATCAATTAAAAAAAAGTCGATTAAATAGTTGAGGAATTAGTTATTAATCCATTACATATTTAATTAATGTGGTAATCATTTAAATAATTAAGGAAGTGAATAATTAAATCTTTAATCCGCTAAATATTTGGGAAAATTAAGAATTAATGAGTAAAATATATTAGTAATGAATCAAATGATAATAAATAGACGAAGAAATAAAAAAAGTTCCTACTTTTTTCATTGATTTTTTTTTCTCCCTTATATACTTAAATTCTTGTCATAAATTCAATGCAAATTATTCTTCATTCTTTAATTGTTATTGGTGGTATTCGAAGCATTACTCTTAATTCCAGTCATCAGTCACTGAATAACCTTCTATTCTATAGAGAACAACTACTTAAGCTAGTAATCTCAAATAATCCCCCGTGATCATTATCAAAACTTATAGACATTTAAGGAGCTTCTTAACCAAAAAATAACTCAATCCATCAAAGTTTACCATAAAACAAAATGTTGACGCCCTCTTCTTCGTGTTGTTGTTTTTTTTTGCAAACCTCTCAAATACTTGAAATTCTTGTCGTGACCGTTTCTAACAACTTAATCACAAATGCAGACAAATATTTCACACTGAAATAAATCATGAAACATTCATTGCTAAATAAAAGTCAAAACAAAATCCAAATGAATTCCTCCATGGAAAAACACAATCAATTACAATTAAATTACTTAAATGTTTTTAAATCAACTTTTTTTATATATTTCTGGTTGAGTTTGTTAATTTGGTTTTGGATTTATTTTTTTTTTATTTTTGGATATTGAAACCAAATCACGCATATCTAGTATTTACACAGAAGGAATTTCAGTTGAAATCTGATAGGTTGGCAATTAGAAAAGAGTAATCTATGCAAGAGGTGTGATGGAAAATGTGAATAATATATTACTATTTGGGTGTTTGGTTTGCCAACTTCAACATAGGAATGACTACTAAGAGTCGTCATCAACAATATTACAGTTTTAATTTATCTTCGAAGGACCATAATTAATGTGATGAGTTGTCAATGTCATAAAAGGAATGAATTTTAAGTGCTACCATTAATACGTGGCCAATTTACTATCATTATCATCTCTTTCATATTGACAAATAGATGGCGCTGCTCTTAAAGATCATTTCCCCTGACTTCAACTTTAAGGTAGCCGAATGATTGAGCTGTCGGCGTCATTAACGGAATGATTGTTAAGTGTTGCCACCAATAACCAATGGCCAATTTACTGTGAATATTATAATTTTCATATTGACAACTAGATGACGCTGTATTTAAAGATCACCCTGCTTAAAGATCTCTTACTCAGACTTCAACGTTAAGGCAACGAAATGATTGAGTTGCCAATGTAATCAACGGAATGACTGTTAAGTGCTGTCATCAAGAATATGACCAATTTATTGACTCACAATTCATAGATTTAATTTGGCTTCGTATGACTATCATTTATGTGATGAGTTGCCAATGTCAGCAAATGAATGACTTTTAAGTATTGCCACTAAGACGTGGTCAGTTTACTATCATTATTATCTCTTTCATATTGACAAATAGATGGCGCTGCTCTTAAAGGTCATCTACTCCGACTTCAACTTAAAGTTAGCCGAATTATTGAGCTGCCGGCGTCTTTTACGAAATTATTGGCAAGTGGTACCATTAATAACATAACCGATTTACTGTGAATATTATAATTTTCATATTGACAACTAGATGGCGCTGTATTTAAAGATCACTCTGCTTAAAGATCACTTACTCAGACTTCAGCTTTAAGGCAACGGAATAATTGTAATGACAATTCAATACTTTTTGACTACTAAGGGCCATTGTTTATGTGCTTAGTTGTCAATGTCAACAACAGAATGATTGTTAAGTGTTGCGACTAAGAACATGGCGGTGAATATTATAATTTTCATATTGACAACTAGATGACGCTGAATTTAATAATCACTCAATAGCATCAATTTGGCTTGAAGGGTCAATAAAAAAACGTTTTTTATCATTCTTTTTATTTAATTTTCCAAATTTTATTTTTTTAGCACAAAATATCGTTCAGTAGTTCGAATTCTTTTAAATTATTAATATCAAATATTTTTATGAGTTGAGGATTGGCTTAAAATCATTTGTAGCAGTTTTTTGGAAACTGTTCCCACTTTTTGAAAAACTGTTCCCACCCCAAAAAATCATGTCAAATGAATTCTCGTTTATAGTAGGACTTATTGAAATAAATCTTAAAATTTCGATATGTCAATCACTAACGTTTTTTATCATTCTTTTTATTTAATTTCCCAAATCTAATTTTTTTTAGCGTAAAAACTCGTCCAGTTTGTGAGCTCAGGATTGGCTTAAAATCATTTGTAGCAGTTTTTTGGAAACTGTTCTCACTTTTTGAAAAACTGTTCCCACCCCCAAAAATTATGCCAAATGAATTCTCGTTTATAGTAAGACTGATTTAAATAATTTTTAAAATTTCTATATCTCAGTTTCAATTTTAAAAACTAATGACTGTTAAGTGTTGTCATCAATAAAATCGTAAATTTACTTCTTCACTTCACTTCACAGCTTCAATTTGGCTTGAAAGTCCATAGTTTAGGTGTTGAGTCGTCAGTGTCAACAAAGAAATTAATGTTCATATTGACAAAAGGATGGTACTACCCTTAAAGATCATTTACTCCAACTTCAACTTTAAAGCAACAGTCAATTTACTGACTTACAGATGGCGCTGCACTTAAGGATCTCTTACTCAGAATTCAACTTAGGCAACGCCGTGATTGAGTTGCCAACGCCAACAACGGAATGACTGTTAAGTGTTACCATCAATAACATGGCAAATTTTATGGTCTTACAACTCCATAGCTTCGATTTGGCTTAAAGGGCCAATAAAATAAAAAAATGGAATTAAATCACTAACTTTTATTGTCTTTCTTTTTATTTAATTTTTCAAATTTCATTTTTGCTAAGCATAAAAACTCATTCAATAATGCGAATTCTTTTCAATTACTACTACCGAGTATTTTTATGAGTTGAAGAATTCCTCAAAATCATTTGTAGCAGTTTTTTGGAAACTGTTCCCACTTTTTGAAAAACTGTTCCCACCCCCAAAAATCATGCCAAATGAATTCTCGTTTATTGTAGTAGTGATTAGAATAAATGTTAAAATTCCTATATGTCAGTTTCAATGTAAAAACGAATGACTGCCCTTAAAGATCATCTACTCCGTCTTTAACTTTAGGGCAACGGTCATTTTACTGACCCACAGTGCAATAGCTTGCTTCAATGTGATGCCGAAGGACCATTGTGTAGGCACTGAGTTGCCAACTTATATAAGGTCATTATCATCTTTTTCACATTAACAACAAGATGGCGCTGCACGTAAATATCTTCTAATCTTCGTCCGAATTCAACTTTAAGATTTTATGGAATTTATAAAAATCCATCACTCCAACGAAATTCCAAATTTTGCTAATCGATTCCAAATAAACAATTAACTTATTGCGTTCAACATATAAATAATCCAAAGAAGTCGTCGTCGTTGTTGTCAGAAACAAACACAATAAGTGCGAATTTAACCACTCGTCCATAAAAGTAGTTCTCCGACTGCGGCTGCTGTTAGCGGCAGTTAATCTCAACCAAATATAGAAAGAAACGTGGTCATTAAACCAACCAATCATTTGTCCAACGCCATGCTGGCGGGCCGACCAAACAACTAACCATATATGAGAAAAGCGGGCTCAAATTATCGCATAAGCTTGCTGGTTAATGGGGCACACTTGCCAATCAGTAAGATTTTTAAGTCTTGAGGATTGCTAACAAATAGACAACAAGCTTGGATGATGAAGAAGGTAATGCGCTGGTTGGGGGTCAACTAACTCCTTTTCGGTATTTCTCTCTAAATCCCAAAATTCGAAATCTCTTTGGAAAACAAAAAAGTTTAATGAACCGAACCGGCGAAATCACTAATGAAGCTAACACCACCGCCATTTGGTTTTTTTTCCAAAACAATTAAGTTTCATTATAATAAAAAATACAAGCGGAATATTTTAGAGAAACCTTTTGAATACCTCCAATTCATCTGATTGATGGGGATAAAAGGTTTTTTTTTGCTGATTTTAGTTAAACTGCCAAACAAGAATCATAGCTTTTCTAAAGTGAAGTCATCACTGTTTAAAGCCATTGATGGGTCCCAAAAGGTAACCATTTTTTTTAATTTTATTAATATTTCTACAGTTGTAGATAACTAAGCAAATGTACAGTGTAAACATAGATCAATCATATTTAACGATTTTTGTGAAATGATTTCAAGGCTTTTGCTCGTAGCTAAGTACTAATTGCGGCCAATGTTTAACAAGTGGGTATGTTCTACTTTTGGCCAAGTTAAGCAAGTCAAGTACAGCAAATGGTAGACTATGCGCAGAACTTGGAAGCAAAAAAAATAAAATAAAATAAAATAAAAAAAAATAAAATAAAATAAAATAAAATAAAATAAAATAAAATAAAATAAAATAAAATAAAATAAAATAAAATAAAATAAAATAAAATAAAATAAAATAAAATAAAATAAAATAAAATAAAATAAAATAAAATAAAATAAAATAAAATAAATAAAATAAAATAAAATAAAATAAAATAAAATAAAATAAAATAAAATAAAATAAAATAAAATAAAATAAAATAAAATAAAATAAAATAAAATAAAATAAAATAAAATAAAATAAAATAAAATAAAATAAAATAAAATAAAATAAAATAAAATAAAATAAAATAAAATAAAATAAAATAAAATAAAATAAAATAAAATAAAATAAAATAAAATAAAATAAAATAAAATAAAATAAAATAAAATAAAATAAAATAAAATAAAATAAAATAAAATAAAATAAAATAAAATAAAATAAAATAAAATAAAATAAAATAAAATAAAATAAAATAAAATAAAATAAAATAAAATAAAATAAAATAAAATAAAATAAAATAAAATAAAATAAAATAAAATAAAATAAAATAAAATAAAATAAAATAAAATAAAATAAAATAAAATAAAATAAAATAAAATAAAATAAAATAAAATAAAATAAAATAAAATAAAATAAAATAAAATAAAATAAAATAAAATAAAATAAAATAAAATAAAATAAAATAAAATAAAATAAAATAAAATAAAATAAAATAAAATAAAATAAAATAAAATAAAATAAAATAAAATAAAATAAAATAAAATAAAATAAAATAAAATAAAATAAAATAAAATAAAATAAAATAAAATAAAATAAAATAAAATAAAATAAAATAAAATAAAATAAAATAAAATAAAATAAAATAAAATAAAATAAAATAAAATAAAATAAAATAACATGAAATAAAATAAAATAAAATAAAATAAAAAAAAATAAAATAACATAAAAAAAAGTAAAAACGCAATGAAATAAAAGTAAATTCAAGAAAAGATGAAAAAATGATAAAAATATCGGAAAACCCACTATTATACATTTTTAACTTTACGTAAATATTTATATTTATCGAATAATAAAATCATTACATTCAAAAATCGTTCAAATTTTTTTTATTAATTTTACCAAATTTTTATTTCATCTTTTTCGCATCAATACCGTTGCAATAATGCAAATGCTTTTAAATAATTTATATAAAATATCTTTTATGAGTTGTAAAATTGCTTAAAATCATTTCTAGCAGTTTTTGGAAAATGTTCCCACTTTTTGAAAAACTGTTCCGACCCCCAAAAATCATGCCAAATGAATTCTCTTTTATTGTAGAAATTCAATGTAAAAACGCTTACAAATAAAATAAAAATTAAAAACATAATAAAAAATATTGGAAAACCCAATATTACAGATTTTTAACGAATGTAGATTTATCAACAAAACGATAACATTCTAAACTCACTAACATTTGTTTTATTAATTTTACCAAATTTTTATTTCATCTTTTTCGCATCAATACCGTTTAAAATTCTTTTAAATAATTTATAGAAAATATTTTTTATGAGTTGTGGAATTGCTTAAAATAATTTCTAGCAGTTTTTCGAACTTTTCCCACTTTTTGAAAAACTGTTCCCACCCTGAAAAATCATATCAAATTAATTCTTGTTGATAGAGGACGAAATAAAATAAATTTTAAAATTTCTGTATGTCTGTTTCAATTTAAAAACGCATAATGATTAAAAGATTAAATGATTAAATAATTAAATGATTAAATGATTAAATGATTAAATGATTAAATGATTAAATGATTAAATGATTAAATGATTAAATGATTAAATGATTAAATGATTAAATGATTAAATGATTAAATGATTAAATGATTAAATGATTAAATGATTAAATGATTAAATGATTAAATGATTAAATGATTAAATGATTAAATGATTAAATGATTAAATGATTAAATGATTAAATGATTAAATGATTAAATGATTAAATGATTAAATGATTAAATGATTAAATGATTAAATGATTAAATGATTAAATGATTAAATGATTAAATGATTAAATGATTAAATGATTAAATGATTAAATGATTAAATGATTAAATGATTAAATGATTAAATGATTAAATGATTAAATGATTAAATGATTAAATGATTAAATGATTAAATGATTAAATGATTAAATGATTAAATGATTAAATGATTAAATGATTAAATGATTAAATGATTAAATGATTAAATGATTAAATGATTAAATGATTAAATGATTAAATGATTAAATGATTAAATGATTAAATGATTAAATGATTAAATGATTAAATGATTAAATGATTAAATGATTAAATGATTAAATGATTAAATGATTAAATGATTAAATGATTAAATGATTAAATGATTAAATGATTAAATGATTAAATGATTAAATGATTAAATGATTAAATGATTAAATGATTAAATGATTAAATGATTAAATGATTAAATGATTAAATGATTAAATGATTACATGATTACATGATTAAATGATTAAATGATTAAATGATTAAATGATTAAATGATTAAATGATTAAATGATTAAATGATTAAATGATTAAATGATTAAATGATTAAATGGGTTTTTGGTATTCGGTTTTTTGATTCTGAATATGCATTTATTTCTTTATTTTCTCCTATGATTTTACAAATGTTTTAATTTTCTCACCTCTTCATTGTTTGCTTTACCCACAGTTTCTTTCTTATCACTCTGTATTCGTCTGCCTGCTGCATGTTTGAAAAAATATTTTCTGCTAAGTAAAATAAAAACCACGTTAAAACTACCACAGAAAATAATTGCAATTTTTTTCACATTAAAAATTGCACATACACACATACTTAGATATGACTACAAAAACAGGCAGAAAAAATGAAAAAAAAAACAAAGATAACAATAAATGTTAAAACAAAAATGTTCTGTCATGCGTAACAAATTTTTACAAGTCAAAGAGAATAAATTACGAAGTCAAAACATATAAGGCAACAACGTCACCGATGCACCGACCCACCGTAGCAATCGGCCAACCAAAGTAGTGGTGCCTGTAAACGAAGCACAAAATCTGGAAAACGAGCAGCAACAATAGCACAGTTTTGTGAGGAAAAACATAAATTTTTCTATTTGCACACAATGACGCGCTACAAAGCCTTTGAACAACTTTTTCGCAATTTTTTTAAATCTACTTGAGGGATTTAACAAAAAATACCTAGAGGAAAAGAGAAATGTACCGGAAGGAAAATAGGAAAGTGTGGGAGAACTGTAGGTAGCTGTCAAACAAGATGAGTTTATGTTGGCCTTAATGACAGTAAAATGTAGTACTTTGTGACTTTTTGGAGATTTATCAAATTCTTCTGGGAACATTTTTCTCACAATAGCGGTACGCAAACTAATCATTTATGTTAAAAATTAACTAATAAGAAATTGTATTTTCGCACGGACTAATTTTTTAATGACTGCAATTTCTTTCTTGCTGGTGCGATTTTTTGTCTTAGGCAAGAGAAAACTCATTTGAAGTATAAATACTTCTTTTTTCAAAAATTGCAAAATATATTTAAAATTTTCTCGGGTAATTATCGAATAAAATAAAAATATACTCATTTATTTTGAAGATATCCAATTCCGGATAATTATTCTATGTTCTCAACTGTTTTGATAAATGTCCAATTGTGATTTTTTCAGTTCGAATAAAATGAACCGACAGGACAAATGATCGGTTTTATGAGTAGGAACTAAATTAAAAATTATTATTAATGAATGATTTTTTTTTATTTAGATTTATCTTACATTTATTATGTTTCCTGCAAAATTGCTTAGTTAATTTGAAAAATGCGTCTAAAACTATGAAAAATTACCTGGTTACCCGAATAAAATGAATCGGTTACTAGAGAAATAACCGGGTTTTGAAATGACTTGCTAGAAAAACAAACATGTTCAGTAAATAAAAATATATGCAAAGCATTGTCCAACACTTCTTTTTTCCGGTTTTTTTCAAACCGGTTATCTTAAAAATTATTGGTTTTGTTCAAAATTATTGCTTGAAACCGATTCATTGATATTTTTATGAATAATATTAGAAAAATTGCGAAAAATTATCCGGTTATCCGAAAAAATTTAACCGGTTACTTAAGTAATAACCGGTGTTTTGTAACATGAAGTATCCAGCTTCATTGAAAATATGGATGTCATTCTCGGATATATTAAATTTGAACCCGGTTATCTTAAAATGTATAGGTTTTATAATAATATAGGTTTTAAATAATAATTGTCAAAAGGCGATTCATTTGTACTAAAATGCATTTTTATGCGACACATTTTTCTATATTTGATAAGCGCTTAGAAAATATTATTGAATTTATGAAAAATTATCCGAGTTTTGAGGTAACTATTTAGACAAAAATATTCAACAATGTTAGCTATACTGATAAGATTATACCGCATATAAACTTTAAACCCAATACCTTTTTAATTTATGGATTCTGTGAATAATTGATTTCTTTAGAATTTTGTGATTTATTAATGCTAAAATGAATTTTGCTAAGACAGTTCTTCCTATATTTGATAAGCGCTTAGAAAATATTATGAAATTTATGCACAAATATCCAGTTATTCGAATAAAATTAACCGGTTACTCAAGAAAAAAACCGGGTTTTGAGTTAACTATTTAGTGCAGAATATTCGTTGATGTTAAATATATTAGTGAGATTGTCCGACATATAAATTTTTAAACCGGTTATCTTAAAAATTACGGGTTTCATACAAAATAATTGTATGAATGGCTTTTTATGATATAGTTGTTTCTGTAAGTGATATGTTTAGGGAAAATATTAGTAAAATTTTGAATAATTATCCGGTTATCCGAATAAATTAAACCGGTTACCCAAAGAAATTACCGTGTTTGTAGCAACTGTTAAGCTAGAATTATTCTGCATTGTTAAATATATGGATCACATTGTCCGAGATATAAATTTTCAACCCGGTTATCTTAAAATGTATCGGTTTTATAGTTAATAATAGACAAAATGGGATTAATTTGTTCTAAACTGAATTTGTATGCTACTGATATTCCTATATTTGGTAAACGCTTAAAAAATACTATTAAATTGATGAAAAATATCCGGTTATTTAAATAAAATTATCTGTTTACCCAAGTAATAACCGGGTTTTGTTGAAACTGTTGAGCTGGAATTATTTAGCGTTGTTAAACACATTGATGCCGTTGTTCGAGATATAATTTTTCAACCCGGTTATCTTAAAATTTATCGGTTTTATAGTTAAATTATTCGGTCTTATAGAAAAAGGGGATTAATTAGTTCTAAAATGAATTTGTATTTTACGACAAATCTTCCTATATTTGGTAAACCCTTTGAAAATATTATTAAATTTATATAAAAATATCCGGTTATTCGAATAAAATGAACCGGTTACTCAAGAAAAACTAATTAGAAAAAATTATTCAACAATGTAAATTTATACTGCCAAGATTGTACAACATATAAAATACAAAATATTTAAAAAAAAATATAATATGTACTGGCAAGATTGTACGACATATAAACTTTAAACCCGGTTACTTTTTAATTCATGGGTTTTGTGAATAATTAATTAGTTGAATAATTTTGTCAGTTATTAATGCTAAAATTAATTTTTGTGGGACAGTCCTTTCTATATTTGATAACCGCTTAGAAAATAATTTTAAATATATGAAAAATTAAAAGAAATTACCTGATTTTGAAGTAACTCGTTAGTAAAGAATATTTAGTGATGTTAAATATATAAAAATATTGGTGAGATTGTCATGACATGTACATTTTCAAACCGGTTACCTTAAAAATTACGGGTTTCATACAAAATAATTGTATGAAAGCGGTAATGTAATATTAAAATGGCTTTTCGTGATATAATTCTTCCTGTAAGTGATATGTTTAGAGAGAATATTAGTAAAATATCGAAAAATGATCCGGTTATCAGAATAAAAAGAAGCGGTTACCCAGGAAATAACCAGTTTTTTAATTAGCTGTTGAGCTAAAATTAATTAGTATTGTTCAATGTAAGGATGATATTGGCCGAGATAGAAACTCCCAACCCGGTTTTCAAAAAATGTTTCGGTTTTATAGATAATAATTGACAAATTAGTTCTAAACTCAATTTGGCAAACGTTTAGAAAATACTATTGCATTTTTGAACAAATACTCGGTTATTTGAATTAAATGAACCGATTACTCAAGAAAAACCTGGTTTTGAGGTAACTAGTTAGACGAAATTATTCACAATGTGAAGAGATTGTCCGACCTATAAATTTTAAACCCGGTTATTTTCAAAATTACGGGTTTCACACAAAATAATTGTATGAAAGCGGTACTGTAGTATTAAAATAGCTTTTCATGTTATAGATGTCCCTGTAAGTGATATGTTTAGAGAAAATATTAGTAAAATTTTGAAAAATTATCCGGTTATCCGAATAAAATGAACCGGTTATCCAGGAAATAACCGGTTTGCGAAGTAACTGTTAAGCTAGAATTATTTGGCGTTGTTAAATATATGGATGACATTGTCCGACATATATCTTTTCAAACCCGGTTGTCTTAACATGTATCGGTTTTATCGTTAATAATTGAAAAAAGGGGATAAATTAATTCTAAAATGAATTTGTATGCTACAGATCTTCCTATATTTGGTAAACGCTTCGAAAATATTATTAAAGTAATTATAAAATATCCGGTTATTGGAATAAAATGAACCGGCTACTCTCGAAAAACCCGGGTTTTGAGGTAACTAGTTAGTGGAGAATAATCAGTGATGTTAAATATATTGAAAGCATTGTCCGACATATATCTTTTCAAACCCGTTTATCTTAAAATGTATCGGGTTTTATAGTTAAAAATTGACAAAAGGGGATAAATTAATTCTAAAATGAATTGGTATGCTACAGATCTTCCTATATTTGGTAAACGCTTCGAAAATATTATTAAATTTATGAACAAATATCCGGTTATTCGAATAAATTGAACCGGTTATTCAAGAAAAAACCGGGTTTTGAGGTAACTAGTTAGTGAAGAATATTCAGTGATGTTAAATATATTGATGAAGCATTGTCCGACCTACGTTTTTTCAAATCCGGTTATCTAAAAATTTTTGGTTTTTAAAATAATAATTGACTAAGGATGGTTCATTAGTATCAAACTGTATATTTAAGCACAAGTTCTTCCTGTATGTTGTAATAGCTTCGATAATATTATTAAAATTTGGAGAAAAATAACCGGTTACTCGAATAACATGAACCGGTTACTTAAGAAATAACCGGGTTTTTAAGTGACTGGTTAGATAGAATTATTTAGTGTAGTTAGATATATTGATGACCTGTTATCTTTAAATTTGTAGGTCTTGTAATGAACTTTTGACTTAAGATCATTCATGAGTTCTAAAATAAATTTTTTGCCAGACATTTCTTTCTATATTTGATAAACGCTTAGAAACTATTATTGAAATTATGACAAATTATCCGGTTATTCGAATGAAATGAACCGGTTACTCCAGTTATAACCGGTTTTCAAAGTAACTAAAGCCTTTAAATTGTTCAGAGATCTTGTGTACAGTGATAAAAGTGACCCCTATTGTAACTTTCTAAACGGTTACCCATACATAATTACTTTTACGAGAAATGATTTGGATTTTAGACAAGATTATGATAAAGTTGTCGAAATGGCATTTTTACTAATCTGCAAAAAGTTTAATTTATTATTTTTTTAATACCCCATAATTTTTATTATTTGCTTATATTAAATGTTTAGTAAATAGTGCAAAATTTCAACTTTCTAAATGGAGTTTTAGGAAAATAAAATTTTTTTATGCAACTGGTACCAAGAAACATAAAAATGACCCCAAGCTGATAATTGTTAAGACAATTTTTGTTTTTTTTTCTGTATCCTATGTTGCTCTACAAGAAAACGTGAATATTACGCAATCATTAAAGCAGCCAACGGAAAAACAATGAAGAAAAAGTAACACAAATTATAGACCCCCAAAAGGCATAACCCACAAGCACCGAACAACCAACCAACCCAACAACCACTCAGCCAGTGAACCAGCGCAGCATGAAAATTTAGCAATTGCATAAAAAATACTTTTGTTGTCTTTCTAACGGCTCGTTTTGGTCCCAAAAACAGAAACAAACAAAAAACGAAACAAAGCTCTTTACAAAAATTAGGAAATCTATTTCGTTGGTGTTTAGGTTTTTAACGCCTTATTACCCAGCTAGTAATTTTGTTGGGCCTATAGCTAGCAGCTATACAGATAGCTCTTGTCTGATGCAGAAGAAAAAAAACGGCAAAAATGTGGGTAACAATAATAGAATCGCCTAAAATTCAAACCAAAAGGAAATTACAGCAGAAATAATAAGAAAAAACACAAGAAACCCAAATCAAGTATTGCTTGACTGACAAAACTGGTAGGCAGTTACTTTGAACTGACTGGCACACTCGGTGCCACACTCATGCTATGGACCAACCATGTGCACCTACTATGACTCAATGATAGTTTTAGGGCAATTGCGGTAATGCCTCACAATGCCTCTGTAAAATGTGTTCGAGTTGAAAGGCGTTTAAGACAAACTGATGGACAGAATTAGAGATAATGTCAATTTGTATTCGAGTGAATATATTTTTAGACTTCCTACAAGTCGTTTTCACGCCTTCAAGTTAAGGTTTTTTTTGAAATATCAAAAACCCAATTATGACACATATCCTGGACAATTAATTCTGTTAATAACCAAAGCCATAATTCACTGCCAAAGTGATGGTTATTTTTTTATGATTTGCACAAAACATTAACGCTTTTATTCAATTAACTCTTTTTCTTTTCTCGTATAGCCATTATTTTAAGCCAAAACCCCACAAAACAAAATAATTTGGGGATTGTGTTTATTGCATTATCTGTTAGCAGTAACAACAAATTGTAATAAACTAACTCAATCATAAAATGCTAATAATAAATGCAAAAAAACCCAACTGATTGAAATTAAATTTTGCAAAGATTTGCAAGAATTAATAAAAATTAAATAAATGGATTTTTTTGGTAGATTTATTACGATGCACTGTGGGATCAAACAAACAAATCGGAAAAACAATTTTTTCATTCACTCTATTATTGTTTTGAACAGGAAATTACATATTAAGCTAATAATTTTTCACTTTATATTTTATGATTTTCAAAGTGCTCTAAACTAAACTAAATTAAATTTTCACATAAAATATTCGAATAAAATGTACCGAACTAAATTGAACTAAAGCAATTAAACCGTTTATTTTTCTTTAAACCCTTTGAAATACCAACTACATTTAGAGAAAGCTATCTAAATTTCTCGAAATTAACCGTTTATTGGGATAAAATGAACCGGTTACTCAAAAAATAATAGGTTTTTTGGGTAAACAAGTAAAAAACATTTTTCAATTTATTCCATCAGAACGATTAAACGCTCCGAAATTTCAGATTTCTCAAAAAAGTCAACAAAATTAGAGGTTGTATTGACAGATCCAAATATTTTGTAACTAAAACAATTAAACCGTTTATTTTTTCTTGAAAACTCTTTGAAATATTAACTACAATGAAAGAAATCTTTTTAAATGTCTTGAAATTATCCGGTTATTCGGATAAAATGAACCGGTTACTCAATAAATATTCGGTTTTTCGGTTAAACAAATAAAGAAAATTATTTAGTTAATTAAATCTGACGGATAAAACGCTCCCAAATTTCGGTTTTCTGTAAATGTAAACAAAATTAGAGGTTCTGTTGCCAGGACTACATATTTTGTTATTAAAAACTTAAACCGTTAATGTTTTCCTTAAAACGCTTTGAAATGTTAACTACAATCAAAGAAAGCTTTGTAAATTACTTGAAATTATCCGGGTTTTCAGATAGAATGAACCGGTTACTCAAAAAAATAAAATAAAGAAATTATTCAAACGTAAAAACCGCTCCGAAATTTTAGATTTCTACGAAAAGTAAACAAAATTAGAGATTGTATTGCCAGATCTACATATTTTGAAAGTAAAGTAATTACACCGTTAATGGTTTTCCTTAAAACGCTTTAACTACAATCAAAGAAAGCTATTTAAATTTATTGAAATTATCTGGTTATTCGGATAAAATGAACCGGTTACTCAAAAATATTCGGTTTTTGGGGTGAAGAAATAAAGAAAATTATTCAGTTTATTCAATCAAACTTACAAACCGCTACGAAATTTCAGATTTCTATGAAAAGTAGACAAAATTACAAGTTGTATTGCCAGATATAAATATTTTGTAAGTAAAGCATTTAAACCTTTAATTTTTTCTTTAAAACCCTTTGAAATATTAACTAAAATAAAAAAAATATTTCAATTTCTTGAAATTATCCGGTTATTCGGATAAAATGAACCGGTTCTGTTAAACAAAAAAAGAAAATTATTCAGTTTATAAAATCAGACGGATAAAACTCGGAAATTTCAGATTTCTAAGAAAAGTAAACAAAATTGGAGGTTATGTTACCAGGACTAAATATTATGTTATTAAAAAAATTAAACCGTTAATGTTTTCCTTAAAACACTTTATAATGTTAACTACAATCAAAGAAAGGTATTTAAATTTCTTGAAATTATCCGGTTATTTGGAAAAATGAACCTGTTACTCAAAAATAATTCGGGTTTTAGGTTAAAAAAATATAGAAAATTATTCAGTTTATTAAATCAGACGGATAAATCGCTCAGAAATTTCAGTTTTGTAAGAAAAGTAAACAGGACAAAATATTTTGTAATTAAAAAAATTAAACCGTTAATGTTTTCGTTTGAAATATAAACTACAATCAAAGAAAACAATTTAAATATCTTCAAATTATCCGGTTATTCGGATAAAATAAACCGGTTACTCAAAAAATATTTGGTTTTTGTGATAATTTTTCAATTTATTACATCAGACCGATAAAACGCTCCGAAATTTCAGATTTCTAAGAAAAGTGAACAAAATTACAGGTTGTATTGCCAAATCTAAATATTTTGTAACTAAAGTAATTAAACGTTGATTTTTTCTTTAAACCCCTTTGAAATTTTAACTACAATAAAAGAAAACTATTTAAATTTCTTGAAATTATCCGGTTTTTCGGATAAAATGAACCGGTTAATAGAAAATAATTCGGTTTTTTGGTTAAACAAATATAGAAAATTATTCAATTATTAAATCAGAGTTAATCCCTCTCAGAAATGTCAGTACTCTAAGAAAAGTAAATAAAATTGTAGGTTCTGCTGCAACGACTAAATATTTTGTTATTAACAAAATTAAACCGTTTGTTTTTTCTTTAAAACCCTTTGAAATGTTAAGTACAATTAAATAAAGTTATTTAAATTTCTTGAAACTATCATGTTATACGGATAAAATTAACCGGTTACTCAAAAAATATTCGGTTTTGGGGTGAACAAATAAAGAAAATTATTCGGTTGATTCAATCAAACGTATAAACCGCTCCGAAATTTCAGATTTCTAAGAAAAGTAAACAAAACTAGAGGTTGTATTGCCAGATCTGAATATTTTGTAACTAAAGCACTTAAACCGTTAATGTTTTTATTAAAACCCTTTGAAATATTAACTACAATCAAAGAAAGCTATGCAAATTTCTTGAAATTACCAGGTTATTCGGATAAAATGAAGCGGTTACTCAAAAAGTATTCGGTTTTTGGGTTGAGCAAATAAAAAAATAATTAAGTGTATTCAATCAAACGTAAAAAAACAATCCGAAATTACAGATTTCTAAGAAAAGTAAACAACATTAGAGGTTGTATTGCCAGATCTTAATATTTTGTAACTAAAGTAACTAAACCGTTAATTTTTTCTTTAAGACCCTTAGAAATGTTAAATACAATCAAAGAAAGCTATTTAAAGTTCCTGAAATTATCCGATTGTTCGGATAAAATGAACCGGTTACTCGAAAATAATTCGGGTTTTCGGTTAAACAAATAAAAAATTATTCAGTTTATTAAATCAGACGAATGAAACGCTACAAAATTTCAGATTTCTGAGAAATGTTAACAAAATTAGAGCTTGTATTAGATGATGTAGATGATTTGTAACTAAAGCAATTAAGCCGTTTATTTTTTCTTCAAACCCCTTTGAAATATTAATTATTCAATTAAAGAAAGCTATTTAAATTTTATGAAATTATTCGGAAAAAATTAACCGGTTACTAAAAAAAATTCGGGTTTTAGGTTAAAAAAATATAGAAAATCAGAAGGATAAAACGTTTGGAAATTTCAGTTTGTTTAAAAAAAAAAATAAACCGTTAATGTTTCCTTAAAACCCTTTGAAATGTTAAATTACTTGAAATTATCCGGTTATTCGGATAAAATGAACCGGTTACTCAAAAAATATTCGGGTTTTGGGGGAACAGATAAATATAATTACTTAATTTCTGTAATCATTCTTATAAAATCTTCCCAATTTGTATAAATGCTCTGACAAAAGTAAATAAATTTTGAGTTTATTATAAACTCTAAATATTTTGTAGTTATCGAAATTAAATCGTTAATTTTTGCTTTAAAACTATATGTAATTCGATATTCAGTCAAGAAAACCTATTAAAATTTCTCGAAATTATCCGGTTTTTCGGATAAAATGAACCAGTTACTCAAAAAATATTCGTTTTTTCGGGTAAACGAATAAAGAAAATCATCCAACTTCTTCATTCATTCATATAAAACGCTACGAAATTTCAGATTTATAAGAAAAAAGAGAACATTTTAAGGTTTTTGCGAGTTTTAGATATTTTGTTATAAGAAAAAAAATTAAACCAACTATTTTTTTCTCCAAAAAACTATATGGCTACTCGAAAAATAATAATTTTTTTGAGTTATTTGTTTCTTATTTCAAAATTGGACCTTTTAATATTAACAATATACGAAATATGTATTTTTCATTACTTCTCCTCCACTCCACTGTACCTGACCTGCTAGTGTACAATACACAATAAAATAAAAGCATTACTACATTTTTTTGCGCAAATATTTCACGTTTCGTTGTAGAAAAATATAAAAACAATCAAAAACCGAAAAACGCGCAATTAAAACTTGTTTAATAATGCATTTGCATTTGATTTCTTAGTCAATGGCTGGCTGTATGGCATAAGCGTTACCGATCGGGTTGGGATAGGTAAAAGAGGAAATACATGTATGCATACTACAATATCAAATAATGGAATGATTTGCATGTCATCATCACAATCAATGAATCAATAATAAACAAAATATTTGCATTTTTGGAAAGAAAAATTTCGCTTACTGGACAGTTTAATTTTGTGAATGAATTTGCGTGGTGGCTATTTAAAACAAAACTGCTAGCCAAAAAGAAACAAGAGCTACTGGATGACGGGCATATTGGGATGAGTATTGATTGAAAAATATCAAGTTGAACGATGTTGTAATCATTGAAACCAATAAACAATGGAAACTTGTAGAATCCGCATGAATATCGGTATAAAATTAATTGTTGAATTTATTTCAAATATGAAACGTATGTTTAAGTTTTTGAATACTGCGTATAAGTTGAAAATTCGAATAAAATAATTTCAATAATAGCAGATGAGAAATATTACAATTTGCAACCGGTTATTCGAATAAATGGAACCGATTACTTAACCAACAAACCGGGGGTTTTTGAGAATGATTCATAATATAAATAAGACGAAGGAATCGTTATCATGTGCAGATGCAAAATATTCAAATTTTGAAATTTGCAACCGGTTATTCGAATAAATGCAAACCGGTTACTCAAACAAAAAACTAATTTGTTCTACAATATAAATAAAAATTTCGAATAATTGTGAATTATACCATTGAGAACTAATCATAATATAAATTAAATAATTCTAAATTAGTTAAGTGAGAATGAGTCATCAACGTAAATATTATTTTTAAAATATATTCTAAAGAAAAACATATTGTTTTTGCTCATTTTTAAAATTCTCCCATATTTTTGCAATTCACAGATTAAATGATTCACTTGTGCCGAATTAAATAAAGAAGCCAAAAAGTATTTTAATTAAGACAACAAAACTTATTCTTTAAGTCACCTAATAAAATCAGAAATCGAAATGTCATTCAAGCAAATGAAATTATGAATGAAATCAAAATCCAGTTTGGACCATCTAATTAAATCGCTGGAGATATTCGTAATTTGGCCTTTGGCTATATGATGATAAATTAACGAGTCATTTATTTTGGGACAAACTGAAATAGATTATATTTTAAAGATGAAAGAAATGGTTCAATGTTTCATTTTTATGACATGAAATCACACATATGACAGATTTTTTGTAGAATATTTATAAATTAGCACTTTTCGGGCTCTTTTATCACCACAAATTATTTAAATTAAATTTCTGGCAGTAAATTTCTTTAAAAAATGTGATTAGGTTTTAATTAAACGAATCAATTTATGTAGACCAGTCTGGCAATACAACCTCTAATGTTGTTCACCTTTTATAGAAATTTGAAATTTTGGAGCGATTTATACGTTTGATTGAATAAACTGAACAATTTTCTTTATTTGTTCAACCCAAAAAGCGAATATTTTTTGAGTAACCGGTTCATTTTATTCGAATAACCGGATAATTTCAGGAATTTTAAATGGCTTTCTTTGATTGTGGTTAACATTTCAAAGCGTTTAAAGGAAAACATTAACGGTTTAATTTTTTAATAACAAAATATTTACTCCTGGCAACAGAATTTTAAATTTTCTACATTTCTTAGAAAACTGAAATTTCTGAGCGTGTTATCCGTTTGATTTAAAAAACTCAATTTTTTTGAGTAACCGGTTCATTTTATCCAAGTAACCGAATAGTTGCAAGAAATTTAAATAGCTTTCTTTGATTGTAGTTAATATTTCATAGAGTTTTCAGGAAAAAATAAACGGTTTAATTGCTTTATTTACAAAATATTTAGATGTGGCAATACAACCTCTAATTTTGTTCACTTTTCTTAGAAATCTGATATTTTGGAGCGGTTTATACGTTTGATTGAATAAGCTGAATAATTTATTTGTTTACCCCAAGGAGTTTTGCTTATTCCCTGTAAAATTTCACATTTTGGATACTTTTATGGTCATAGATTATTTAAATAAAAATTTTGTCATTGTGTTTTGTTAAAAAAAACCTGTTATTTTTTGTACAACCGGTTCATTTTATTCGTGTAACCGGATCATTTACGGAAATTTAAATATCTAGCATTACGTCTCTTTTAAAACCCCAAGTAGTTTTTAAGTAACCGGAACCTTTATTTAGTTCAGTTTTCAGTATCCCTTGAATCACAGGTGAAAGCCAGGATTTTGTCTGAATCTACGCCAAAGATGACATTTCGGACACTTTTATGGCCATATATTATATAAGTGCAGTTTTTGGCATTCTGTTTTGTTAAAAAAACCGGTTATTTTTTTTAGAAACCGGTTCATTTTATTCGTGTATCCGGATGATATTTGGAATTTTAAATTGTTTTCTTTGGTGGAATTCCGAATATCAAAGCAGATTTAAGATCTTACATATAGTTATAAAAATAAATAAATTTCACAATTTTGTTCATTTTATCCGAGTAACCGGATCAATTTTGGAATTTTAAATAGTTTTCTTTGAGTGAATTTGCAATTCCATAACTTTTTCAAGAGTTATATAGTTTACCCGTAATGACAACAACATACATAGATTTTACAAAAAAAGGTGAATTTATATAATTTTTAGAAATTTCTTTGAGGGATTTTTAATTCTATTGAAGTTTGAAGAAAATACAATTAGTTTTGTGATATTTGGTAATTAGAAATATAGACTTCACTATAAATTTCCAAAATGAATTTACTTTTCTCAAAAATTTAAATTCTCAAAGCATTTTATCCATATGTCCGTACCTATCGTACCTATCATTCTTATTTAGTGATTACTTGAAAACGCGATAATTTTTTTGGTAACCGATTCATTTTATTCGAGTAACCGTATAATTTTTCCAAATTTGAACAATTTCATTGCCATAGATTATTGAAATAATATTGTTGGCATATTTTATTCGATAAACGTATAATTTTTTGAAATATAAACAATTTTCGTTAAGCAAAGTTTTTATTCCATAGCGGTTTAAGAAAAGATCGGTTTAAGAAGAGATTTAACAGAGAGTGAGAGATACGCTGACAAAAACAAATATAGGTTTCTCAATAAAAACCCTCGAAAAGTACTTGAAACTCCGATTTTTAATTACAAAATAAATATTGATTTCACAAAAAATGCAATATTTCGTTATTTTTCTTCAAAATCTAATATTTAAGACCATTTTATGGAATTATTGATTAATTTTGGCTCAACCATTCTTCTAAAAACCGGATAACTTTTGAAAATTTAAACAATTTCATTGCCATAGATTATTTTAATAATATTTTTTGTTGCAAACCCCGGATATTTTATTTGAATAAAACGTATAATTTTTCGAAATTTAAACAATTTTTTAAGCAAAGTTTAATTCCATAGCTCTTTAATAAAAGAGCGGTTAAGTAGAGGTTTAAGAGAGAGAGAGAGGGAGGCGCTGATAAAATATAGATTTCAAGCTTCACTCATTTACTTTTATCAGAAGTGCACAATTCCAATTTAATTTCGTAATTTAAAAAACTATTTCCCAAAAAAAACCCCAATATTTCTCTTTATTTTCCTTCGAAATCTAAAAAAAATTTATCCTCTGGTTTGAAATTATTGATTAATTCTGGTTCAACCATTTATCGAAAAACCGATTATTTTTTGAGTAACCGGTTCATTTTATTCGAGTAACCGGATAATTTTTGGAAATTTTAATAGTTCTCTGCAAGTGATTTTGCAATTCCATATATTTTTTAAGAAAATATAATTATTTGAACCGCGATGGCAACTAAAGATTTCAAACAAAAAAACCCAAATTCATTTAACTTTCTCAGAAATGTTAATTTTCGTTTTATCGATATGCTTGTAGCTATTGAATCATTTTGTACCAGTTGTTATTCGAAAAACCGATTATTTTTTTGAGTAACCGGTTCATTTTATACAAGTAACCGGATATTTTTTTAGAAATTTCAATAGTTTTCTTTGAGTGAATTATAAATTCCATAGAGGTTTTAAGAAAATGGAATTAGTTGGGGGATATTGGGAACGACAAACATCGATTTCACAATAAATCACCGAAATTAATTTACTTTTTTCAGAAATTTAAATTTTTTAATGCGTTGTATTCGTTTGACCGGATCTATTGAATCATTCTCATCCAAAATTTGCTGGTATCCGATTCATTTTATTCGATAACCTTATCACTTTTAGAAGTTTAAAAATTGCCCTTAAGAAAAGTTTAAGAAAAGAGCGGTTAAAGAAGAGGCTTAAGAGAGAAAAAGAGAGAGGCGCTGACAAAAAACAAATATAGATTTCATAATAAAAACCCCCATTCATGCACTTTTCTCCGAAGTATCAAATTCCGGACCAATTTAGCTTCGAAAAGTACTTGAAACCGCTATTTTTAATTACAAAATAAATATACATTTCACAATAAAAATCCAATATTTCGTTATTATTCTTCGAAATCTAAAATTCCGAACCGTTTTATCTTGTTCATTCTTGTTATCTTGTTTAGAATTAATGATAAATGTTGGCTCCGCCATTCTTCGAAAAACCGATTATTTTTTGAGTAACCGGTTCATTTTATTTAAGTAACCGGTTATTTTTTGCAATTTTAAATAGTTTTCTTTAAGTGAATTTGCAATTCCATATCTTTTGTAAGAAAATATAATTAATTTACCCGTGATGACAACAACAAATACAGATTTTCTAATAAAAATCGCAAATTTATTTAATTTTCTCTGAAATGTAAAATTTCAGACCGTTTTATCAGTTTTCTTGTAACTTTTAAATCGTTTTGAACCAATGATTACGGAAAAATCCGATTATTTTTTGAGTAATCGTTTCACTTTATTCGAGTAACCGGATAGTTTTTGTAATTTTAAATAGATTTCTTTAAACGATTTTACAATTATTAAGTGTTTTTAAGTAAATATAGTTAGTTTAACAATGCTGACAGCCAAAAATATCGATTTTGCTATAAAAACCACGAAATTTATGAACTTTAATAAGAAATTTCAATTCCTGGACCATCTTATCAGCCTACTTGTAGTAATAGAGTTATTTTCTTTCAGTAACTACCCCAAATGTCAATTAATTTGCAAGTAACCGGTTTATTTTCTCCGAGTAACCGGTTCATTTTATTCGAATAACCGGTTTTGGTTTGACGATTTTAATAGTTTTCGGTGAGTTAAATATAAAACCGTTTTGTTTTAGGTATTTTTTTATTACTAGGTCTATTATATCGGGGAATTTAAGTAAAATAAAAACCGCTGATTATTTTATTTTTGATTTCTTCTGATATTCCTTAAGTAAATACCCGAACGGCATGGTATTTGTTGAGTAATCGGTTCATTTTTGTCTAGTGAACATTTTTTGTTGAATGATTTCATTGACTTGAAATTTTATTCTCTGATTATTTTATGAAACCAAATTATTTTTTTTTTAATTTTTTGAAAATCTTGGGAAAAATGAGAATCTTTCATTATTTTTTTTATTCTCTGATTATTTTATGAAACCAATTTTTTTTTAAATTTTTTGATAATTTTGGGGTGTTTAGAGGAAAATGAGAATCGCTGACTATTCTATGAAGCCAAATTATTTTTTAAAATTTTTTTGTAAATCTTGGGGAGTTTAGGGAAAAATGCAAATCTCTGATTATTTTTGTATTCTCTGACTATTTTATGAAATCAAATATTTTTTTAAAAATTTTTGAAAATCTTTGGTAGTTTAGAGAAAAATTAAAATCTCTGAATATATTTTTTTTAAATAAAAGATTGCATTCTTTTAGTAACATGATCATTAAAAAACGATTAATTAATTGAAACCCATCTAAGAAACTTGCCCTCCTTCGGGGCAATTGATAACATCCAAATTGCATGCTTTCATGTGGTATGAAATCATGTTCGGCTTTGTATTCCACATCCAAGTCAAAGTTGAACTGCGGAGAAAATTGCGTGTCCGGATTTGAGGTTTTTTTTTTGGAATTTTCATTACAAAATTATTAAATTTATGGCAAGTGTTAAATATTAATACGAATGAAGTAAACAATAACAAAAGTTAAGTATAACATGATAAGAAAAAGTAACACTTTCACTTTTCGCTTAATGCCGATGAAAGATGAAGCAAATAAATACATATTAAAGAAAGAAATATATGCAACTTTTCATTTCATTCGCCGCCTTCTGCAGAGAGATGGAAATGAGCGCATCTCTGTAGCTCAAAATAATATAGGAGTTAGGAGCAATATTTTCAAATTTTACAATGGGAATGGCAATTTATTGATGACATCTTCTTGGGTTGTTGGCTTTTGTTTTAGACGAAACTATTTTGCAGTTTTCGTTTTAGTTCGAAGCTAATTTTCGAAGTTGTTGTTTTGGAGGGAAAAACGTCTGTTTTTCTATTGAATTTGATGGGAATCTTTTTGCGATTCATCGCCATTCAAATCTAAATATTGTCTGTAGGTTTTTCTCTTCGCTCTGCTCCACTCTGTGTGTTCGATGTTTTCGTCATACATTTCAAAATCATTCGTTTTGATTTTGTGTGAATTTAAGACTATGTTTTTTTTTCGTTTGTTTATTTACCATCATCATCAGCATTTCGTTGGATTTTTGCATATTGTACATAATAAGTTTAAGTTATTGTGCATTGTTTAGGTAAATGTTGATGTCTGTATTTAGTAGTCGACAGTCCATCTTTGTTTTGAGATTTATTTTATTTCATGCTGAAATGCATGAAAACAATCATTGCCGTAAAATTTATTTAAATATGTATTTTTTTCGCAACAATTTCTAGTGTATATTTTCCAAATGAATTCCTTGGCTCACAGGAAATTCGAATGAAGTAATCTTGTGGTTTGGTCCGCATAACATTATCTATTCATAACATTTATGCTATGCATTAAGAAACCTTCAAATAATTATAAAAACATAATTTTTTTGCAAACATTTTTTGGAAATACAAAACAATAATAAATTTGGGAAAAGGCCGGTGCTTGGCTCCCCAAAATATTTGTAAAGATAACATACGCGTACACTTATTTACACGAAAACTAAACAATTTTACTTTGTTTTCCTGAATAATGAAAATAATTTTGCTATTTATTATTGCAAGAAATTCACATATTCGTACACTTTTTTTGGTTTCATTCCGGAAGCTAAATTTATTCAGCATATCCATTCGTTATAAAACCGGTTTTTACTCAGATAACCGGTTATGTTTATTCCAATATCCGGTTCATTTTCCCAAAATCTATAGGATACATTTCAATGATTTATTAAAATCATAAGAAAGTCAGAAATAACAAACAGAATTATAGAAAAAAACTATTTTTATTTTGCCAAAAGAATTATTAATTTTCCGAAAAAACATGTAATTTCTTTGTTTTTTTAAAGAAATTCACATTTTCACACATTTTTCAATTCAGTTTTATAAATAAAAACATGTCATTATAACAAATCTTTTAAACCCCGTTAATTCTCGAGCAAACGGTTCTATTTATTCCAATATCCGCTTAATTTTTTCAAAATCAAATTAACATCTTCGATGTTTTATTAAAAACGTAGCAAAGCCAGAAAGAACAAAGTGGACTATAGAACAAATTTCTATTATTTTATTTTTCCAAAATAATTGTGATTCATTTGTCGAAAAAACGGGTAACTTTTTTAAGAAATTCGGACACTTTTTTCATTTTAGTTTTATGAATAAAAAAATTAAGCTTATCGATTCGTTGTAAAAAGTTTAATATCCGGTTCATTTGTTCAAAATCTAAGAGACATATTCCAATGTTTTATTAAAACCATAGTAAAGTTAGAAATAACCAACTGAACTACGGAGGAAATTCTTATTGTATTTTCTAGACAAAATTATTCTTGGCGAAACACCGTGACATTTTTGGTTTTTTAAATAAAATCACTTATTCGCAAACTTTTTTCATTTCAGTTTTATATTTAAAAAATTTCAGCGGCCGATTCGTTTTAAAACCGGTTATTACTCGAGTAATTGGTTCTATTTATTTGAATATCCGGTTAATTTTTCAAAATCAAATTGACATCGTTCTTTTGATCTTTTAATAAAAGCGTTGCAAAGTCAGAAAGAACAAAGTCGACTATAGAACCAATTGCTATTATCTTATTTTGCCAACATAATTCTGATTAATTTGTCGAAAAAACGGGTACATTTTTTAAGAAATTCACATATTCGGACACTTTTTTCATTTTAGTTTTATAAATAAAATAATTTCAGCTAATCGATTCGTTGTAAAACCCGTTTTTACTCGAGTAACCGGTTCTATTTATTCGAATATCCGGTTCATTTTTCCAAAATCTAAGAGACACCTTTCAATATTTTATTAAAACCATAGCAAAGTAACAAATACCCAACTATTTTACGGAAAAAATCATATTGTCTTTTACCAAAAGATTCATGGCTAAAAAACGTGAATTTTTTTGTTTTTATATAAAGAAATTCGCTTATTTGGACACTTTTCATTACATTACAGTTTTAGAAATACAACATTTTCAATCAATCGTTTTATTATAAAACCGGTTTTTTCTCGAGTAACCGGTTATATTTATTCGAATATCCGGTTTTTTTTAATATCTAAGAGACATATTTCAATGTTTTATTAAAATCATAGAAAAGAAAGAAATAACCCAATTAAATTACTAAATTACGAAAAAAAATCATATTGTCTTTTATCAAAATAATTCATGGCTAAAAATCGTGACATTTTTTTATTTGGACACGTTTTTCATTTCAGTTTTAGAAATAGAACATTTTCAACAAATCGCTTTATTATAAAACCGGTTTTTACTCGAGTAACCGGTTTTATTAATTCGAATATCCGGTTCAAATTACCAAAATCTAAGAGACATCTATTAGTGTTTGAACTACGGGAGAAAATTTTCCCCAAAATAATTCTTGCTTAAAAATCGTGACATTTTTGTTTTTATTTTAAGAAATTCACTTATTGGAACACTTTTATTTCAGTTTTAGAAAAAAACATATTCTGCCTGTCGATTTGTAATAAAACCGGTTTTCACTCGGGTAACCGGTTTTATTAATTCGTATAACCGGTTAAAATTTCCAAAATATAAGAGACATCTATTAATGTTTTATTAAAACCATAACAAAGTTAGAAATAACAAACTGAACTACGGAAGAAATTCCTATTGTCTTTCTTTTACAAAAAAAATCTGAGTAGTCAAAAAAACTGTAATCTTTTCGTTTTATTTGTAAGAAATTCATATATTCTGAAACTTGTTTCATTTTAATTTTAGAAATAAAAAAATCAGATAATCGACTCATTATAAAACCGATTATTACTTGAGTAACCGGTTTTATTTATTCGAATATCCGGTTCATTTTTACAAAATCCAAGAGGCATCTTTCAATGTTTTATTCAAAGCATAGCAAAGTCGGAATTTGCCGAAAAGTGTTTAATTTGGCGAAAAATCATGAAATTTAAAATCTTTTATAAAATTAACATTTTCTGAATCTTCTTATTTTGATTTTATGAATAAAACATTTTTTAGCTTGTCGATTACTTGTCCTTGGTTTTACCCGAGTAACCGGTTATATCTATTCGAATATCCAGTTCATTTGTCCAAAATCTAAAAATTATTTCAAAGTTTTATTAAATAAAAGAAATAATAATAAACTGATTTATAAAAATAACAAATGATCTATAGAATAAATACTTATTATTTTTCTTTTGAAAAAATAATTCCGAATATGTTGAAAAACGAGTACTTTTTTGTCTCTTCACATATTCTTCAAAAATTTGGATGTTTTTCTCATAAATAACAAAATTTTAGCTAATCGATTCAATGTAAAACCGGTTCGTACTTGTGTAATCGGTTTTATTTTTTCGAATATCCGGTTCATTTTTCCAAAATTTACAATACATTTGCAGTGTATTATGAAAACCATAGTAGTAAACGGGTATAATTATTTAAATATCCGGCTCATTTTTGCAAAACGGTAAATTTTTGTTTAATTTTAATATTAACCTTTGAATTTAATTTTTTTCCTACAAATGTTCTAAAAAGGTTGCTTAATAGTAAACTTAAAATTAGATACATTTATTTTTGAAAAAAAAAAAACTATCTAAAATATAATGCGGATTTGAAATTTTCAAAATTGAAAAAGTAACTTTTGGGTTTTACGAAATTTTTAATTTCTCTTGAACGGCTGAGCCGATTTTCACAGAGTTTACGTTGTATGAAAGCGAACATAACGACCAATTTTTGTGATCTGTTATTTAATTTATAAAATTTTTTCGATCCATTTTTTTATAACTATACTTAAAAAAACAGAAGAAAACTCTCCAAAATTGCCAGACCTACCTTAGTATTTCGACCATAACTTTAGAAGTATTGAGTCCCCAAAAAAACAATTACTGTTTTGGATTTGTGAGGATCTGGTGCATATTCATATATTAGTCAATTACATTTTGTGAAAATCGGTTCAGCCATTCTAGAGCAATTTCAAATTTCGTAAAACAAGTGAACCCAAAAAAACGACACTTTCACGTAGAAACGAATGTTTAGTAACAGTCGGTAAAACAATTAGAAAAAATAGTTTTTTTTCTTTTTCAAAAAAATCATTTTTTGCTGACACGAAAAAAAAACATCAATAATAGAAAAAATTGCAAGGAAATTGTTTGTTCCATTTTTTGAAAGCTAGCATCCTAACGGCGTCAACAATGCCCATTTGCAAAAAAGTCTATGGAAAAATGTATAAATTAAGACTCATGTTGTAAAAATAGGGAAATTACAAAAAATTAATTTTTAATATATTTTTTTTGACATACAATATATATAAAACAATATATATATATATAAACAATACTCTGTACAAACATTTATGTGCTTGTATGGACTGGAATCTAAATTATAAGCAATTAACTTTTTGTGCAAAATGGTCCATTTGTATATGAGGTATCAAAAGGGGCGTGGTACGAGGGTTGCCATATATATTTCTGGCCCAGGCAACACTAAGTGTTGCCTGGCGCCATCTGACATTTGCATTGGAAAGTTTGACACTTTTTTAGCATAACTTCACTCAGACCGTTTTGTCATTTGAGCGCGAATTGTTTTGGTTACAGTGTGTTGAAAATTCACCTCCAAAACATGGTTTTTGAACGCTTTTTGAGCTGCTTCAGGCGTCGAAAAACGTTGACCAAACAGTTTATTCTTGATGTGTGTGAATAAGAAGAAGTCATTGGTTGTCAAGTCAGGGCTGTACGGCAGATGACCCATCAATTCGACGTTTTGGCCTGTCAAAAAGGCGCTGGTTTGATGTGTGAGAGCTCGCATTGTCATGGTGCACAATGATTCGCCTTCTCTTGTTCGATTTTCTCCGAAGACTTCAGGTCGCCACAAGCGGAACAGTCGCCACATGACCAGTTTTGCCGGAGAAACAGGCGACCATTTGCTTCGAAGTGCTTCTTCCGCGAACAACTTTCGTTGGATTTGGCTCGTCTTCGAAGACCCACACGGTCGATTGCTGTTTTGTTTCGGGCTCATACGCATAGATCCAAGATTCGTCACCTGTGGCGATCTTATAAACATCTTTTGAAGCACCGCGATAGTATTTTTTCAAAATTTCTTTGCACCAATCGACACGAGCCTTTTTTTGAGCGATTGTCAAATTGTGCGAGAGAACAAACCTTTTTTACGGCCAGGTGTTCATGCAATATCGAATGTATGCTGGTGGAAGAAATGCCCAAGGTTGCCTCTATCTCACGGTATGTCACATGACGATCATGCATTATCAGTTCACGCACGGCATCAATGTTCTCTGCCACAAGGGCCGTTTTTGGACGACCTTCGTCTTTGAGCGAGCGTCGGCCACGATTGAATTCATTAAACCAGTTTTTCACAGTGCTATAGGATGGTGCTTCATCGCCATACAAAGATTTAAGTTCATCGATGTACTCTTGTCGTGATAATCCACGTCGAAAGTTGTGAAAAATAATCGCACGAAAATGTTCATGAGTTAATTCCATTTTTTTGCCAAATTGATTTTTTCAAGTCACTGTATACAGCAGAAATGATGGTCGTAAGTCAAAACGTTCTGAGTACGTTTATGCTAAAAAATTTCAAACTTTCCAATGGAAATGTCAGATGGCGCCAGGCAACACTTAGTGTTGCCTAGGCCAGAAATATATATTGCAACCTCGTAATAACGCCTATTTTGTTCGGAACAACAGGTACTGTTAAAGCATTACACACCACTAAATTTTAAGTATTTGTATGTATTGGAAACAAAGTTATAAGCCGTTAACCTTTTGTGCAAAATGGTCCATTTCTAGCGACCAAAAAACTAATACTATGTGTGGAATTTGGAATGATTCTTAGTAGTGGTATAGATGTTATGAGATAACTAATATTTCACTAAATTTGTGGAGTCTTCCAACATGGTGCATTTTTGACCTTACCCTGAGATAAAAAAATATTAACACATACAAAATTTTGAGTTAATCGGTTAATTCGGTCGACTAAATTGCTAAAATGACTTATAATGGCCTAAAACCGATCTATGCCAAAATATGTTAAATCGTATTTCTGCCAAAAGTGCTATAATTTTTTAATTTATCCATAGATTTTCTTGAATTAAGTATTGTTTTTCCGTTAGGATGTTAGATTTCAAAAATTGAACAAAAAATAGTTTGCCAGCAAAAAAAGATTTTTTTTTTAAAACAATTTGTTTCTAATTATTTTAACGACAGTTACTAAACTTATGATTCCAAGTGAAAGCGTCATTACTAATATTTGTGGTCCTCATAATTTCTTATAATTTTACGTGTGTCGAGCATTTACTTCAAAAAATATGGTCCAAATAGTGTATCCCTGCTATATTGAGCATATTATTAAAAAAATTTCGAAATACTAAAGGCACCTTTCAAGAAAATGGGAGTTTTAAAGACAAAATTAAAAAAAGTGAGCATAAATTTTTTTTTCGTGTTTAGCCCTTTGACAATATTTGTGTTGCATAGTGTAAGCGATTACAGGGCTGTAATGTTATTCATACGCCCCAGTGGTCGAAACAATAAATATACAAGTAAAGAGAGATTGAACTGGAATTTTACCGGTTTTTGATGTTTGTGTTAAGTTTACTGACATATATAGTAAAATTTTATGTGCTACATATTTGTAGAACATTTCACCATCCCCCGGCCTCCTCTAAGGGTTGTGTTTACGATTTGTTAAAATAAAGTCGAAAAATACCCTTATGTAGTGAAGCTAGAGGGTTGACATGTTCTAAAAAATATTGGCCTTAATGTTATCTACAAAGTTGCTGAACATATCATTCACATAGTTTCATAAGCCGATATGCTGCAAGAGTGGGAACACTTTAAGCCCCCTAAGATGAAAACCCGATGTGATCTTTCAAAATGCCGATACACGTATATATTTTTTTGGTCTCCTCTACCAGAATCCTTTGTCGGAACCCCGTTATTTTGGAAAATGTTCGAAAATTATTGTACAGTGTTATTAGTTGCTCCGGTGGATTTTTTTTTTGTTTTTTCTTTGTTTTTCCCATATCTTTCTATTTTTTCGCAAAGATATCATAATTAAATAATCGCCTTTCATCACGTTTTGTCTTTGACAAAAATGAGCTATTGTATAATAGATTGTCTGTCTACTTGAGCAAATTAATACAAGTTATGCAAAGAGTGTTAATTAAATAATAAAAAGGGCTCTCAACTAGAACCACAGTAGCAGCAACAACAACAGCATTGTAGGCAGCCTTATTAACAACCAAAAACAAGTTGTTAATTTTGTAATATAATACGAAACAAAACGTTACAATTACACGCGAATAAGTAACTACTACTACTGCTGGAGGTGAATAAACCGATAAAACCGGATCGCACAAAAGAGGGAAAAGTTCTGTGGGAAATGTTATTTGTTGAGTGATGAGTGAGTGCCTATGAAAATTTCTAGTCATTAAAGTTAAATGCATCAAATGAAATAAATGTTCACTCAAGCTTTTTATCTATATAATTCAGATTATTTAAAACAAAGTCATTAACCATTTCAGCTCGGCCAAATAGGAGAGGGGAGTCATTCCATAGTAAAGTTCATACAATATGTTCACTTGCATTTTGTTTTGCTTTTTTTTTGGGTGAAAATATGTATTTTTTTTTAATTTTTTTCTTTGGTTCCCACATTTTCACCAAAAAAAAATATCTCACCGCCATCAGCGAGCGAATGACTAAACAAAAAGTTATTGTATTCGCAATGGGTTGTGTATATTTTTGTGTGTTTATTTTTTATTTCTTAATGTCTAAACTAAAAAGATTTCACTTCATGTCTTGTTATAATACAATTAACTTTCGTTAGAGCAGAAATTTTGTTGGCAGATTTTTCAAAAAAAATTTCTTTTTAAAGCCGCCAGCGATGAATGAACGATTAACAAGCGCGCATTATTTTATTATGAGATATTTTTCAAATTAATCTGTTCAAAATGTGTCTTTAAGAAAATGAAAAAAACGTTAGGTGACATAGTCGCTTTGGAAAAATTGCGTGATTGAGTTAAGAAAACATGCAATTTAAAGCTAGTCTAAAGCCAATATTTTTTACCGTAAATATTTTTCTTCGTTTTAAGAAACTGTCAGCGAATAATTGTCAAAGCGTCTCAGAGTACATTTTAAATATCAATGCCCACACGAACTACATACAAAGTAGGTATTCAATATTTGCCGAAATTTGTCTTCCCAAGTTTTCCTTCTAAAATTTCGATTTTTGAGATCGGTTCTTTTGTCAAAATTCCACAGATTTACTTATATATATAGGGTGACCTAAGTAGAGATACTTTTTTCAATAGCCTTTTGTGACAGATCACGTGTGAGTCGTGTCATGCTGCCATGTTATTTTTGTTAAGTATTGTTTGGCATTTCATCATGGAAAGACTTACGCCTGAAAAACGTTTACAAATTATTCAGTTTTATTATCACAATAATCGTTCGCCAATTGCGCTAAGTCCATTTTTTTAAATCCAAAAAAAAACTCTTTCTAGTCGACCCACGACCTTGACACCCATGAGCAATATTTTAGCTCTCGTTAAGAGCTATCTTTTTGCCATTGACCGATTCCCGATCCGACGTACCGGAATCATCGGTCCATATTTCTTCAAAAATGATGCCGGTGAGAACGTAACCGTCAATGGCGACAATGCCTGAAATTGAAGCTCGTAATCTCGGCGACTTTTGGTTTCAACAAGACGGCGCCACTTCCCACACATCGCATCAATCAATGGATTTATTGAGAGAACACTTCGGTGAGCAGATAATTTCACGTTTTGGGCCGGTCGATTGGCCACCAAGAGCGTGTGATATCACATCGTTAGACTTTTTCCTGTGGGGATATGTAAAGTCTAAAGTTTAGGCGGACAAACCCGCTTCGATTCAGGCCTTGGAGCAAAACATCACGCGTGTCATTCGCCAGTTACCAGTCGAAATGCTCGAACGAGTCATCGAAAATTTGACTCAATGGATGGACCATCTGAGACGTAGCCGCGGCCAACATTTGATAAACATAATCTTCAAAAAATAAATGCCAAAGAATGTTCTTTCAAATGATAATAAACATTCCCCATTTAATTTGAATTTTCTGTGTTTTTATACCCTCCACCATAGGATGGGGGGGGTATATTTATTTTGTCACTCCGTTGGCAACACCTCTAAATATTGATCTGAGGCCCCATAAATTATATATATTCTTAATAGTCGTAAAATTCTAAGACGATTTAGCCATGTCCGTCTGTGGTAATCACGCTACAGTCCGCAATAATAGAGCTAGGTTGATCAAATTTGGTACAAATACTTCTTATAGTTACAGGTTGTTTGGGATTGCAAATGGGCCATATCGGTCCATATTTAGACATAGCTCCCATATATAGCATCTAACTCGTTGTGATTCCTACTGTTCTCATCTACTATATTTTTTGTGTTTTCTTTAGGTTTGAATTATTTTGTGAGGTCACATGCTATCCATGGTGGAGGGTATATAAGATTCGACATGGCCGAACTTAACGCTTTTACTTGTTTTCTTTAAAAAAGTAGGGAACCTCGAAATGTATCACGGTACATTAGTATAGCTAATAGTTGCTGATAGCTGATTATGGAATTTAAATTAGAAAACTAACTCTTAAATACCAATTAATTTAATAAGTCACTGTCAGTTTAATCTCAGCGATTTCTTAATTTCTTTATTTTTTTTGCCTGAATGTCTATTAATATTTTTTTTATTTAAAAACTGTAACTTTCAAACATTTATTTCATAAATCAATGTCGCCTAAATCCACCCGTTCACTGACTGGCCTTTGTGTAATTTGCTGCGCTTTTCTTTGACTTTCCACAATTTTAAGCGGATTTAATTCAATCAAATTGTTTTTTATTACAGACCAGACCAGACCAATTGTTAATGTAATTTATGAATTTATAAATATGAAAACTGAATGTATGCAGCGTTTTTTTTCTAACCTATTATACACTTTTGTTGATTGCAATTTCTTGGAAGCTTGTTTTCTTCACTGTATTTTTATGTTGAATTATTTTGCTTTTTTGTTTAATATAAACTCATAACTTGTGCTATGTGTTTTATGTATCGCAACGATTGGAAAATGTTTTTTCTTTGTGATGTGTATTTTTAAATAGTAACATGAGATTTGAAATGAAACGGACTTTTCAATTTGAAATGATCAATTAATAAAATTACACACACATTAATTACTTTAAGTGGGGAGTTTTTCTGCAAAAAAAAAAATAAATAAATAGACGCATTAAAATGCAGATTACTTTAAATGAAATGAAGCTTAGATAGAAACCGGTTCAATGCAATAATAATGCTTATGCTTTATAGATCATTATGTAGGTTATGAAGAGTTATAAATGAAAATGAAGAAAAAAAATTACTTAATTGTAAGTTCAACATTTTTTTGTTAACTATACAGGGCAACAAATGGTATGGGTCAGAGATCGGCGGGGATTCTCACTACAGGGAAATGTTATATCGGTGTTCCGCCGTTTCGTTTTGGAATCGTGATATACCGAATTGAAGTTAGTAAGTATCGTAAAGGTGAAACTTTCACCTTTGGGGGTCTTTTGTTTGACATAACTCGAGAACGACTTGTCCGATTTTGCTGCAACAAATTTAGAAAAATTAAGAATTACAATTCCTAATTTTTAATGGCAATTCCACGTGGAATTTGTATACCCTCCACCATAGGATGGGGGGGTATATTCATTTTGTCATTCCGTTTGTAACAACTCTAAATATTGATCTGAGACCCCATAATATATACATATTCTTAATCGTCTTAAAATTCTAAGACGATTTAGCCATGTCCGTCTGTCCGTCCGTCCGTCCATCCGTCTGTTGTAATCACGTTACAATCTATAATACTTGAGCTAGGTGGCTGAAATTTGGTATAGATACTTCTTATAGCTGCAGGTAACTTGGGATTGTTACCTGCAGCTATAATGTCACTTCAAGAGTGACATAACTCAAAATTTAAAATTGCCAAGATGTGTAACTTTAAGTCCGTAAAAAAAGATCAGAAACATGAAATACGATGTTTAAATACGCTTGAATAATCCGAAATATGATTGTTTACTTATAGACAAAGTTTCGCTGAGATAAATATATGAACATTTGCAAAATTCGAATTTTTGTAAGGTAACTTTAAAAATTTTAAATTTTGAGTTATGTCACTCTTGAAGTGAGTGAGCGGTATGGTCTGAACCAAAATTAATTCTGACAGAATAAAAATAAAATTACAATAATTTTTTTTAAAATATTTTTAGTGTTTAGGTTTATTTAGTTTTGTATACTAGTGTAATTAGTTTTGTATACTAGTTGTTTAGTTTTGTATACTAGTGTAATCGGTTGCTTAAGAAATTTTTTTTTCGCAAATTGTTCTTGAATTTTGTTCTGCTTATAATAAAACCTCCAAAGATTGAATAAAAATAACCGGTTACTCGGAATTTAAATGGTTTAATTATAATGAGACTAGCGGACAAAATCTGCTCTAAAAATCATGACGAAAAAAGTTCCCCAGTGTCTTAAAGCCTGTGTTTAAATTCATAAAGAAAAAACGAATTATTATATCCTTTGTAAATGAATTCCACATTAAAGAATAACAATATGTAAAAATAACCATTTTTCTATCACCGATTATTCCGGATATAAACGAATTGTAAAATAAGTCTCTAAAATAAAGAACAAATTACGTAAGGCAAAAAATTGGATTATTGTATCCCATAATGTCTTAAATTCATTTAATTTTATTCAATAAATTTTTCTGGATTTTTATTTGGATTTTCATCCAACCGCTTCGTATTACCTAAATAACCGGTTATACCGGTTTCGTGCGAATTTAAAGAAAAAAATGTGAATATTAAGTAAACAATTACGAATGTGTAAACATCTAAATAAAATTGTTCAAAAATGTCCAGATTAAAAATAACAATATGTAAAAATAACCATTTTCCTATCACCGATTACTCGGGATGTAAGCGGATTGTAAAATAAGTCTGTAAATCTTAAAAAAAAATACATGAGGCACAAATTGTTTATATTGGAATATTATATTATTAAAAATTCTTTCTGCATTATTTTTACCCGAATAACCGGTTATTAGGTTTTGAGTGATTTTAAGTAAAATATATAAAAACAATATAATTTGATTTGCAGATAATGGTTTTGTTTTAAAAATCATAATGGATAATGTATTTGAAATTGTTAATTTCTAAATAAAATTATTTTAAAAACTGAATTAATTTGCATTAGAATGAATTATATTGATTTTGTCAAATTTGTATAGTACTCGTATGTTCCTACATCTGATATGATTATAATAAAGCATTCAACAATGATTTGCATATTTTGATCAAATGAACCGGGTTTTCGAATAAAAATAACCGGTTACTCCGGAAATAACCGGTTTTTTATAATATTTATTATTAACTTGACTACCGAACAAAATCTAGTCTAAAAATTTTGATGAAAAAGTATCCGAAATTTTTTTTTTACATAAAAATATTTTTAAATCTAAAATGCGTATTTAGATTTCCAAACCTGTTATACGGGTTTTGTGTGAATTTTAAGTAAAAACTAAAAACAACAATATAAATTGACTTGCAGAGAATTATTTGTTTTAAAAATCATAATGGATAATGTGCTTGAAATTGTTCATTTCTAAATAAAATTATTTTTAAATCTGAATTAATTTGCATTAGAATGAATTATATTGATTTTGTCAAATTTTTACAGTATGTTCCTACATCTGATATGATTATAATATAGCATTTAACAATGATTTACATATTTTTTAAAATGAACCGGTTATTCGATTAAAAATAACCGGTTACTCTGGAAATAACCGGTTTTATTATATTATTTATTATAAACTTGACTAGCGGACAAAATCTGCTCTAAAAATCATGATGAAAAAGTATCAGAAAATTTTAATTTTTACATAACAATATTTTTAAATCTAAAATACGTATTTAGATTTTCGAAAAATCGGTTATACGGGTTTTGTGTGAATTTTAAGTAAAAAAAAAAACAATATAATTTGATTTGCAGAGAATGCTTTGTTTTAAAAATCATAATGGATAATGTGCTTGAAATTGTTAATTTCTAAATAAAATTATTTTAAAATCTGAATTAAATTCCATTAGAATGAATAATATTGATTTTGTCATATTTGTATGGTATGTTCCTAAATCTGATACGATTATAATAAAACATTCAACAATGATTTGCATATTTGGATAAAAGAACCGGTTATTCGAATAAAAATAACCGGTTACTCTGGAAATAATCGGTTTTATTATATTATTTATTATATACTTGAGTAGCGGACAAAATCTGCTCTAAAAATCATGATGAAAAAATGTCCGAAAATTTTAATTTTTACATAAAACTGTTTTAAAATCTAAAATACGTATTTACGGCCTGTTTCTGTATTTCTAACAAAAGTCTCTTCGAACGAAAACCAGTGCCTCACTTTTGTCAGGAATTTGGTTTCTCTAAGGTTCGTTCGTTCGCCTGGCCTTACGTCAATGACGTTAGCAATTTACCAATTGGAAAATAATATAATTGCCAGATCAATAATTTCACAACTTCCGGTCTATAAAAGCACACATTTTTGTATGGCCGACCTTAGCAAATACATCCCTGTACTCTTTACACTAGCGGTGGCCAAAAAATCAACCCTGGGTGGGTCAGCTGAGTTCAACCTAGACTCTCATTCCTTTCTCTCTCTCACGTCTCTCTCATTGTGCACTGATGATTTTTTTCCATGTTAGCGAGCTGCCAATGTTGACTTCTTTATGCTTAAATATGTATACATATATATACAATTTTATTACTATTTAATTGTTTTTACCGTAATTATATTAATATCTAGTTATTTTTGCTTTTAATAACGGTCATTGTTCCTATCAGTCAACAAATAATATAAAGCGACTCGATCTGATATTTGTGTTCGCCCCCCAGATGACAGCAAAGAGAGATAGAGAAACAAAAATTTACACTGCAATGACTACGTTTTCATACGAATTCATTATCGTGCGACTTGTCGCTTTTATGTTAGTTAGTGAAACCCAAATCAGCTGTTTGTCGTCTGGCAGGCGAACGAAAGCAAATTTTTAAGTTACAGAAACAGGCTGTTAGATTTTTAAAGAACACAAATTAAAATGACATGAAATTTTTGAATAATCTGGATTTTGTCCTATTTGTTAATCAACGCCCAGATGACAGCAAAGAGAGATAGAGAAACAAAAATTTACACTGCAATGACTACGTTTTCATACGAATACATTATCGTGCGACTTGTCGCTTTTATGGTAGTTAGTGAAACCCAAATCAGCTGTTTGTCGTCTGGCAGGCGAACGAAAGCAAATTTTTAAGTTACAGAAACAGGCTGTTAGATTTTTAAAGAACACAAATTAAAATGACATGAAATTTTTGAATAATCTGGATTTTGTCCTATTTGTTAATTATTTTTCTTTGTTACGCTTATACTAAAGCTTTCAAAAAATATTTATAGATTCGAGTGAATAACCGGTTAATTTTTTGGAAATAATTGGACAGCGGAACAAAATTGTTTTCCAAAAACATGATGAAAAAAAAGTTTAAAGAAATTGTTAAATTCTTTAAAAAAATATTTTAAAATCGAAATTTCCATTAGTTGGAATAATGTTGATTTTATCATAATTTTATGGAATTTTTCTTACATTAATAAAGCCCTGAAAAAGGCTATTTTAGCACGGCTTACAGATTTTCCTAAAACGAACCGGTTCCGCGAATAAAAATAACCGGTTATTCGGGAAAAACCGGTTTTATAGCAGTTTCACTGACGATAAAAAGGATTGTTTTCAAATTCGTGAGGAATAACTTGTCAGGAATTTGAAATTTCTAAACAAAATGGTTGTAAAATTTAAAGAAATTTTCATTAATATAAATAAAGTGTATTTTGTATTATTTGCATGTAATTTTTCCAATCTATGTTATGCTTATAGTAAAGCCTTCAAATATTATTTAGAGAATTTGAAAAACTAAACCGGTTTTGCGAATAAAAAGAACCGGTTACTCGGGAAATAACCGGTTTTCTTATGAAATGACTAGCGACAAAAAATTTACTTCTCAAATTACGATGAAAAAAGTGTCCGAAAATATAAATTTATACATATAATATTTTTAAAACGATAGTAATTTATATAAGTACATAATTATAGTGGAATTTGTGAATTTTTATAGAATTTTTCTTATATCTAATCTAATATAATTAATTTTTACAGATGGCTTACAGATTCTAATAAAATTTTTGTTAAAATAACCGGTTACTTGTGATATAACCGGTTTTGAAATGAGCTTATGGGGTTAACATTTGTTTTTTCCAAACCTACGAAGAAAAATATTTTCCGTTTTCATCAATTCTTTATATAAATTATGAATACGTGGCGAATTTTTTTGTTTGATTTTGGTCATAAATCATAAACTTCAGAGCATTTATGACAGTTACTTAACCAACATTTAAATTATTCAATTTTTAATCCCATCATTAAACTGCCAGCTGACTGTCACTCATTCTATATGCCGCGAATAATTTTCTACATGATCTATGTTAATTCTTGGCAAATATTTTTTCTCCATTTAAGCTTGACTACTTTTCTCGTTCAAAATATTTCTGTGGATTAGCCAAAGGAAACTTTCACCGCCAACATAATTTTGTAACGCGAAAACAATCAGCGGCTGAGTCGACTGTGAAAGACCATGCGAGCGGGCTGTCATCGTGATCTCCATCATCATGAGTGCCAGCATCTCTTTCACAAAGGAATCTAAAATTATTAACTAGTTAAAAGAAAGAAAAGTATGCATTTTATGGTGCGATTTGACATTTTTAAGTCATATAAGGGATTACAATGGACGTTGGAGATGCCACATGGAGAGACGTGCAAAACGATGGATGACCTAAAGGTGTCACATTTTTTGAATATATTTGTTTTGATTGAAAAAGTTAGCTTCTCACGCATGCGCATATGTGAAATGGAAATAGAGCGCGTGGGCGGTTTTGAAGATTTTTTACCAAAGTATGAGTATTTGTTTGTTTGTATTTCTTTTCTCAATCATAACCGGTTAATGGGCTGTTTGTATTTCAATGATGTCTTCTCTTCTCTTATCTTGTTAAAATAAAAATGTGTGAATTATTACGTTAGCTTAGGTTTAAATCGCGTAAACAGAAAACCACAATTCAAATAGTTTTTTTATGCTAGTATCTGCTTAATACGTATTTGTGGAAGCTATTAACATTAATTAACATATTGTTTATGGCATCATTTATAAACAATTTTTTGGCATATACTCCAAACTGAGCTCTACGCATTTTGAGAAGTTTATTACAAAGGCCGAATGTCGAAATATAAGCAATAATTTGCACAAAAAGTGCGAGGGTTTCGTAAAGTCTAGGCATAAAATTTTTCTGTTACGGACAAAGCAACATAATTAATTGCGATAATTTATGGGAATTTTCAAAAGATTATCGCTTAATACTTTGTTGACATTCTGGGCTTATCATTTTTGTTTTGTTTCTTTTTTTTATATATTTTTTAAATAATAGCAAATAGTGAAAGGAATTTGTTTGCCATAAAATATTTTACAAATATGGTTAATGAAGCAATTAGTTTACAAACAAAAATGGTCATTGAACTAATTTGGGAAAAGATAATCTTCTAATCACGACAACAAGACGTAAGATTAAAACAAAATATTTGCAGAAAATCTGAATTTATCAAAAAAATGTCACGGAAAATATTTTGAAATAAAATCTAAACCCAACGTAGTGATAAAACATCACCGTATATTATACATAAATATTCATTTTTTATTAGGCTAACTACACTGAAGTTCTGACCAAAAAAAGTTTTAATTATTCAAATTTTATGCCAAAGAAACAAGTTTATGTAAATTTATTACAACTAAAGATTATAACCAATATAAAAACAGCAAATCGAATATTTAATATATCTTTTCCGGGTATTTTTAATAATTTTTTCACATATTGAAAAAATAATCGGATATTCGAAGAAAAATAACCGGTTACTTGTGGAATAACCGGGTTTTTAAAGATTTCGTATGCGCACAGAATACAATTTCTAAAGCTATGATAAACATTTTGTTCGAAAATCATAAAACAGACTTGATTTTGGAAAACTAACAGGATTTTCGTATAAACCGGTTTTACAGCGAATCGATAAGCAGAACAAAAATAATTTATATAACTGAAATCAAAAAGGGTTCCGTATAAAAATAAGCGGTTACTCTTAAAATAACCGGGTTTTTAAACCTTTTACATGTGGACAAAACAAAATGTCGAAAGCTATGACAAAAAGTTTGCAAACAATAAACTAAATATGGTTATCAAAATAAAAACAGCAAATCGAATATTTGATATATCTTTTCCGGGTATTTCTAATAATTTTTTCAAATATTAAAAAACCGGATACTAGAAGAAAAATGACCGGTTACTCGTGGAATAATCGGGTTTTATAAATATTTCGTATGTGCGCAGCATACATTTTTAAAGCTTTGGTAAACGTTTTGTCCGCAAATCATAAACCAGACTTGATTTTGGAAAACTAAGAGGATTTTCGTATAAATATAACCAATTACCCGAGTATCAACCGGTTTTACAGCGAATAGATAAGCAGAACAAAAATAATCTTTAAAACTGAAATGATAAAGGTAACATTATATGCAATTATTTGTAAAAAAAATAACCGGTTAATCTTAAAATAACCGAGTTATTACTTGTGGTAAATAAAAATTTTCAAAGCTATAGCAAAAAGTTTGTCTGGAAATAATAAACTATTTTTATTTTGAAAAAACCCGGATAAACGAATAAATATAACCGGTTACCCGAATAATAACCGGTTTTACAACTGTTCGATAAGTTGAAAGAAAAAATAATTTCCCAAACTGAAATGTAAAAGGAGACCGGCACGATTTTCCTGCAAAAATAACCGGTTACCGATTTTTTAAACATGTGATATGTGAACAAAATACAATACCTAAAGTAACGGCGAAATATTATTAACCGAACATTTGTATACAAATAACGGTTACTCGAAAAATAATCGGTTTTTTGATCAAGTGAACAAAATTTAATTTCTAAAGCTATGAAAAAATATTATAATTTATATTTTTCAAATATTGAAAAAATTAACCGGATATTCGAAAAAAATAAACGGTTACCGGTAAAATAACCCGATTTTTTTTAAATTTCGTTTCAGCACAGAATACAGTTTCTAAATCTACGCAAACATTCTGTCCGAATATAATAAACTAGACTAAATTAAAAAAAATCCGATTTTCGAATAAACATGGAGGGTTAGCCGCGAAATAAACGAGTTTACAAAGAATTGATAGCAGAAAAAATATTTTCTAAAAATTAAATAAAAAAATCCCCATATATCAAATTATCTGAATTTATTACCATAAAAATAACCGGTTATTCGTAAAATAAACGGGGTTTTAAACGTTTTACATAAGGACAAAATACTATTTCTGAAGCTATGGTAAAAAGTTTGTCTGAAAATAATCAAATATTATTTAGAAAAATAAACCAGATATTTAAAAAACAACCAATTATCCGAATTATAACCGGATATATAACCAAAGATTTTTAATTTCTCAAACTGAGATGGAAAAATTATCCTAACGTGAAATTACCCAATTAATAAACGGTTTTATAACGAAGCGATAGGCTGAGCAAATTTCAATTTCTAAAACTCGAATGAAAATGTGTCTGAATATGAAATTATTTGGATTTTCAAATAAAATTAGCCGCTTTCATTGATTGATATCGATAACTACATTCTAAACTGTGCAATTTGCAAAAAGGTAGTTTTTCAGAAGAAGCGATGAAAGTTTGATGCATTTTTTTAATTTGTGTGGAATGCCTTTATAAGGCAAATCGAATGTTCTTTTAGAAAAATTCCGGATATTCGAATGAACATAACCGGTTACCCGAGTAATAACCGGTTTCATAACGAAGTAATAAGCTGAACAATTTTGGTTTCTAAACCTAAAATGAAAAGGTGTCCAATTATGAAATGAATAGAATTTTTAAATGAAAGTAACCGATTCTATCGGTTTTTTCAACATTAATTGACGTATGAAAGAAATATAAAGGGTATTATCCTCACTACATTTGGTTATCGTAATTTTGGTAAATCACTTAAAGATGTTTCTAAAATTTTAGAAAAATAAACCGGATATTCGAATAAACAAAATCGGTTTCTCGATTAATAACCGGTTTTTGAACGAAGCGATAAGCTGAAAAATTGACATTTCTAAAACTGAAATGAAAAAAGTGTCCGAATATGATTCGAATTTTCGAATAAAAGTAACAGATTCCATCGGTATTTTCAAAATTAATTGATGTATGGAAGAAATACTCGTATAACGGGTATTTCCCTCACTACATTTGAACGAAGCGATAATCTGAAAATGTTTAAGATAATAAACGGCTATTCGATGAAATGTAACCAGTTAACTCGGATAATAACCGGTTTTACAACAAATCGATAAACTGAAAAATATTAAATTAACAGGTTATTGAATAAATGTAACCATATTTTTTGGTAATAACCGGTTTTACAAAGAAGTAATAAACTGGAAAATTGTATTTCCTCAAATTTAAATGAAAAATTATCCAAATATGAAATTTTCAGAATTTTCGAATACAAATAATCGATTACTCAAAAAAATACCAGTTTTTTTAAATTTGATATAACAGGTGACGCAAAAGTAACCTTTCGATGTTTTTTGTGCCAAAGTCACCGACCGATTATTGGTCAAATAAATAGTCAGCAATATTCCGCGTTCTGGAGCAGTGTAGCGTAACATTGTTTATTAACGTGTATTTCGCATGTGTTTACTACACAAATGTCAACATTAGGCATTAGGGGCCAATCGCAAAATTTATAGCATTTTCTGATAGGAGGATTACTTTTGCGCCACCTGTTATAAGCAAAATACGATATTGATAGCTGTGCAGAACATTTTGTCATTGAATTATAGTTAATGACACCCGATCTTCGGTACAATGATACAGTTTCACTAATACAACACCCAATTGATATTGACAATGAAATATAGGAAGTGGAGTTTCAATTTACAAATTCATATTTTTCAAAAAAGGCATAATTTGTCTTATTTGTCAAAAAGTCATACTTTTTAAGCAATTTCGCTATTCTGCTTTACTCGATTCACGCCTAAAAAAGTAGTTTAATAAAACTCAAATGCGAAAATTTTCACTCAATATAGAAGCATTGAAGTTTCGAGATGAACAGAATGTAAATTATATATTTCTATTATTCACTTATCCTCTTAACGATGCTACTCTTGGTTGAAAATTAGAATGAATTTTACGCCACTTTCAAAATAAACAGCTCGTATATTACCCTTAGACCGAGGACTTTATACATCAAAGGAATAATGTGACATAAATTCAATGTTAAAGTGTCATCAAGGGTCAATTATATCGGGTAGAGTTTAGCTCAGTTTTTCAACTTCCGTTTCTGGGAGTGACATGACTTCAATCCCCATATGGTATTGATTAATTAACACCAGATCCTCATTTCAATGATACCGTTTCACTTATACGAGTACAATGAGAAAGTATATTTTCAATTTAAGCTTTTTTCTTTTACCTATAAAAATTTACGTAAGTGCACATTAGTATTTTTGTCTAAATTTTTATAATAGCAAACAATTTGTGTACTCGTAAGTTTGCTTTGTGTTGAGCATAGCTCACTTATATTACCATAAATAATTTATATATATTCCCATTGAGCCGATGACTTAATCAGTGGTATAATGTGACATAAATACAATGACAAAGTGTCATTGAAGCTCAGTTATACCCAATGGGGGCCGCTCAGTTATCAATTTTTGTTTCCGTTTCTTTGGAAAAATCTTTTGAATATTTTCACAATGGTCCTTGACTTAATACATCATAAATTCAATGACATGATGGCCACAGCTCTAAACTTCAATATCTAGTTATTTGCCGATTATTTCAATGACATTATTCAATGACATGACGACCAGAGCTATAAACTTCCATTCCTGGTTCTTTGCGGATTATTTGGAGTATTTACACAATCCATTTCGAATTTCCCAAAAGGGAGAAATTTTCTTCTTCTTTTCTTTTCTTACAAAGTAAACAAAATTTTCATGGAAACTGAAACAAAATTACATAGCAAACAATTTCCTCGTTATTGTTTTCTATTCAAATGAATTTTTTTTCTGAGATGTCTTACATTTTTCATTTTTGTTCACTTTAAAATTTTCACTCGTTACAGAGTGAGACTTTTTGCAGGAAGTGGCACAACAAAATACTCGTATATAAGTAACCGGTAGACAGAGGGCGACTAAAAGGACGGACAGACAAAGTATTTGTTTTTGCATTTCGTGTACGAATATTTTGAATTGAAATCTCCGCTTCCCTCGCTATCATTATATTAATCATATTTTTAAAACAATATTTCAGCAAACATTTTTTTAATTACTTTTATTATCTTGCATATCGTGCTCAAGCACGCCCCCTCTTTCTGCAATACACTTTGGTTCACATTTGAAACTTCTTTTTGATTTATGCTAATTTTTGCGCTGTGAATATTTCAACAAAAGCTCACGGATTTCTGGCGGACAAACCTTGAAATACCCCCAACAAAAGAGAACGAACAAAAATTCACTTCGAAAATAAGTATTAATTAAAAATGTTATTGGAGTAAGAAATCTTAAAATTATGGAGTAGATAATATGGAGTTTTTTTGTTTTAAATTTTTGTGCACTATAATTTAGTAAAAATTATAAAGATTTTCTTTCCCACTTCGTGTTTGGCAAAAAATAGCAAAAATATGATTTTTTAAATTTTATATCAATCTGGCAGTAACTGTTGAACATTGTACAAGTAATTTGTTCAAGTTACAATATTTGATGATAAAAATTTTAAATAGCGAATCTAGAGAATAAAATTGGAAGATGAGACAGTATAGACTTCAAGCAAATATTTTAAATTTGTAAACGGTAATTGGATGTTGCTTTGTATTATTACTTTTTTTCATATAATTTATACAATTTTCTAATTGATTTTCATTTTTCTCTTTTCTTTCCAGGTACGTATGCATTTCATGCAATTATATTAAATTTCCTAAAAAGTAGTAAGTTTTAAAAAATTCGGTCTTTTACCGAAAAACTTTTATTAATTAATTTTTGCGGAAACCCTCAAATTTGGACCAATTAATCAGTTTTGTATTTTTAGAATTCTTATTATTGAAATAAATTAATAATATAATAATAATAAATAAATCAACTGAACCGGGTTTTTCGGGAAGGACTTATTACCACTTATTGCCATTATTTACGTTCATATATACATATTTATAGATCGATTTTTAATAGCTTTCGGATTTGATTTAAAAATAAAACACATAAAATTTAGAGAACTGTATGAAATTCTTATTTGAGTCGATAGATCGGTATATAAATATAATTCAATGGTTAAAGAAGAAAAACAATGTGTAAAGATGAAAACATGAAAACAGCTGAGCTGCCAAAAAAAGTGTTGCCAATAAGAAAGTTGACAAAAAATCACCCTTTATTATATTTGATCAACAAATATTTGTTCATTATTCGGTTATGATTTTATACCAGACGTTTTACATGACAACCGAAACTGAATAACCGGTTGTAAAAACCCGAATAACCGGTTGTAAAAAACCGAATAACCGGCTGTAAAAACCGAATAACCGGTTTAAAAAACCGAACGACCTAGTAAGCAGTTATAAAAACCGAATAAACGGTTATAATACGAATACGAATAAATTCTTGCTGAGGTTTTTTTAAGTGAAAAAATTAAAATCACATTAACTTTTATATTAGATCGAATAACCAGAACCGATTATGTATAAACGAATAACTAATTTTTTAAATCCCATTTTTGTTAATATCCCTAGTTCCACTGTCCTCAATGAACTAATACATATTTAACTGAATATTGGGTTATTTTTAAACAGGAAAACCGCGATCAAGAAATATTTTTTTGTCTTTATTCGGTTAATGCCAATATTTCTCACATTAATAAACGAAACCGAATAACCGGTTATTTGGTAAATTAAATAACCGGTTATTTGGCAAAGGAAGAATACTTAAATTAAAAATAATAGCAACGATTTGAAAATAAGAAATCGAATATCCGGTTATTAGGTTAACGAAAGCCGGGTTTCTTATTTTTTAAATCGGGGCTTTATCGGGTTTATAATTTAATTATTCTTCCATACCAACGCATAGGTTTATGATAAATACCCGCATTCTTCCTTACACTGCTCTTAAATTGTTATGAAAGAATACATATATCCGGTTATTTCGAAGCAGAAACCCCGTGAAACAAGTTCATCCACAAATAAATTCTTGCCGGGGTTTCTATTAGTGAAAACAAATTAAAATTCTATTGGTTATGTTGGTTTTCTACTGGACAATTTAAGAAGTACTACAATAAAGTAGTACAATTTAAATAGTACTAAATATTAATGAACTCTCTTATTAATACATTCTATTTCACATATTAATCGAGTAATCCGAACGGAATTTTCGGTTATTTTCAGACAGAGTAATCGGTTATTGCGAAATCTAACTACTTACCTAACCGGACAGGAATAACTGATTATATAAAACTGAATTACTGATTATAATATAAAACTGAATAACTTGTTATGTAAATCTGAATAACCGGTTAGGAAATACGAAATACCTGATTATGAATAACCGGTTATATAAAACCGAATAACGGGTTATTTAAAACCGAGTAAAGTTTTATATAAAAACGAATAACCGGTTATTAAAAACCGAATAACCGGTTATATAAAACCGAATAACCGGTTATATAAAACCGAATAACCGGTTATATAAAACTGAATAACCGGTTATATAAAACGGAATATCCAGTTATGTAAAACTAAATAACCGTTTATGAAAAACCTAATATCCTCTTAAAAAGGAAAAAAGTAAACAGGAAAGGGAAAAGACAGGAACTTAGTATATATGGTATGTAAAAGAACTAGTATTAATATACGCAGAAATGAAACGAGAACAGGAACTGGAAGTGTCAGGAACGAAATAAAAGAAAATGAATGGTATAGTAGTAGCAGAACGAAAGCAGGAACATAGGGAGCAGGACCACGAGTACAGGCGTAGCTAAATCAGAGCGTGGCAGGAATACAACGAAGCAATAATAGAGCACAGCAGGAAAAAAGCATTGGACCGTAGCAGGAACAGATCAGATCAGAATTGGAGCAAAGCTGGACCAGAACACAACAGGAACTAGAGGATCGGAGCGAAGCAGGACCAGAGCACATCAGGAAACAGGGAGTTACAGGAACGGAGCATTTCTGGAACAAAGCATTTCAGGAACAGAACATTACAGGAACTTGGCGTAGCCGGAGCAGAGCATGGCAGGAACAGAACGTAGCAGGAGCACAGCAGGACCAGTGATCGTTGCAGGAACGAATATTGAACAGGATGCATAAAAAACATTTGTGTTATAAAAAATTACATACATTGTTTTTGTTGTATTTTAACCATCTTATTCAAAATTTTCTATTATTTCAAAATTTGATTACAAACAAAAAAATGAGTTCAGCGTTGCATAGCTTTTTTTGAAACCAAGATTCGCAGTTTTCTTAGTTATTATCAGCTGTTTATTAACGGCCAGTGTTGCATTTATGCGCCGGGAATCCCGAAAAAAATTCCCGATAATCGAGAATTGAAAAATCTGTAAAATTCTCAGAAATTTTATATCGGATTTTCCCGAAGTCCAAACCTTAATACCAATGCAATATTTTTATGAATAACTGAAAATTCCCTTTTCACATAAACAGCAGCAACAAAACTAATATGCTAAGAACCTATATTAAATATTATGTGATTCAGGTTACCGGACCCGGTTTCCAATTTTTTTGGAATTATGTTTTTTTTAATTCAATTTTTCAATCATATAACTTTGTCCATTTCTGATTGCTAAGCCTAATAACCGGTTGTTTTTAAACCTGTTATTTTTTCTGAAACCAAAAAACCGGTTTCCGATTTTTTTGAACTGTTTTATTTGCCAATTTCTGATTTATGAAAGCCTAATTTCCGATTATTATGAAGCCGAATATCCTTTTTTTAAACCAAAATAGCGGTTTCTATTATTTTTGAACTATGTTTTATATTTGAAATATTTGATATTAATATATCAATTTGCCCATTTCTGATTTCTGAGAGAGCTAATAACCGGTTATTATGAAACCGAATATCCGGTTTTTCTAAAACTTTTTGTTTATTTTTATCCGATTCCCAATTTTTTGAACTAATTTTTTTCAATTAAATTTTTTATTAATACCAATTTGTCTATTTCTGATTGCTGAACCTACTGCCCGGTTATTATGAAACCGAATATCCGGTATTTTTGAAACCAAAAAACTAATTTCCAATATTTTTGAACTATGTTTTTTTAATTTAATTTTCCATTCATACCAATTTGCCCATTTCCGATTGCTAAGCCTAATAACCAGTTATTATGAAACCGAATATCCGTTTCTTGAAGCCAAAAAGTCGGCTTCCAATTTTGTTAAGCTAATTTTGAATTTAATTTTTCATTCATACCAATTTGACCATTTATGATTATGAGCCTAATAACCGGATATTATGAAACCGAATATCCGACAAAAAAACAAAAAAACCGGTTTCCAATTTTTTTGGAACTATTTTTTTAACCATCAATTTGTCCATTTCTGATTGCTAAGCCCAATACTCGGTTATTATACCAAATATCCGGTTTTTTGAAACCTAAAAATTGGTTTCCAATATTTTTGAACTAAGTTTTTTAATTTAATTTTTCATTCATACCAATTTGCTCATTTTTGATTGCTTATACTAACACCCGGTTATTGTAAAACCGAATATCCGTTTTTTTTTAACCAAAAAACCGGTTTCAAATTTTTTCGAACCGTGTTTTTTAATTTAATTTTTCATTCATACCAATTTGCCTATTTCTGAGAGCGTAATAACCGGTGATTATGAAACCGAATATCCGGTTTTTTTAAACCAAAAAACCGGTTTCAAATTTTTTGAGCTCTGTTTTTATAATTTAATTTTTCATTCATACCAATTTGGACATTTCTGAATAACCTGCCTTGTTATGTTGCCCTTAAAGGGTTAATCTTTCTGTGAATAACGTAAAATTCCCCTTTCACAAAGACAGCAACAACTACCATACTTTGTTAGTCATTCAGTACATTTTAATAAAAACATGAAAAAGCAAAGCAACAACAAAAACCAAACAAAAACAATTTCGCTCTTTTGTAAACAGACAAGTGCACTCACCGAGGAGTAAAAACCCATTGATGAGTAAATGCTTATTCGCACTCTCGGCAGTTGACTAGAAACGACGAAACAAGATTTTGAGTAGAAAAAAGACAGTAAAATATTGAATTTTAATTGCGAGTTTGAGAATGTTGTGGCGGTGGCGTTGTCGACGTCGTAGTCAACAATAGTAATAATTTATAAATAAAAGCCATGTGCGGCGACACATTTTTTTAATTTTTTCTCTGTTTACTTTTGTTGCTGTTTTACTTGCATACAATTTTGTCACTTTGTCGTGGAGTGAAAAACGAAATTATCTCAACACCCGCCCTATGAAGCAGCAACAACAACAGTAATAGTATTGAATACATATATGTATATTGAAAGACAAAAACCTATCATACAGACAATTTTATGGTTATTGTTGTTTTTTTCGTTTTTGCAAAACAATATTTTCTTTTGCTCTGTACGACTCGAACGGGTCTACTATAGAATTCTATATTTCGTATGAAAAGCACTCAGTTTTTGGGTAATGATGACGACGATCCTCTAGTGACTCTAGTACCTAAACTCACCTCTTACAATGTGGTGGCGATCATTGATGGTGTGGCATTAATAAATTCTCAATACTTTGACATTTGTTATTTGATTTTTTTTATTCGAAAAACAAAAAAATATTCAATAACATTTGATTATTGTTTATCCACAAAAAAAAATCATCGGAAATCGCAAACGAGACGACGACGACAACGCAACGTCATAGCCAAAACGCACAGCAGTAACGATTAGGTTAACCAGCGAATTGCATCACTTCTCCCTCTCAAAGAGGGGCGTATCATTGTTTTGAAGATTAATTTATTCACGTTTTATGTTTATTGATTCGTTTTTCCGTATTTTATGTTTTTTTTTTTTGAATTCGGTTAAACGCTTTAGATTCCATTCGGATAATCGTGAGAAATTTAATGTTGTGTTTAATTTGTTATTATTCGAAAACAAACGACTAGCAACGAACGAACTGAACTAACTAAATTTTAGTGCCGCTAGATTAAAGAGCAATAATTTTGAAAATTTTCGAAAATTCAAAATGTATGCCAACGATTTAAAAAATTTACGATAATTGATATATTTTTAATGGTAAGTTCAAGTTGAAGGTTAACTGATTATTGTAAACGTTAAAATATTATTTACATGGAAAACAAAAACAATTGTTTATTTGTGTTTTTTTTAATTAAAAGACCTGAAGTTTTGTTGCTTTTTCTGTTTGATATCTTACTTTATCTATATAATATTTAAACATGAGTAATTTTGTGATGGGCAATAATCCAAAAATACCTGGCATACACATATCCAAAAGATAATTTCTGAATATTTATCCGGGAAGTCGGCCAAAAGAACTATGCAGTTAGAGCTTGCATATTGACGATACTTTTGTTGAGGAAAATCCCAGAAAATTTCTCTGATAGAGACATCTTCATCTCCAATCGAAATTGAGAGTAAATGGACAAGTGTTAATTTTTTATTCGGAAAATCGGTTCTTTAAAACCGTATAACCGGTTATGCAAAACCGAATAAACCGGTTATCGTAAACTCATATATTTCGAAAATAAATTTGTAATTAAATCAGCATATTGATAGTAAATGGACAATAGTTAATTTTTTATTCGGGAAAATGGTTATTTAAAACCGAATAACCGGTTTTTGCAAACCCGAATATTGTCCAAATAAATTTCTAATTAAAGAAGCAACATTAAATTTCATGTTGAATCATGTACTCTGTATGATATACAGAAGATACGGTTACGAATACATCGGGTATGTTTAATTTGTCAAGCAGTATTCGGATTGAAAAACCTTTATAAATGGATTTAAGTGTATGTTTATCAAAACCAATTCATTGGTTTTATGAAAAAAATAATTATATGGTTGAACGGTTATAAAAAACAATAATATGCGGTTATGAAACAATTAATTTTTATTCGCAAAATAGTTTTTTTGAAATCGAACATGTTATGTAAAACCGAATAAAAGGTTATTGTAAACCCAGATATGGTGTAAATAAATTCCAAAAAAAAATCTCTTCACTTATGGCTCCATGTATATTAGAAAAATCCCAGAAATTGGGTTCTGTGCCTTCTATTCGATTTATAGTGAAAGTGAAAGGAGTTATCAGCAAAACTTAATTTAATCGTTTATTCGGTCATAAAAGCCGAAACTTCGGTTACAAGTAGCATATCTTTTTATAAAAAACATTATCGAGTTATAGAAAAAATAATATCCGGCTATAGAAACCGGATATCCGGCTAAAGAATCCGAATATCCGGTTGCAGAAGCCGAATATCTGGTTTTGAAACCCGCATTTTTTATAATTTAATTTTACCATTGCCATTAAAAAAGTATTAACCAAAATCCTTTTCTTTCAAATAAATGCAATATAGGCTATACGTACATATATTGATACCTCCACTCTAAACATGCTAAGTCGACATAGCATGTTTTTAGAGAGATTGCATTTATTTGCATATTTAGTTTTTATTGCATATTTAGTTTTTTTAAACAGGAATTATTTTTTTTAGGAATATTCGGTTTTTTTAAACTGGATATTAGGTTTTCATGATAGAACATTCTGCTTTTTACAACCGGATATTAGGTTCTTATAATGGAATATACGTTTTTATAATAGGATATTCATATTTTATTACCGTCTGCGGATATAAAAAACAAATATAAGTTTATAACAACCGAATATCAGGTAAAAAAACAATATCCGTTTGAAAAAAATGGGTAAGATGAAGTATATTTTATTATAATAATATTAATATTTTCCAGAACAAATTTTAAACTATGAACTAAAAATGTAATAACCGATTTCCATAACCGTATATTCGGTTTTTTGTAACCGGATATACGGTATTTGTAACCGCATATTCCGTTTTTAGTTCATAGTTTAAAATTTGTTCTGGAAAATATTAATATTATTATAATAAAATATACTTCGTCTTACCCATTTTTTACAAACGGATATTGTTTTTTTACCTGATATTCGGTTGTTATAAACTTATATTTGTTTTTTATATCCAGCTATACGGTTCCAGCTATACGGTTCTTAAAAGCGAATATACGGTTTTTATAACCGGATTCTATTTGTTACAATGGGATATTCGGGTTTTATGTTAGAATATTATGTTTTTAGAGCCAGATTTTAGTTCTGAGGAACAGATTCAGCGAAACCTCCCAACGGTGGACCGCCACGGGCAGCAGACATTTGTCCATTGTAGAGTGCTGACCATTTAAAATGAATTTTTAGCTTCGTTTTCTGATAATTGTCCTTTGAAGGGATATGTGTCCACCTGATGAAGTGTCCACTATTGGTAGGGTTCACTGTATTCGTTTAATGATCAAATATTCTGTTTAATAACCGAATGTTCGGTATTATAACCGGATATTATGTTATTCGCTTTTAAATTAGAATATTATTTTTTTTAATCTGCATATTTCATTTTTCCAAACCGGTTTTTGATTCTAAGTTAATATATTTTTATGGAAGTCTTAACAGGATTTAGTTTTTTTAGGAATATTTGTTTTTTTTTTTAAACAGGATATTTAGTTTTCATGATAGAATATTCTGCTTTTTACAATCGGATATTCGGTTGTTATACTAGAATATATGTTTTTTTTTATAATAGGATACACGTATTTTATTACCGTCTGCGGATATAAAAATATAATATAAATAAAAAACGAATATAAGGTGAATAAAACTAATATCCGGTTATGAATACATCGAAATAAAAAAAAATGGAATGCAATTGGTTTTCATGGTAGAATATTAGAATATTGCAATATATCGTTACCTCCGTTCTAAAACATGCTAAATCGACATAGCATGTTTTTAGGGAGATTGCATTTTTTATTTCAAAATCTTTCAAATTATATTCAGTCAAAATTTGATATTTATTCGTCAATCCAATCAAAAGTTATACGCAAAACAGTACAGGTCATTCGGTTTGCATTATAAAGTAATTCCATACAATTTTAAAAAAATCATCAAACTTTGATCGTCTCTCCTGAAAAACTACCTTCTTGACTTAGCATTGTTTAAAATGGAGGTATCGATATGTATAATTATATGGACATCATAATATTTGCTATGACAGACAACAAGTCCATTTTTGGACATGTACCATTTCTATTTTATTTGTTCTTTATCAAAATACGAGTACATAGGCTACTGCGACCAAACACTAAAATTTGGCATTTGGATTTAAAAATTAAGTGATCCAACATTTTCCCAGAATACCAGAATATCAGTCACTTAGGATTCGCATATCGCACCTGTTCAACACAAGGGTAACAACTCAAAATTTAAAAAATTTCAGTATCTGCCAAAAGTTGTTACAAAAAGTGCATCTTAACGGAATATATTTTCATATTTTTCGACATGCATATTTTCTTTGTAGCAGTAGTATTAAAGGAAGCAGTTTTTGGACTCTACTGATTTTTTATAGTATATATGACCCTTGTGTTAAGCAAGTAGAAATCAGCCAAGTTTAAAGTAAGACTTAATCTTTTATGAAAAACCGAATATACGGTTATAAAAAAAACTAATATCCTGTTATGAAAAACAGAATATCCGGTTATGAAAACCCGAATATCCGGTTATGAGAACCGAATATCCGGTTTTGAATACATCGGGTCCACTTATTAACTGTACCAGTAATCGGCTTACAAAAAATCTAACTAACGGATTTAGAAATTGAGTATCCTTTTATAAAAACAGGATATTAGGGTATAAAACACGAGTAACCGGTTATAAAAATTTAGACAAATAGTCTTACTATTCGGCCCTGAAAACCGAATATCCAGTTCGAAAAAAGTTAAATAGCTTTTAAAAACGACAATACTGTCAAAAACAATATGAAAACCTAGTTATGACAACGGAATATCCGTTTATAAAAACCGAATATTCAAATACAAGAACGAATTAGTTAGAATACATAAACTTTTTTTAGTTACAAAATTCCAAAATCTATTTATAAAAAACTGAATATACTTATAACCGGAAACAAATATTCTATTCCAAAAACCTAATATCCCGAAGTAAAAACCGAATATACAATCAAAAAGAAAGAAATATTCTGTCAAAAAAACATAATCGTTTACATAAACACGAATATCAGGCTATGAATACATTGAAAATAACTTATTTTTCAATAGAAATGAATTCAAAAACGAATATACGTTTTTAAAAACAGTATATGTGGTTATAAAAAAAAGAATCGAGTCAAAAATCGAATATCGGGTCAAAAAGTCTAAATATTCTATTATGAAGTCCAAATATCTCGCTGTAAAAAACAGGATCATGATCGAAAACCAGGATATGAGAGTATATTTAATTTTAGTTAAAACTAATACCCGGTTGCATCGGAATTCAATTTTTGCATAACAAATTTAATGTAATTTTTTAACTGCAAATCCGGTTATAGAATAATAATATTCTATTACAGAAAATTAATATTCAGTTATGAATACACTGAAAATACGTTATTTTTGAATCAGAAAGAGGTTTTTAAAATACTTATGTGCGGATATGTAAGAAAAAACCGAATATCTGTTTACAACAACCGAATATCCGATTATAAAACCTTAATATTAAATGTAAAACTAAATATTATTTCATAGAGACAGAATACACGGTAATAAAAATCGATTATCCGGTCATAAAACCAACATCAACTTATTTAAAGACGAATATCCGCTAATGAATATCAGATATATTTGAATATCAAAAAAGAATATCCGGTTATAATTACATTGAATATGTATTATTTTTGATTCATTATAAACAGAAATATCATACTTTGGAAGAATAGAACATATCTGTTTTTAATAACTGAATAACGGTTATAACTAACGCATATCCTATTATAAAAACGTATATTCTATTATAAAAACTGAATATCCGATTGAAGAAGCAGAATATTCTACCATGAAAACCGAATGTATGGTTGTAAATTTGTTTTGTACAACCAGACATTTGTTAATTATAATAGAATACTCTGTCTTTATAACCGATTTTTACAAACGGATGTTCGAGTTTTATTTTTTTTCTATTTCTATGTCTTCATAACCATTAATTAAATTTTTTTTATATTCGGTTTTTCCAGTTTAAAAATCCGAATATTCCCAAAAAAAAAACAATTCCACTTAGGGATACCATAAATGTATATTAATTTAGTATCGGAAACCCGGGTTTGAAAAATAAATCATGCAGATATAATTGAATATCTGTTTAAAAAACTAAATACCCGATTATGAAACCCACATATTTTAATTTACAGCCGAATAACTGAGTACCCGCTTATTAAACCGAATATCCGGTTATTTAAGCGAAATTCGATTATTAAACGGATACTGTGAATAGTGGAAACTGCATCAAATGGAAACACCTTCCTTCAAAGGACAATCATTAGAAAACGAAGCTTAAAATTCATTTGAATTTTAACCTCCCACAAGTGGACAGCTCTCTACAATGGACAAATGTCTGCGAACCGTGGCTGTCCACCGTTGGGAGGTTTCGCTGTGTATGTTCCTTTGAACTAAAATCTGGCTATAAAAACCTAATATTCTATCATAAAATCTAAATATCCCATTGTAAGAAAAATAGAATTCGGCTATAAAACCATATGTAAGGTTATAAAAAGCGCATATCAGGTTATACAAGACGAATATCCGATTATAAAAACCGAATATCCGACTATAAAACTCAAATATCCGGTTAAAAAACGAATATCAGGTTCCAAAAACCGAATATCCGGTTCCAAAAACCGAATATCAGGTTACTAAAACCGAATATCAGGTTACAAAAACCGAATATCCGGTTACAAAAAACCAAATATCCGGTTATGAAAACCGGTTATTTAATTTTTAGTTCACAGTTTAAAAAGATTTTTTGTTAAAATTGGTATTGATTAAAAGATTTTGCAAAACATTTGTATCTTTTTTCTCATTTTTGAAAGAGTTAAAAACTCTACGATTGCCATTTTCCCTTGTTTTAAGTTATGCTCGTAGAAATAATTCTTGGGGCGACTTTGTTTCTTCAAAAAAGTGCAACAGTATCTTTGCCCTTTTTGCCGAAAACTAGGCTTTTATACCAAATTTTGGTATTTTGAAATGGGAACAAAGTTTAATTCGTGAGACTACATTAGTCAGACCTAAACAGGCGAAGTATTTTTCGCGGCGACAGAGCAAAATTTTTTTAAAATCTAAATCACCATTAGATATTCATTCTCTTTGCGCGCTCAGCAATACCTCTTTGATTTATCGAAGCCATCAACATCGTTTTTCATTCTTTCTATCACGAGTGTTTGTCTATAATCACGGGTTATTGACAAAAAGGTGTGTATAAATAATTTATTTTGATTCTGTCTTAAACAGATTATTTTTTAAAATATATTGGGTCGTCGAATAAAGCGTCTAGAAAAGATAAAGTAAAATTTTAGTTAACTAAAACACACCTCATAGATAAATATCAGATTTTAGGGACTTTTTGCCCAAAAAATAAGTAAGTTCATGACAAATGATTACAAAAAATGAATTTGTAGAAAAATTGTCTAGTGTATAAAACTTGTTTTACGTATTATTTCTTTATATGATATTGTTTTGTAATATTGATACTGATCCCCATAATCCCCAACTCTTCGCCCGACTGACGTCATTGAGTACTATTGCAGTACATTATTTCACTTTCTTTGTTTTTTTTAATAATTCACAAACATTCTTATCAAAATGTCTATGAATTTTTTTCTATAGAACATCATAATATATTTTTTTACAACAACCTATTTTAATTGCCAATGTTACCGCATTATCTCTGAACAGATAAGGTATGCGATTTTACTCGATTTTATTTCGGTTTTTGTTAAGGAATGAAGAAAAAATATTAAAAAAAATGCGAACCATTGTGCAGCAACATGTACTGCGCAGGGAACTTCAATTCGATTTGATTTTATCTCCAAACAACCTCATTTATAAAGTATTTCCAGAAAAAATGATTTAAATCAATTGATTTATTTTTTCTTCTATTGCAAAAAAATGCCGTCTTTTTTCGTTTATTTACCTTCAACATATTGATTTAATTTTGGAACTAGGTTTTTGCTCTACCTCTGACGCAAATGAAGAAGAAGAAGCGTTTTGCTGTAAATACACACCGAAATAAATAATTAAATAAATAAACATTTGTTATGGAATATGAACAAATAAGGCATTGACTAGAAATTAGATTACCCAATGTTTAAATAATTTTTGCGGTCTATTGTAAATTTCGATTTTCCAAACACTGCAAAAGTTAAAAAAAAATAAAAATTTATGGAAACAGACGTTATAATAAAATAAATATAAATAAAAAAATTTAATGCAAAAGTTTTACACTCGCACTGAGGCTCGTGTGTTTAAAATTTGTCTAAAAATAAAATAAATTTATTTTAGACAGCGTCAAATACAAAACTCGTGTACCCGTAGTCAATGGAAAGAAATGGAAATGTGTTTGGAAAACCTAGAACATTGGGGTAGTCTGAAGGTAAAGAAATAATTTCAATTATGTAAACTACGTATGTATGTCATTTAAATAAAGGACTTGAAAAATACGCATATTTTAAGCTGAAGAATAGGACTTCTAAAACACTGCACTGTATTTAATTTGAACTGTTTTTGATATTAAAACTATTCAATTACGGTTTAATTTGTTTTTGAAAGTATACCTATGGAAAATATATTGGATACCATATTCTTCTAAGGAAAATTGGCGAGAAACCACATACATATTTCTAAAAAATTGTATAATACAGGCCACACTTTTTCTAAAAAAGTTTGTAAGAGTCCATCTATTTCTAAGGACAAATTGTCAGAGACCACTTTTTCGAGGAATTAATTTTCAATAAATCAAAGGGGTATCGATGAACTCACTTAGGGAGTGAAAAGTATTATTTCCAACTTAAAGGAATGAGAAGGATGTATTCATACAGAAATTGTAAAGGTATTCCTCTTGAAAAATGATAAAAACAAGTAAGAAAATTTCAGTCGGGTAAACCGACTAAGGCATACCCTCACTTTGTGAGTAATGTAATATTGAATATTACACGAATTATTCTGTCAATTTGTGTGGGAGCTGCCAGAAGGGGTTTAACAAATACACCTATTTTTCGCTGAACAGTAGATACTTTAAATTCATTGCACTGCGCCGAATTATAAGCGTTTATGTGCACTGGTATAAACTTTACGAGATATTAAATTGTGGTATGATTTGGCAATTTAGTGTGGGAGGTACAAAAAGGGGCGTGGCGATAACGCCCATTTTTCACAGGACTATAGACACTATAAAACATTACACTGTACAAAATTTCAAGTATTATTATACACTTGTATTAATGTTATAAGCTGTTAACTTTTGGTGCAAAATGGTACCTTTGTGTGGGAGGTACCAAAAGGGGCGTGGCAACAACGCCCATTTTTCTCTGGACTGTAGGCAATACAAAAGAATAACACTGTGCAAAATTTCAAGTATTTTTATAGACCGTTATTAATGTTATAAGCTGTTAATTTTTGGTGCAAAACGGTGCATTTGTGTGGGAGGTACATAAAGGGACGTGGCAACTTCTCCCATTTTTCTCGAGTTAATAGCGACTAATAAACTAATACTATGTGTGGAATTTCAGAAGATTCGAATAAGTAGTATAGTAGTTATTAAAGAATCAATATTTCACAACATGTTAACCCTTTGTGGGGGAGGTACTAGAAGGAGTGGACCAATATGGCCCATCTTCGAACTTAGCCGGAGATAGAAAAAATATTACCACATACCAAATTTGAAGTCAATCGGTTACTCCTTTCGAGAGTTATCGTGCGCACCAGCCAGCAGACACACAGACAGACAGACAGACAGACAGACAGACAGACAGACAGACAGACAGACAGACAGACGGACAGACAGACAGACAGACAGACGGACGGACATTGCTCATTCGACTTAAAATGACCCAAAACGGATTTCCTCCGAACATACTTATGGTCTTAGATCACTCCTTCGATGTGTTGCACTTTTTTCCGTAGCAAATGATATATACCCTCGTCACACTAAAGTGAGGGTATAATTATGCAAATGTTTTAGAAAATTATTTCAACATTAATGCCAACACAATAAAATATTTTTTAACTTATAAAAAAAATAAATAACAGGATATTCGGTTTTTATAACCGGATTTTTGGTTTTTTTATAACCGAATATTCGGTTTTTTATAACCGGTTATTCCGTTTTTTATAACCGGATATTTGGTTCTTTATAACCGGATATTCGGTTTTTATAACCGAATATTTTGTTCTTCATAGCCGGATATTCGGTTTTTTATAACCGTATATACGATTTGTGTGAACGCATATAAAATTTTTATAAACGGATATAAAATTTTTGTAACCGGATATTCGGTTTTATAACCGGATATTAGGTTTTTATAACCGGATATTCGGTTTTTATAACCGGATATTCGGTTTTTATAACCGAATATTCGGTTTTTATAACAGTTTTTATAGCTGGATATTAGGTTTTTATAACCGTAGATACTATTTTTATAAACTGGTACAAAATTTTTGAACACACATTTTTTTACTGAAATTCGGTTTTTTCTAACCGGATATTCGGTTTTTTCTAACCGGATATTCGGTTTTGATAACCGGATATTTGTTTTTTTTATAAGCAGATATTTGGTTTCTAATAACCGCATATTCGGTTTTTTATAACCAGTTATTCCGTTTTTATAACCGGATATTTGGTTTTTTATAACCGGATATTCGGTTTTTATGCCCGGATATTTGGTTCTTTACAACCGGATATTTGGTTTTTTACCGGATATTCGGTTTTTTAAGCGAATATTTGGTTCTTTACAACCGGATATTCGGTTTATTATAACCAAATATCTTTGGTTCTTCTTAAACGGATATTCAGTTTTTTGTAACCGTATATACTATTTTTGTAAACGCATATACAAGTTCTATAAACGGATATAAAATTTTTGTAACCGGATATTCGGTTGTTATAACCGGATATTCGGTTTTTCATAATCGGATAGTTGGTTTATTTTAACCGTATATTCGGTATTTTATAACCGTATATACATACTATTTTTACATATGGGATTAGATTTTTGTAACCGGTTTTAGTGTTTTTATAACCGGATAATTGAATTTTATAACTGAATTATATTTTGTGCTATTTCTTGTTAGCCAGCTAATTAGTTTTTATAAACAGATTTTTTAATAACCGGATAAGTTTCGGCTAGTATGATCAAACATTCCACATCTTTTTCTATGTAAAAATTGTCAGAGCTTTTTTTCTAGGGAACAGTAGTCAGACATCACCTTTTTTTTCCAAAACAAGTTATCAGATTCCACATTTTCTAGGGAAAAAGTTGTGAGAAGCCATCATTCAGAAAGGAAAATACACATCTGCGAAGGGAATTCTGCTCTTACAACATTTTGCGAAAATGTTGTAAGAGCGATAAATTGTACTGATTCACACGTGGCAATTTTTCCCAAGCTAGTGTCAAAGTTTGCTGGAGAGAGAGGCAGAGAGTTCTTTCCGCCTGCCTCTCTCCCTTACAAGCTTTGACTCTGGCTTGGGAAATATTGCCTCGTGTGAATCAGGACTAAGCAAAGAACAGGTAGAGGCTAAATTTTTTAAGACCATTTTCTTGCTATTAGTTTCCTAGTTTACATTCTCTTGCGTTTAGTTTTCTAGGTAGGTATTTCATTTTCTAATAATTCTTAGTTCAATCCCACCCATGTTTGGCGAAGATATTTATATAGACTGACAATGAATCATTGTCTATGAAATTTAGCTTTTAAGAGAGTGTATAGTCTATATAAATAGGATAAGGTTGAGGTTTTGGTTTTGGTTAGGGTGACAGCCGGTTTTACCAGCTCACATATTACCACGGTCTCAGATGCCACTCATCGAAACTAACATGTTTGATATACTGAGTTATCAATTGTACGGATATTGGAACCGAAAAGATCTGTTGAACTTCCTAAAAAAACCGACCCCAGTATATGCGGACATCGTTTACTCAATGAGGGACAGTAGCAAAGCAGGTACTCAGTGCTATCCTTCTTCTTCCTCATCTCCAAAGCTTCTGCAGAAGTCATTGGAGTCAATACCCGATCAGGCAGTGTCCTGTCACAACTCACACTAACGTAAACAGTATTTTCCTCTCTAGTGCGAGGATATAGTTTCATCTGCTCAGGTCATACATTGGCCAGATTTGTGTAGCTACCCTACATGTGGTGCCGATTTCTGTGCATCTTTCATAGAACCGGAAAGATCTGTTAAACTTGCAAGAAAAACCGACCCCAGAATATGCAGACGTCGTTCACTCAATGCGGGACAGTATCAAAGCAGATACTCTGTGCTCTCCACTTCTTTCTCATCTGCACAGCTTCTCCAAAAGTCATTGGAGTCAATACCCCATCTAATGGCGTGCTCGCCGATCAGGCAGTGTTCCTTCAGAACTGACACTAACGTAAACAGTATTTTCCTCTCTAGTGCGAGGAGATATTTTGAGCTTCTGGGGTCATATCTTGGCCAGATTTGTCTAGCTACCTTACAGGTGCCGATTTCTGTACATCTTTCATAGAACTGCCAGATTGCTTCTTTCCTAAGTCAAAGCTTGCATGTGGACAGTTGCTCATCAATGTATACAAATTCTTCGAGAATTTGTAATGTCGTCCCTTTCCTAGCAAGTTTATCGGCATTGCAGTTCTCCGGGATATTCCTATGCCCTGCTACTCACACGAGGTATATGTTAATCTACTCAGCCATCATGTGGACTTCAGAGAATGCATGGCTGTCAGAGTATGTGACAACGCCAGTGTTGCTCACTATTTTGCGATACAGCCTTCTGCTTGATAGAAACTGCAGTTATCTGCTAGCCTGTGATCAATATGAAAACTAAGTTCTGTACAGTGTACACCGAAGCCAACCTTATCATCAAGCTTCGACCCATCCTTATAAAAACGGAGATGGTTTCTATTACCTGGTATTCTGCTAACCCATTTCTTCTAGGCAGGTATGTTAGTGGTGCAGTTCTTCTCGAAGGTGTACACCTTTGGTATATAGTTCAATCGGTCGCTTACCATTGCACTACACTGTGATATCCTCATTTGGTCGTAGTTCTTGTACATCCACATTGATAGAGAGCTGGCGATCTGTTTGCAAGTTCTCTAGCGACAATATCAATTGACAGTAGATGGAGTTGAAAACTTGTAGAAACTCATTCGCTGTAATCCGTAAAGCTCTGCTTTTGCATATGCAGGCAGTTCTCTGAACCTTTGATAATTGGTTGCTAATGGATCCTTTATCAGTTGCCGTCTACCATACCACAATGCTGTATAATAGTATTGAACGTACTACAGGTATACTCGTATACGTATATCCAACCCTGCAGCTTACAATTCGGAATATAGTGGTCGACCAATTGAGGTGTCCATGCCAGGAATGGTTAAAAAATCCGCAAAATGTTATTGTATGACCGTCGGTTGAAGGTTCGTGGGCTAGCTGAAGTCATATTCGTAGGCATTTCAATGGGTACTATATATCGCATATTGACAGAGCATTTGATGATGAGAAAGCTGTGCGTTAGATGGGTGCCGCGTTTGCTCACAATCAGGACAGTGTACCAGTTCACACATCCACTATTGCGATGGCCCAAATCAATGATTAAAGTTCAGCACGCACCTTATTCGCTAGATTTAGCTCCCTCGGATTATTTTTTGTTTCAAAACATGAAAAACTGTCTCGGCGAAAAAAGATTTGACATCAATGAAGAGGTGGAGTTTGCTGTTGATGGCTATTTTCAGGAGCTACACGCTGAAAAAATATCGCCTCTGTAGTATATTGTCCCAAACATATTTTGCTTGAAACATATATATTTTTAGGGTGCACTCCAAATATATAACATTTAACACATACAAATAATATATGTTTGGGAGGATGTTGTTCTAGACAAAACTATGTTTACATCCTAATATTTTTTATTTGCATATGTTATTTCCCAAACAAATATCTATTTGCGTGAATATATATCTATTCTTTAATTGTTTTAAGTTTTCAGCAATTGAAAGGTAATTTTTAGAAATTTTTAATGTTAGTAAAATTTCTTTATAATTGAAAATAATGACTGGGAATAGTTAGAAAATAAAAATAAGTGGTTTCAAATAGAAGTTAATACTAAGTATGCCATTTTTAATAGGAAAGCATAATTCGAAAACATGGAAAAAATTAAAACTAAAGTTCGAAAAATTCAGCAAAGTTTTGAAAATCTTTTTTTTAAAATAAAATATATTTGGAAATATTCATAAACAATAATTTTATTTGTATTTAAACACATATTTTATTTGAGAAAATTAGTTTGCAAATATATTTTATTCTAGTATATTAACATATGCATTCTAAATACATTTTATTGATTTTCAAATAAAATTTATTTGCTCGAAAATATATAATAATTAAAAATTTGTGTTCCAAGTATATTTTCTTTCGATTCAAACAAATCAAAAAATTCGATTTTGCCCCGTGTAGACAGTTCTTTCTATAAACGGAGTATCGAAGCTATTAAAAGTCGCCGGAAAAAGTGTATCGAGCTAAAAGGAGATTATGTTGGGAAGTAAAAAAAAACGTTCCCAAATTTGTTGTGTTTTCTTTGTTAGATCGGCTAATTTTTGGACCTCCCTCGTCTATGAGAATCTTAATGATTTTTATCATAATATTTTTTTTACCAAGAAATTTTTATTTTTTTATTTATGACTAATATGTCTGTTTATATTTCGTCCTAAATTATTAAAAACATAAACAAATTTATAGTTTGCTCTAAAAATATCACAAACTAACAAACTTTGTCATCAAAAAATGCCGCCGCTCTCAAGCAGAAAGTACTTAATTGCGTATGATATTTCCTCAAAATGATTTAACGCCGCTGAATCAAAAACCAACAATGACAACACAAAAATCGATTGATTTTATTTCCAAAAATAAATTGAACTCTTTTTTGACTTTGCCCCCACGTCTAATGCCCCATTAGAGAAAAACACAGATCTCAAGAAAAAAAATGAAAAATAAAAGAACAGATGGCCCACTAACTAATGTTGTGTGCGGTTGGTTGGTTTACAATTAGCCTACAATTCAATGTTCTGTCAAGACAAAAAAAACAGCAAATTTTTTGGCAAAAATTTCCGCATTTCGGGAGGAAAAAACTCACATACGGACAGAGAACAGAAGAAGAACGAACACAAACTCCAATTGCTGTTTGCTGACGTTCTTCTGTCCGTCCATCCGTCTGTTTGTCTCTGCGGCATGCGGACAATTAAACGCGAGAAAATCATTTCTCTAAAAAGCGCCAAATTAAAAAAGTACTCTTAAAAGTACGCGCCGATTTCAAATAAACCACACCTTTTTCTTCGGCCTCTTCTTCTTCTTCTATTTACGTTTGATATCGCAAATGTTTGGATTTTTTTGTGGTGATCGCGCCCGTTCACTGATCGCGAAATGTGGGGCGCTTAAAAGGTAGAAGGATGGAAGAAAGATAGGGATGGAGGGGACTGTGCCGCCACAAAAAATGTTGGCGTTTATTTTTAAGATTTGACCGAAAAATGACGCATTTTGCATGGCATACAAATCACCCCAAACAACAGTTTTAGAGAATAAATAGTCTAAACGGACGAACGACGTTCGCCATCCAAAATGTTAATTTATTTTTATATAAACGCAATATCGACAAATCAAAAGCAAAAAAAAAATTACATCACATTCCGAAATTCTGTCAAACGTTAGTTTTGTGAATTTTCAATGAATTTCAGCCACAAATGCCTTTTTTCGCCCATTTGCAGCAAATTATGTTTGTAGGTATTTTGCCACAATTTATTGGCTTTACGGTTTGGCGGAAATGTTGTTAACAAATTTGTTAAACGTCAAGAGAAGGCGTTAGTAATGTCGCCCGCCGTCTCTCTTCTTATCTGTGGCGAACTTTTTATTTTGCATGTCACTTGATGATAAGCTGTAAAACGTCAGCGTTACGAGGGCAGTTAGGGATATTAAGAAATGAAATACATATATATAAATAACATAAAGAATAGAAAAACTAATCAGCTGTTTCACTATCTCGAAAGAAAATCAATTCGAAATATTCAATATATCGAGCCATTAGAGAAAATTTATCGTAAACCACATTTAATAAAAACCTATGAGTGGAAATGAAGCGACATAAATTCCTTAAAATGCGTTATTTTTTGGGGTTTTTTACCGTTGGATAACTTAGAAAATATGTCCCATTTGTGCATCAAAATATTTAAGTTTTGAAATTTGTGGTTTGAAAAAACAAACAAAAAACATCTGCATCTTGTCGCTTGTGATAGTTTTGCTCTAATGGGTCGATATATCGTACTCATAAAAAGGTTAGTCCCGCATCACACGCGGTAGTATTTGCCATGCGTGTCAAAGTTTCTAGGAGAGAGAGGTAGAGAACTCTTTCCGCCTGCCTCTCTCTCCTACAAATTTTGACACTTGCTTGGATAAAATTGCCTCGTGTGATTCAGGACTTAGGTTAAGTTAGGTGGTAAAGTTATCGATTTTGTTCCGATTTGTTTCTTAGTTAACGATTTAACGGACGTTAATGTTTGAAAAAATGTAAACAAATTAAAATATTCTGTTAAATATCTTAATATAAAAGAAAGGAAGAAATAAAGAAAAGAATGATCAATAACTACCTTATTTACGGAAATTTAAAAGACATAGATTTTTCATTTTTTTATTATTTTGAACTTTGATAATAAAGCGGACAAATCTGGTAAACATTTTCAACTTTTGAGTTATCGAAAATCCCAAAACCTGCTATACGGACCAAAGTGTTGAAGATTTTCTCCTCTGGGTTACGCCCAAAGAGCTACACGGATCATAGTATCTTCAAATGGAATCAATAATTATGGAAGTTATCAATTACTAAGGCAATTATCGATGACTGAAAAACTTTCCGATTTTGCTTTTTATCTATCGATTTATCGGACGATTAAGTTTAAAAAAATCGAAAAAATACAGCATTTTATGTTAAATGAGTTTAATGTGAAAAATAACGGACAAAAAGTCAGACAATTTTTTACGATAACTACCTTAGGTATCGAAATTGAAAAAACTATTGTTTTTTTAAATGAGTTTAATGTGAAAAATAACGGACAAAAAATCAGACAATTTTTTTCGATAACTACTTTAGGTATCGAAATTAAAAAAAAACGATTGTTTCCTTTTTTATTATTTTGAGCTCTAAAAAAATCAACAAACTGGGTGCAAATTTTCGGTAACATTCAAATGATCGAAATGTCCAAACCCTACACACGGACCAAAGTGTTCCAGATTTTCTCCTCTGGGATATGTGCAAAGACGCCTACGCAGACCAAAGTGAAGAAATCGATAAATATGAATGTTATCAATTACTAATTACAATATAGATTTCTGAAAAAGATTCGAAATTGTTTTCGTTTTTTGTCGATTTATCGGACTCCAGAGTAAAAAAGCAAAAAAAATATTGATTTTTTTGTTTTTGTTAAATGAGCTCAATATAAATGTAACGGAAAACAATTCAGAAACATTTTTCGATAACTACCTTAGTTATCGAAATAAAAAAAAAATGATTTTTTTTCTTTTCTTATTATTTTGAGCTGTGATAAAGCAAAACAAATGGGTAAACATTTTCGATAACTTTCAGTAATTATGGTAGTTATCCATTCCTATGGATAACCGAAAAAGTTATTGATAATTTTTTTCTTTCTTATCGATTTATCGGACGTAAAGTGTGAAAAAGTTGAAAAATATTGAATATTTTAGTTAAATAAATGACGGAAAGAATTAAGAAAATTTTTATCGATAACTGTTCATCTTAGTTGTTGAAATTGAAAATAAATCAAATTGATTCCACTTTTTATTCTTTTTAGCTATGAGACAAAAAAGCGAAAAAATCTGTTAATTTTTTTTTAATATTTTTGAGTTATCGTAATGTCTAAAACCGGCTATAGCGACTAAATTGTTAAAGATTTTCTCCTCTGGGGTAGGTATGTATATCCCAAGATGGTTATACGAATCAAAGTGTCTTTGCGTGGAATCGATAATTATGGAACTTATCAAATATTAAGGTAGTTATCGATAAGTGGAATCGATAATTGTAGAAGTTATTGATTACTAAGGCAGTTATCGACAACTGAAAAAGTTATCGATAAAAAATTTGATCGATCATTTGGACGTTAAAGTTTAAAAAATCTAAGGATATTGCATGTTTTGTTAAATGGGCTTAGTATGAAATAAGTAAAAGCGTTAAGTTCGGCCATGCCGAATCTTAAATACCCTCTACCACGGATCGCACGTAAAATCATAATACCAAATTTCAACCAAATTCGTTGAAATTGTAGGTTTTTGTGGCGTTACGAAGTCAAATTTAGAGGGACCTTTGTATGGGGGCTTTATCAAAACATGGGCCTATGACTACCGGTGTTCGGATATATTTAACCCGTTACAAATTTTCAGCCCGATCAGTTGACATTTGTGGTCTCTATGATGTTAAGAAGTCAAATCGGGGTGATGGTATATATGTGGGGCTATATCAAAAATGGACCGATATTGCCAATTTTCAATCCCAAATTACCTGCAGCTATAAGAAGTATCTATCTATAACAAATTTCAGTCATCTATCTAAATTATTGTAGACTGTAGCGTCATCATCGTCGTAGAATTTTAAGACGATTAAGAATATATAAACTTTATGAGGTCTCAGATCAAACGATTAGAGGTGTTTCAAACGAAGTGACAAAATGAATATAACCCCCATCCTATGTTGGATGGTATAAAAAAATTAAAAAAATATTTTATTTTTGTTTCAATGAACGCCAGAAAATTCAACGGAGAAATAAAAACAAGTTTTTCGATAAATACCTTAGTTATCGAAATAAAAAAAATGTTTTTTTATTATTTTGAGCTCTAATAAGAAAGCGAAAAAATCAGTAAAATTGTGGTAAAAGTTGTCGATAACTTTCGAGTTATCGAAATGTTTAAAGCCGGCTACACGGACCGGTGTTTTCCCTCTCTGGGGTATATTCAAAGAAGTTACACGTACCAAATTGTCTTTCCGTGAATGAAACAGAAAAAAACCAGATAGGAGTTATTTTCTGTTTTTGATGACACACACCCAGGAAAAAAATTGGTTGGAATTCGATTGTAACAATAAAAAAATAGTACTAGCAACAAAAAGTATATTGCTTACACCGTCTGCCGGTTGTATTTATGTATATATAATTAGTTGAAACAACAATAATAACATGCATACGACCAATTGAAAATGCTTGCAACTAAATCGATGGTTGTATCAATCGAATTAAGATTGTTTTTTTCATTGACACTCGGTTAGTTGTGGTAACCAATTTTAAATTTTCATTATAGTACCATATGATCGATTTTTGGTTGTGACAACCAATGTTTTATTGTTGACAACAGTAATTGTATCAATAGACCAAAGATTATTATTGCAACGAATAATTGGTTAATACAAAAGAAAAAATATTAATAAATAATCGTTTATTGGTTATCCCAATCATTTTCCAAATTTAGAATAATTAAATGTATTTTGGGAAATACAACCGAAAGATTGGTTGCTGTTCTTCTGCTGATACATGACAAACAAAAAATAAAATTACTCGACATACAAAAATCTTCAACATTTTGTTCAAGAACGGTATAGGTAATCAAAAATAATCTCGTGTGGATAATAATGTGTGGAATGCAGAATATGTTGTGCAAAATATTTTACATAAATAAAAAATAAAAGCAACTATCATGAAATTGAAAGCACGGGGTTAAGCGATATTTGCATAAAAGGTTTGTATTTTTTTCGTGTACTAAAATGTGTGTCAAATATTTCCACATCTCATAATAGTGATGAATTTGTAATATGGGATTTTTAATTTTGTTATGAATTGTTTTAATAAAAATTAATGAAAACTGTTTTCAATTAATTGTCGGTAGTATATGGCTGACAAATTGTCAGAACAACCAATTTTTTTAAAACAGTTGGTTGTGGCAACTGCAGCAGATTATTTAAGCCACCATTTTCGAAGTTGGCGCAACCAAATATGATTGTTGTCAACATGGAAGCTGAAGTATACCACAACCAAAATATTGGTTGTCCTGATGGAATCGCATGATAGTAGACAGAACTACCAAAATTCTGTTGAGGCAACCAAAGTGTATTCTGTGTGTAGTTATTGTACATTTTCTGTGACACTCGGACTTGTTAATAATAAATAATAGAAAAATACTAAACACACGAGTATATTTCCCCCTCCCCCCAAAAAAATGATTTTATTTTTACTTTTTTAAACTTTGCTCTTTAATTGTTTTCTGATTAATTAATGTTCAATTACCCAAACACAATAGACGCGTGCAATTTACATATAAATTATTGAATTTCAGTTCAGCTTTGCCAAAAAAAATGCTCTTTTGGCGAACATTAAACTCTAGCGATACATTTATTGTATTTCTTTAATTAAAAAAATATATAAAAGCAAAAATAAGAATAGTTTTTTGGCAATTTGATTTCTTTTGTCCAAAAAAAAAAATCACTACAAATTGTATTAATGCTCTTTTTGAATTTCAAACCAATTTTGTATACAAAACAAACCGTTTTGTTGTCTAACCGAATGAATTTTTGATATTTGTTGTGTGTGTTAAATCTGGACATGTTTGGCATTGAAAATGAAAAACGATTTTGAATGAATTTTGTGGCGGGTCGAGAGTGGGAAAACGGGGTGAGGAGAGAGAATGGGGCTAGACAAACAAAAGAGATTGAAATAGAATAATATATATAAAGTAAAATACAAATTAAAAGAATAGAAAATACAAAAACAAATCAAAAAACATGTTTTTTTCCTCTTCGATTCTCAGACAAGTAAAATATACGATATAATGCAAGAATTCAAAAAGTCAATGGCGGTTTGAGGTCAATTGAGGGGACAAGGTCTGGCACACCACAAAACGATGATAAGTCATAAGGGATTATAGCAGTTATGGCGTATTGGGGTGTATGGGTTAAGGTTGGTCGTTTGTGCTAAATTTGTTTGGTTTTTAGGATATAAGCTAAATATCTTACCTTAGAAAAGTTTACTGGGAAATCGAAAAGGTGCAAGAAATTTTTGAAATATAATTTTCATGTCCGAAAGAGAAATTTAGTGAACCCTTGTTCAAATAATTTTCCTAAAGAGCCGACCCTTTAACTTGCCCCGTTGCCACTAAAATGTTCTCCGTCAAAAATTATCATACATCAAAAGTCATAGAAATTGTAGAAATCTTTGCGATTTTTAAGGCACTGGATGCATTTTTTTCTCCTATTCAATATCTACAGCTTTGCTTCAGACGCAAAAGAGATATGCCGTACGGTATACCGAGAAAAATATAGGAAAATGCTAAAAATTCACCTTGAGCAAAAAAATCGTATGGCCATTAAATTATTTATTGAGCCAACTTGACTAAACGAATGATGCAGAAGTTCTTATTTTTGGGGTTACTTTCGCGTCCAATTCTCAGAAGCATTTTTTACTTTTAAAAGCATTCGCTACAAAAAAAACCATACGGCTCTACGATTTACTACTTTTCCACTTCAGAGTTATTTCTGATAATAGATTAAAAGCAATCCATTGTGGACGGTGTATAAGAATCCCGCCCCGACCGAACGTTCTACCGTCCTTAAATGTTTTTTCGTAATCACCGTTTTTTTACATATTCTGATCGAAAACGCTGAAATTACTTATTACGGAATATGTCAAAAATGCTATTTTGGAAAAAATTAGTTACGCGTTTTCTAACTTATGTTGCCGATGTATAGGATTTTTTTCGGCCAAAATTTTTGTCGAAGATACCACCAGAAAGTTTCCTCAATTTATATGACTCTTAATATATCACATTTTCAAGGTTGCTTTTTAATGGCTAATGGTAAGAGCTAGAGTCTCGAGGTCTTTAAGAAAAATATTTCTCTAAGGGTCCTCTCAATTTCTTTCTCAGATATCAGCATTGTATTTCAAAGACTTCCGCTTCAGAAACATCACTGCAGCCCTCTGCAAGGCCTTCTTTTGTCACAGCTCAACATACTACCAACCCTATTATACGTAGGTTCTGTGAATTTCGACCCCCACCCAAATTAACGTCATAATGTTTGCGTGTATCACACCATTGTTATCGCAGTCGTTGACACCTTAAACCCGTGGAGAAAACTTCTTATCTGGAATAAATTCGTTAAACGTTTATTTTGACATTGAAATCGCGGAGAGAATGGGAGAGAAGAGAGAAAAAGAGAGTTAAGCTACACCATTTTCCGGAGAACTAAAGAAAATTTGCCAAAGAATTAAAAACAGTCTTCAGGCAAGAAACTATACATGGGGAATATATTAAAATGTTAGACGTATGTGGCTCAATTTAACTAGGAAGTATCTCCGTTTATGATTAAAGCCACTCTAATGACCATGGACATACATTAGAGCCAGTGGATTGGCCTTTTGATGGCTTCTTATGTATGATTTCTTTAATCCCTCCATTGATACTGGACACGAACCTCCTCAACAACTTCCAGTCAGATCCTCTGAGATGGGGATCTCAGGCTAAGAAGAGTACACATTTCTAGATTCTAGCAAATAAACTTGAAGGGACCTTTTCTGGTACTTGTATAATAAAAGCGTTGTACGGGGAATAGTTGTGGGGAAAAAGAGTTAAGATTCTGTCTGATTGTTAGAGACATTTTGTCTATAGAGCGCCAAGAAGTCAATTAGGAAGGAACATTTTTATGGTGGTTTTATGGCACATTTTTACTTGAAGTGGATAAAAAAATCAGAACTTAGGTTTTGCAGGGCATTCGAATAGGTGTTGCGTTTCATGTGTCTCTCCCCCGATTACACGCTAGACAGTGACCGATCACACTGCTGTTAATTATCGTCCAGTAAGAATTGACTCGCCTACATCATCCTCCTGATATCAGCTGAGCCAGAATAATGGCGAAGGGCCAATGCAAGCGGAAAGAAGCGCGGCGTGTCAAAAAAGTTGAAATGTATTCAACTTGGCATTGCCAGTTTAAATTATTCTCAATCTGACACAATTTTATTTTCAACTTTTATTCAAAACGACCACATGTTTTTTATATGGGCTATGCTGAATTTACAACGCCCCGCATTACGCGTGCATTGGCCCAACACCATAACACTTGTTGGCCGCGGCAATCGTTCTTCTTCAGATGTTCCTTATAGAGGATGGTCTCCGATATTTAGTCGATAAATATTCGCTCTTATTCCAGTTGGCGTCGTCGACGTCGTCACATCATTTTCGTCATATCTATGAAGTTCTAGCTCTGTCATCTTTACGCCAAAACGAATGTTTTTGATATCCATGAACTAACAAAAACCCTTTTTATAACTTAAAAATATTTAAAAAATTTTCAAAATTTATGAAGTCGTCAATCTAAACAGTGTCGACTAAGAATCGACGTCGGCGACGCCAACTGGAATAAGGGCGATTAACTGCTATTGCGACCCCATCAGAGTGACCAGCTATATGTGCTCTCTGGTCTAGAGACTTTGTTTTATACCGCTGGACCTCGCGCTCTGGATCGTGAAGATCTCTCCATATTTGTCTGGGTATGTGAAGGACTATTCATTAAGTGATGATTAAGATGTCTTCTACAATAGCAATCCGGGGGGTTCTGCTTCGACATTATAAAATTGTGTCTCCGCGAGAGCATGATCTTCCACTCCTCTTAAGTGGTTTTCTGAAGACATGAAGAGGCACCCTGTCGCTGTTCTCAATGCGGCATTCTGGCAACTCTGTTTATTCTACCAGTGCGTATTGCTCACCTTCGGCCACCACACTGGCGCTGCATAATTCGCCACGGGCCGGCATATTACTTTAAAAGAGATCAACAAGGTTTCTTTATCGGTTCCCCAAGTGCTGTCGCTGAGCGACTGAGCACCTTGTTCCTACTACTCATCTTATAGCAGATAGCAGTGGCATGTGCAGAAGTCCTCATAAACTGTCGAATGTGATCCCAAGAATCTTTGAATAGTTAGCGGTCGGAATTTGTACGATGTGCCGGATATTTTCATATTCCTCGCATTGAAAAAGTTCACAAGATCAGCTATATAATTATTCAACTTCTCGCAGATGCCAATCATCGACATGCGTGCGATCATCGATATGCGCCACGATTTCACGAGTGGTCTTGGGTAGCTCAGTAGTTAGTGCGTTTGACTTGGATTCCAAAGGTGCCGGGTTCAATTCCCAGCCAGCATAACATCAACATTTCATGTTGTCAGCATAATTTGAGTTTCTGTAGCTATAAATAACTCATCGGGCGCACTCCACTCCAACAACATCTGATCGTCCAACAGGGAAGCTAAAAAAAGGCATAAAACCATGATGACTATTAACAGAAAATGCAGCGCTTCTAGTGGAAAAGAGAATGTACTTCTCAGTAGAAGAGAAGAGAATCTACTTCTACTAATAACCGAAAATGCAGCGCTTCCAGTGAAGAATAGAATCGGTAAAATTCAAATAACATCCATTCTCTGAGATTAACAGACAAATGTTAATTAAAATCCGGACGGCACAGAGTAAAATTAAAACAACATCACATGTTCCCGCGATAATCGGATAAATGCCGGAACGAAGTCTGTAGTAGAAATAAACATAAGGATTATCAAATCTGCCTCGCCAAGCTTCTACAACAACTTTTTCACCACCTTCCGGAATTCCTAGATTAAATCTACGGGACTTCGACTTATTGTTTCTGAATTCCACGTACGACTGGCCTTCACAAATATAATTTTAGGTTAAACAGTGCCAGAAATGTCATCCCACCTTTCGGAACTCCTAGTTTTATTCTACGGGACTTTGACTTCTTGTTTCTGAATTCCACGTACGAATGACGTCCACAAATATAATTTATGATCCAACGTATAGACGATGTCCTTGAACAAATTGGCATGGTTGAACGTATCGAACGTATTCGAAAGATTAAGTGTCACGCCGTACGTCCTGTCACAAAGCTTTTTCGGGTTGAGGCCAAGAAGGATTGCTTATGGCGTGCAAAGCAGTCATTGCACTCTGCTGCTTGCGACACCCTTGTTAATAATCTGCAGAGAGAAAATGCCCAATAAGGCACGGTAGGAGAAGCGCCGCTAGTTGCTTGGCTACTGGAGAGAGGAAGGAAATTGGCCTATGCTGCTTGCCGAAATCGAGTTGTTGATTTGCAGGGAAAAGTATCCAAAAGGCACGGCAGAAAAAGTCTTCGCTATCGGCCTGTACAATATTTCTGTACTCGCATTTTTCCCCGGTTTTAGTAGCCTGGCCATTCTACCCATTTTCCAAGCTTCGGGAATATATAATATTGGGCAAAGACATATTAAGCAGTTTTGGTAGATACTCGACTACAGGTAAACCCTTCTGCTTCAACATCGATAATCCGTCTGCCTCTAGTGCTTTTGATGACTTTGCGCGTTTGATGACATTAGGAACTTGGCCTGTGGCAAATTGAGGCGATTCCTCCTAAGTTCTACTCTCATTTTCACCCTCACTTGTGCTCAATAAAATGCTCGCGTTCCGTTTTAGGTTATAGGATAGATTATGGGAGGATGTCTAAAACCTGAACCAGGTTTGATCTATTGTTATTCTTCTGATTGTATTCCATCTCCTCTTTCACTAAATCATAATAACTCGCCGCAGAAATGCACATTGATTGTAAAGGATGTTGTATGTCCCGATGTCCCAGTATAGCGTTACATTTTCCTCTGCCACATCTGGAACCAGTTTGCGTGGTCATGGGTGCCATCCTGATGCCTTTATAAAAGCAAGCTTTTCCTTGGTTCGAGTCCTCGAATGTACGTAAATTTCTGGAAGGAAAATGACCGAGTATCATGCTTATTATTTTGCTTTAGGCTGGGCCCTAACAAAGGAAGTGATAACTGTCTTCCGAATAGTCTGCCTCCAAGCACCGTCTACCTATATCAACATTTCTGAAGCCGATTATTACCATATATTTCTTAACTTATCACGCCAATAACTGCCCTCAACACCATCAGCAGGTACTCGGTATTTATCTTTGCCCTTTCTTCCCAAAGTAGTTTGATCTTCCCATAACCTGTGGCGGTCACCCACCGTCTATGCCCCTTCTCTTTACTCTTCTCATTGATACTAGAAAAATAATAAGACAAAGGTGGTAAAACAAGCGGAACAGCGACTTTAGGACCTTATTCCTACATCTCATCTTATCTCAGATAGCTGTGGCGTGTACAGAAGATCTACATAAACTGTCGAATGTGATCCGAAGTATCCTTGGATACTTGGCGGTCGGAATTTGTCATTGACCTGCACATCTAGTGGCACTCGCACTTCTGCTGTCCATGTACGATAGTGAACAATGTGGCGGATGCTTTGGATTTGGACATTTTCATATTCCTTGCAGTGAAAAAGATTATAAGATCAGCTAAGTAATTATTCAGCTTTTTGCATATCTCATCAATTTGTGGGTCCGACCACAGAATCCTGCAATCATCGGCATACGTCACGCGTCCTCTGTAAGGTGTGTTCCTTGCTCCGCATGGATCAGTCGCCGAATGTTACTGACGTCCGGTAATCCTTCTTGCCGGGATTCGACTCTGATTTAACCAGAACTCAAGGTGGATTGCTTCAAATGGTCCCGAATTTTACTGACGTCCGGTCATCCTTCTTGCCGGGATTCGAATCCGATTTAACCGGAACTCAAGTTGGATTGCTTCAAACATTTCTCCGACATTTGTTCCGATTTTTTCCTTGACCTTTCCTCTTATTTCCAGATTCAGCTCCCTGATTTTATGATCAGCAGAGTTGGATCGACGAATGTCATCAATCGCTCGTCCGCTGCCCCTGCTGCAAAATGTGGTTTAATTTCCAGTATTCGACCAAAAGGGATATGACAAGCGGTGTTTTGTGATGGCCCGACATTTTTTCACAGCTACCCGAACGTCTTGGGGAGGGGGTAGTTCATTAATCCGCCAATTACTTAATTCTCTAAACCCGTCCCAATTAGCTTACCTCTGATTGAGAAAAGTACGGCGCTCAGAGTCTATGAAGTAGGATGATCTTTCAATGGAGAGAATTATGGGGAGATGGTCTGAATCCATTGAAGTGACGGGTTTCCAGGTGACGTCATTTATTAGACCGAGTAACACTATGGTAAAGTCTGGAGAACTGTGGTAGTCACCCATAATTGCAGAACGTATCTGCTCAGCCTAAGCTATGCCCGTCTGATCATTGTCTAATGGAGAATGTCATAGTTCATGGTGGGCATTACAGTCTCTTTCAAATATTTTGTATTATTTTAAAAGGATATTTTGAAAATTTTAGGGGCATAGTGGTATAAAAAGGTATAAATATGGTAACATCGCCAAATTTAAAGGCTAGGGGAAGAATCGGAAGAAAGCTATTTTTCGAAATTCGTACTTTTAGAGGCACAGTGGGGTAAAAATATTAAATATGGTTCCGTGGGCTTATAAGGGATAAATATGGTACCATGCTGCGGGTAGCTCTTGAAACGTAAACTAGGAACAGGAAAATGTTTTTTTTTAAATTTTTGCTTCTAGAGGCTGTTTGGGCTGAAACGGTTAAATATGGTACAGTGGGGCAAAAATGGTTAGTAAATGGTATAGTGGGCAAAATCGGTTATATAACAAAGTACATGATTTTTCAGCTCATGTGTTTGGGACTCAATTCTGAGAATTGGACGTGAAAGTAGCCCCAAAAATAAGAACTTCTGCATTATACGTTTAGTCATGTTGTCTCAATTAATAATTTAATGGCCATACGATTTTTTTGGCTCACGGTGGGTTTTCAGCACTTTTTCTATATTTTTTTTCTCGGCACTGGATGCACTTTTTTATGATAGGTTTGTTCCACATTTTCCCCCTATTCAATATCTACTACTTTGCTTCAGCCACAAAAGAGATATTTCGTACGGTATACCTTGAGCAAAAAAAATCGTATGGCCATTAAATTATTAACGGAGCCAACTTGGCTACACGAACGATGCAGAAGTTCTGAGTTTTGGGGCTACTTTCACGTCCAAATCTCAGAATTGAGTCCTAAAATCATGTGTTGTACTGTGTAATGAACAGTGAGGCAAAAGGTGTTAAATACGATACAGGATGTGAATATAACTATTGGGACATAAACTAAAGAGGCTATCATTGGCATAGTTTTTGTAAGACTGGAAGACATTAAGGTCCCTAACAGAATCCACTAAAATTAATATAAATATATTGTGTAAAATTTCGCAAATTTTTCTTTTTTTTCTTTGATTAATATTTTGCTAAATTTAAATTTGAAATGGTGTAACAGTAGCTTTAAGCGCTCATGCTATTTATATTTTTTGAAAATTACTCCTTACTAAGTTAAACAATAAAAAACAATATGTACTGCTACTCTCTTTTAACTTTCTTTCTTATCGTTTTGTGTTTTTTTCTTCTTCTTCTTGTTTATTTACAGATATCATTTTTGCCAACGAAAATATTTAATTCTTTTATATGAATGGAAAACGTTGGTGGGAGTCCAACTCGAAAAATAACGACTGTCTGAGAAGCAGAATAAGAAGAAACAGTGTTCCAAAAGTATTTCTTAAGCTGTTTGGTGCTTCAAAACAACAACAACAAATAAATTAATAAAAAACCAACAACAAATATTATTAATAATATTATGCATTATATTATTGCTGGAGAACACTCTCACAAGCAAAAATAATAATACCTCATTGGAAATTTAATACTTGCCAATAATAATCATAAAACAATCAACCAACAATAATAACAAAAATAACAGAGCCACAAAGAAAGTATCGAAAAAAAAATACAAAACAAATTCCAGATAACGCCTGTCTACAACTACTACTACTACAACAGTATTAACGCTGAAATTCACTTCTAACTTTATTTCGCACTAAAAGTTAGAAGAGGCGCCCATATTTCTATATATTATTTACATTTAATCGCTAAACGAGCCACACGGCAGAACCTTTTGCTTTTTCTGGTGGGAGAGTCACCGTCACCGCAGCACGCCACACCGGGTACGCAAAAAAGTAATGCTCGTTGAGCTCTTCGAAATTGTCCAGAATTCGTGGATTTGAAATTCCTAATTTCTACAAAAAAGGGAATTGTGAAAAATCTCCAAGGAAATCCTTTTTCCCCCCAGAAGTAAAAAAATTGAATCGATGGCAGAAATGGATCATTTGGATTTAGCCGGTATTATGACAACTCCTCCACAATGGAATACACCAGTATTCGATCAACAAGGTGAGTAGTGACTAAACTAGAATTTCAAGTATAATTATGTTCTACATGATATACTAAAGCCTATGCTGATTTGGGGCTCTTATGATGATCTAGTTGCGAAAAAAGTTGTATCCCATGGGAGTAAATTATATCACCACCAAGGTTTACCTAAGCTCACACTTCTTTGGGGAATTAGGAAACTTGTCTGGCCAGTGGAGAGTGTTGCTTTTGTAGCGCTTAGATGCAGAATTGGAATTGGAATTGGAATATGGGAATTAGATGACAAAAAGATTGCAGGTGTAGAATCGCCTTCAGAGGCTTTCCTTTTTTGAGGAGAACTCAGAGGTTTTCCTCTTTATAGTCGATGTCTTCTTATAGATGTCTTCCAGTTAACACGAATCTACCTACAATCGGATTAGGTCAACGGAAAGCAGAAGGAACAGTATATACTTTTCCTTACGACGCTGTGATATCATAATGGACTACATGGTTTAAGCAGAATGCCGGCTATCACTTTAAACCAGGGATTGTCACACGCATACAATCTTAATGCTCAATGAACGAATGTCCAAGCGGAATGAATTAGTTTATTCTGATTCAATGTGTGATCGTATGTAGGTGTGAGAGATATGCCCGTGGTCGATCTCTGGTCTACACCTAACCTAGCACCACCACGCTTAGTTAAGATCTAATGGGCTCAAATTCGAAGATAAGAAGAAGAAATCGAAAAAAGTCTATTAACTTCTTTAGTCATCGATAACTGTCTTAGTAATCGAAAACTTCCAGAGTTGTCGATTTCACGCGTAGCCGTCTTTGGACATACCCCATAGGAGAAAATCTTTAACTTTGGTCAGCGTTGCCAGCTTTGGGCATATCGATATATATCTAAATCCGATACGATTTTCTTCTAATTCATCCATGTTGGTCCATAGCTCAATAAACTCAACCATGCTAAATTTCAAAACAATTGGATGTAAAAAACAGCTTCTATAGGGCTAAAGGGCCAAATCGGTCGAAATATATACAAGGTTTTTCAATAAGAGTGATATGATTTCTTTAAAAAAAAACACACTTATTGTTAAGGAAATTCAAAAGTTTTTATTTTAATTTGAAGTACAATCGATACAATTAAGTTATAAATAAAATTCGATGAACCCAATTTTCGAGCACTTTTTCCACTAAATCATGTCGTATGTCATGGGTGACACGTTCAATATTGACTTGTAAAGCTTGAAGAGAGTCTGGTTTATTTCGAAAGACCAATGACTTCAAATAACCTCCCAAGAAATAGTCTAATGGTGTTAAATCACGACTTCTTGGAGGCCATTCAATATCACAATTTCTTAAAATAATCGAATCTACAAACTTTTCTCGCAACAATTCAATTGTTTCATTTGCTGTGTGGCACGTAGCCACAATCGGTCAATGATAGCTCTTAACGAGAGCTAAAATATTGCTCATGGGTGTCAAGGTCGTAAGTCGACTTGAAAGTATTTTCTTTTGGATTTAAAAAAAATGACATAGCATCATTTTCAAATGTGAACGGAAAGTTTACTTTTGCTCTAGACGGTACGTCGGCTCGGGAATCGGTCAATGGCAAAAATATAGCTCTTAACGAGAGCTAAAATATTGCTCATTGGTGTCAAGGTCGTAGGTCGACTGTAAAGTGTTTTTTTTTTTGATTTAAAAAAAATGAACTTAGCGCACGAAAAGTTGCAATCGAAGAACTATTATTTTGGTAATAAAACTGAATAATTTAAACGTTGTTCTTGCGTATATCTCTCCATGATGAAATTGAAAAACAAATGACAGATCATAACATATTACAAATCGCCGAAACGTCACTTCAAAATCATATCATCCCTATTGGAAGACCTTTTATATGGGGGCTGTATCTAAATCTTAACCGATTTCAACCAATTTCAATAGGACTCTTTCCAGGTGCGAATGACTTCTAAATGCAAAATTTTAGCGCGGTCGGAGTAAAATTGCGACCTGTACAAACCAAAGAACAACATAAGATGTACAGACGGACGGACATAATGGTTAAATGGACTCAGCTAGAGATTCTGAATCAATCTGTATACTTAAAGGTGGATATCTCTGTATTATTTCTAGGTGTTACAAACATCTACCATGAAACAATCCTATAATACCCTGTACTATAGTGTGGTATAGGGTACAAAAATCATTTTCTTTCAATTTCGATACTTCGATAACTCGAAAACTTTTATTTTATTTTTAACCAGTATGAATAAAATCGGTTCAGATTTGGATAAAGCTCCCAAATATATGTCTCGTCCGATTTGGCCCTATAGCCCTATAGTAGCTATATTTTACATCCAATTGTCTTGAAAGTAAGCATGGTAGAATTTCTTAATCCATGGACCAATATTGCCGATATGAATTAAACCCATTAAATAAAATGGGCATGTGAAGCAAATGTAGTATATTGTTCCAAACATATTTAGCTTGAAACATGTATATGTTTACGGCACACTTTTATATATAACTAGCTGGACCCGGTCCACTTCGTTGCCCCAGATTGAGATTTCCGATCCAGTTCATTTTTGAACCAATCACAAATCCTGCCACCAAATAGGTATACATAAAATAACAACGCTCTCGCTAAGAAATTGTGCAAGATATCTCAATTCCAAAATGTGGCTTACATGGACGGGGCCACGCCCATTAGTCTGATCCCGCCCATTTTTTAACTATTCACGTAGACAGCCACCAGATACATATACACAAATTACAGCATTCTCTAAATTGTGCAAGATAGCTAAATTTTGGGTTATATGGGCGGGGCAACGCCCTTTTGTCAGATCCCGCTCAATTTTAGACCAATCACGTAGGCTTCCACTAGCCACATATACACAAAATTACAGCACTCTCGCTAACAAATTGTGCAAGATATCTAAATTTCAAACTTTGGCTTATATGGGCGGGGCCACGTCCATTGGTCCTATCCCGCCCATTTTTGGACCAATCGCGTAGATCGCCAACGGATATATATGCACAAAATTCCAGCTCTCTCGATAACAAATTGTGCAAGATATCACATTTTTAAAATTTGGGTTATATTGGCGGTGCCAAGCCCATTGATCCCATTTTTGGACCAATCACGTGGACTGCCACCACATACATATGTACAACATTACAGCACTCCAGCTAACAAATTGTGCAAGATATATCAATTTCAAAATTTGGCTTATATGGGCGGGGCCACGCCCATTGGTCCGATCCCGCCCATTTTTTGACCAATTACGTAGAATGCCACCAGATATATATTCGCAACATTGAAGCACTCCCGCTGGCAAATTGTGCAAGATATCAACATTTCAAAATTTGGTCTATGTGGGCGGGGAAATTTAGCATGGTATAATTTCTTGAACCGTTAACCAACATTGCCGAATTTGAAGAAAATCGTTTCAGATTTAGTTATAGCTCCCATATACATTTTTCGGTCGATTTGGCCCATTAGACCCATTAGACCTATAAACGCTGTATTTTACAACCAATTCTTTTGGAATTTAGCATGGTAGAGTTTCTTGATCCATGGAAAAATATTGTCGAATTTGAATGAAATCGGTTCAGATTTAGCTACAGTTCCCATATATATGTTTCGTCCGATTTGGCCCTTTAGCCCTGTAGTAGCTGTATTTTACATCCAATTGTTTTGAAATTTAGCATGGTTGAGTTTATTGTTTTGTGGACCAACAAAGTCGAATTTGAAGAAAATCGCTTCAGATTTAGCTACACTGAGCCAAAAATTAACCTTATATAAGGTTAACTTAACCATAAACAAACGTGATTTGGACTGTACGTTGTATAAGGTTAATTTAAACATTTTCTTGTTGACTGGTATTTAACAATGTTAATATTTAATTTAACTATTCCATGGTTGAATTTTTTAACCATGAAAATTGTTAATATTGTAATAATAATTGTTATTTTAACAATGCATTATTGAATTTTCTTTGACTATGACAATTGTTAATAGTAACATTACATAGTTACTTTATTGAAACACTGCATGGTCAATTTAACAATAAAATTTTTAATATTATTGACTATGAAGATTGTTATTGAAACCTTTTTCATTGTTAATTTAACTATTTAGCGGTTCTACTTCTAACCAGAAACATAGTTGTTTTAATAATTTTTAATATTAATAATTTAATATTAAAAAAATTAATAATTTAATAAACAAAAACATTTAGCATTTCGCAAGTCTTCTAAGAAGATCTTTTGACTTTTTACCTAAATTCTTTGTTTCAAAGGGCATAACCATTTACCTATGGGCTGAGCTGATGGAAATCTGCTCTGTGACTATAAGTTGAATGCCTACGTTTCTGTGCTTGACCAACATGTGATCAGTCCCCGCTCCAAAGCTGCCGTCTACGTATACTCCCTGAATCTTTCGATTATTAAGGGCCAAGGATGGTTAGTCACTTAGTTTGGGGTACTGAGCTTAGTCCGATCTTATGGCAAACTTATAGCAGAGAGGGGATTAATAACAAAGGCAATCTGATAGAAAGCCGATGTCCCACCAAAATCATAATCGGAATGGATATAAAAATCAAGGATTGGGCAAGTCAAAGGAAGATTTCTTCGAAGGAAGTGCACTGAATTGTATATTAACAAGTAAGAAAGTTCAGTCGGGTAAACCGACCTATGTATACCCTCACCTTGAGTCCCCAAAAAAATTTAGTAAATTTATTTATTTTTTTTGGTTTTAATTAAATTATTTTTCTCTGGACTCTTGGTACTATAAAAGCTTTACACTGTAAAAAATTTCAAGTATTTGTATGCACTGGTAATCATGTTATAAGCTATTAACTTTTGGTTCAAAATTGTTCATTTGAGTGGGAGGTACCAAAAGGGGCATGCCAATAACGCCCATTTTTTCTCGTGGTAATAGTGATTAATAAACTAATACTATGTGTAGAATTTCAAATAAGTAGCATAGAAGTTATTAAATAATCAATATTTCACTAACAATGTTAATATGGCACATCTTCGAAATTAGGCTGAGGTAGAAGTAGATATTACCACATACCAAATTTAAAGTCAATCGGTTACTCCTTTCGAGAGTTATCGTGCGTACCAGCCAGTAGACAGACAGACAGACGGACGGACATTGCTCATTCGACTTAAAATGACCGAAAACGGATATCCGCCGAATATACTTAGGGTCTTAGTTCACTCCTTCGATGTGTTACACTTTTGGCTCGTAGTAAATGATATATACCCTCCTGTCTAAGGTGAGGGGATAAAAATGGGAGTCATTGTCACTCCCTTTTTGGTACCACAAAATGGCCAAAATAAAAAAAATGAAAAAAAATGTTTTTTTGAATTTCCCTTACTTTTACAATATGGGTCATAATTTATACATTTATCCATAGATTTTTTCAAATAAGCACTGTTTTCTTCGTTAGGAAACTAGCTTTCAATAACTGGGAGCCAAATTTTTTTTTAGGGATTTTTTTACATTTTTTTTCGCGACAGCAGAAACGTTTTTTTCTTTAAATATTTTTTTCCTAATTGCTTCAACGACAGTTACTAAACCACTATTTGTATGTGAATATTATATTCCCAACATTTTTTGTCCTCATAATTGTCTCTATTTTTTATAGAGCCTTGACTATCTGTCTTATACTTCAGTATATAGTCGAAATATTGTCCAATACTAAAGGTATCTTCCATGAAAATAGTAATTTTAAAGAAACTTTTCTATAAAAACATTTTATGTTTTGAATTCATAAAATATGTAATGTGTCTCAATCTACGCAAAACAAAAAAAAATAGGTCACGAACACAAAAAAAAATTATTTGTATGGCATAGTGTTATCAGAAATTGTAAACTCTTAAAACAGCTGATTTTTATGAAATGTCATATATACTAAGAAAAGTTCATTGATATTGTCAAGGGTAATTCTTTGAGTGTACGATTCTTGAAAAAAAAATGGGAGCAAACTTTTTTATAATTACGCGTATTTTCAGGTAATCTTTATTTGATGAATCGCTTTGATTTTCTCATTTTCAAACCATTTCACAAAAGCCCTTCAACAACCAGAAGTCACAGATAATATTTACTGAGACACTCACTCCTCAAGTAGACCACTTCAAAACTTTTTGATAGAAGCTAATCTGATGGCAGACTGTACAAACTAATATGTATATATATTTGGAAGATATACTATTTTCAAAACATTCTGATAGAAGTTAATCTGATGGCAGACTATAAAAAATAACATTTATTTGATAATTTAAATTGATATTAAAAAAAATGAGATTTTTTATAACATTCAATATTTAGAAAAATGAGATTTTTTATATTAAAATTGCCAAAGGGAATATTTTATTAGCTATTTATCTATTTATCCAAAAGAATTAAAATACTTAATTTTAAATACTGACGTGTTTGTTCCTTGAAACTATCTCCTTGACTTTTTAAAAATTTGAAAACGTGTTGCGTGTACTTACAATTACTCATTTTGCAAATGGCGCCCAACTGTTTGTTTTATTCTCAATTCTTTGGATGTATTTTCTTAGCTTATAATTTTGATGATAGATAGCTATGTTAATTTCTCTCTATTTCTAAGAGTTCTCAGAAAGAATTGATTTAATTTACATTTTAAAATTATTATCTGCAGTGCCGCCCAACTGTCTGCAACATCAGACACTGTAGTTTATTCAAATTTGAATTCAAATTATAATGTTAAGTATATTTTTAATGTATTCAGGAAAATCAATTTAATTTATTTTTTAACTCAAAATATTCCAGTCTAGCATTTCACGCCGTTGGGCGCCATTACAATATTTTTTCACCTTTTTACTAAACAATTCATTATTGGAATTATTTAACACCAAATTTCTAGCAATTTTTTAAAATCACTTTAAAAAAATTGTTTTTCAAACATTCCCCACTAAAGACTGAGGGAACATCATAAATATGCCAAAATGAAGACTCTATTTTTCTTTCGTTTCGTTTTCAAATTGGTTTTGTTAATCTTGCCATAATTTATATTTCCACGTCACATATTTTTTGGTTGTGAGGAGAGGGGTGTTGGTATATTTGGGTGCATGGAACGTCATGGTTCCTTTCGTAATCTCTGCTCCATCGCTAAAGACCAGGGAGCAGAGACCCTGTCACAAGTTATAAATTTGTCTTCCTCACAGATCCCAGCGTCGGTCGGTCTTTTTCCTGGTTTCACTTTTTTTCTTCTTAATTTACAATATATTCTCTAGTTGTGGATATTCCCAAATTAGAGACAAAAGAAACAAAAATGCTGAAATGAACATCGCATGTGTCTACGAACAGAGTTCGAGATGCATTCCCCAATAGGTGGGGGGAGGTAGTGGGGGAGGTGGGGGCTCTAGGAGTCCCTAGAACAAAAAGAAAAACAACAACGTCACCAAAAAGTGAATGCACGAGCAATATTTTCTCTGGCGATCTGTGATCTGTGTACACTGTGTTGCGTCTCTCACTCTCTGTGCACACTTTGAATTCTTCTTTTTTTGTATTATTATTATTAATAAATTAATTGCAACGACAGCAAAAGCAGAAAAATCAACAACGAGGGCCAGCCAGATAAACAAATGCATCATCATTGATGATCATGATCATGAGTGTGTGTGATCATCGCCAAGAGAACAGAACACAGTGGCATCAGCAACACATTGGAATGGGTTGTTGTGGGCATCATCAGCATTATGATGACGATCATTATCACAAATGATCAAAAGGCCGCATCGGCGGCAATTGCATCACAACAATAACAACAGCAACAACAGTTGTTTTGCGTTGCTCCACTGATGTGGAGACTATGAAGGGAATAAAGCACAGAACCATGCGAGGAAGGCTACTTAAGGCACGAAGGTCGAGAAGGGAAGGTTGACTAAGGTGGGAATTCCGGCAATTGCTGAAATTTTATTTATTCAATGATTTCATGATTTAATGATATAATGATTTAATGATTTATTGATTTAATGATTTAATGATTTATTGATTTAATGATTTAATGATTTAATGATTTAATGATTTAATGATTTAATGATTTAATGATTTAATGATTTAATGATTTAATGATTTAATGATTTAATGATTTAATGATTTAATGATTTAATGATTTAATGATTTAATGATTTAATGATTTAATGATTTAATGATTTAATGATTTAATGATTTAATGATTTAATGATTTAATGATTTAATGATTTAATGATTTAATGATTTAATGATTTAATGATTTAATGATTTAATGATTTAATGATTTAATGATTTAATGATTTAATGATTTAATGATTTAATGATTTAATGATTTAAAGATTTAATGATTTAATGATTTAATGATTTAATGATTTAATGATTTAATGGTTTAATGATTTAATGAGTTAATGATTTAATGATTTAATGATTTATTGATTTATTGATTTAATGATTTAATGCTTTAATGATTTAATGATTTAATGATTTAATGATTTAATGATTTAATGATTTAATGATTTAATGACTTAATGACTTAATGATTTAATGATTTAATGATTTAATGATTTAATGATTTAATGATTTAAAGATTTAATGATTTAATGATTTAATGATTTAATGATTTAATGATTTAATGATTTAATGGTTTAATGGTTTAATGAGTTAATGATTTAATGATTTATTGATTTATTGATTTAATGATTTAATGCTTTAATGATTTAATGATTTAATGATTTAATGATTTAATGATTTAATGATTTAATGATTTAATGATTTAATGACTTAATGACTTAATGATTTAATGATTTAATGATTTAATGATTTAATTATTTAATGATTTAATGATTTAATGATTTAATGATTTAATGATTTAATGATTTAATGATTTAATGATTTAATGATTTTATGATTTTATGATTTTATGATTTTATGATTTTATGATTTTATGATTTTATGATTTTATGATTTTATGATTTTATGATTTTATGATTTTATGATTTTATGATTTTATGATTTTATGACTTTATGATTTTATGATTTTATGATTTTATGATTTTATGATTTTATGATTTTATGATTTTTTGATTTTACGATTTAATGATTAAATGATTAAATAATTAAACGATTAAATGATTAAATGATGATGAATGATTAAATGATTAAATAATTAAATAATTAAATAATTAAATAATTAAATAATTAAATAATTAAATAATTAAATAATTAAATAAATAAATAATTAAATAATTAAATAATTAAATAATTAAATAATTAAATAATTAAATAATTAAATAATTAAATAATTAAATAATTAAATAATTAAATAATTAAATAATTAAATAATTAAATAATTAAATAATTAAATAATTAAATAATTAAATAATTAAATAATTAAATAATTAAATAATTAAATGATTAAGTGATTAAATGATTAACTAATTAAATAATTAACCAATTAAATATTTAAATAATTAACTAATTAACCAATTAAATAATTTAATAATTATGTAATTAAATAATTAAATTATAAAATAATGTTTTTTAGTTAATTATTTAATGGATGATTTTAGGTATTATTTTTGGGGGGTTCCTTCCCTTAACATGTATATGTTGCAATTTCTATGGGACTGCATGAATGGCTTACCCCCTCATCCAAAGTACTTATTCATTATGAATCATATTTAGATACTGTGAAAAATTTAAGAAAAACACCCATACACGCCATACCATCCCAACAAGAGAGTGGATGATTTTAATGAAAAGCATCAAAGATCAACTGCAGTTGATGTTGCATAGATAACAACAGCCAAGAAGCTAGGAGCAACATTGAACGTATAATGGCCACCACCAAGAGTCAGCCTAACAGAGATCGGGTGGAGAGAACACTCCAGTATAAAGAGCTACTTAGTTACAAACGAAACATACTTAAAGACGGTTCTTAAATAGCAACGAATAGCGTTAGTCCTTTCTTATTATTTCTTCATTTCCTGGAAATATACTATATAAGTGAACAAATGCGTAAATGGCGTTTGAATGCAAAAGGGATGAATGCCAGAATTTTTTTATTTTTTTAGGGAACTTTTTATTAATTTGTGCTTTTTTTTTCTTTACAGATGCCATATATCTCTCTTCCTCCCGCCAAATGTTGGAACCCATTATGGAGGAAACCTCGGAGGATGAGGAATATGCCCTGAACTCTTGGAATCAATATGATTCGCAGTTAAGTGATGGTGGGGGAGGTGACGAAAGCACCTGCAGTGGTGGAGGCGGTGGCCGGGGCACCTCGTGTGGAGCCAGTTTTTGGAGTTCGGCAGAATCGGACACAGGTTCGGTGATAAGAGTCGAAGTAAATAAAGGTAGGTGTAAGATTAAGTAATTTGGAGAGTTTTTTAGTCTAATTCTTTTGTTTTTTTTTCTGTGCAGATAATGACTCCAATTCCGAAAGAGATATTTTATGTCCTGCCAAACGTCCCAGACGCTGCGAGGAAGCTTTGTCCTCTCTGCTGGCCTCCTCGGCCGAAGATGAGGTCATCTTACGTCGTCCTATGGGAGGAGACTTGAAAAATAACAGTTTGGAGAGATTTTTAAATTATGAAAATTTTGCCCGCGATTCCTGGGGCAATCAAAGTCAGCAACGCAACAGTTTGGGCAATCGACGAACGGGAGGAGGCTTTGATGATTTCTATTCGGATTCCGATTCTTTGTCCTACAACTCCTTAAGTCGGTCTTCTTCCCTGATACAATTTGAATCGCTGGAGCGACAATTACTGCTGCAGGAACAACATGCCAGCATGACCAGTTTGGGCAATTCCTCACCCTCATTGCTAAGTTTTGATATTCAAAACTCCGAGGAGACAGCGGCTGCCCGAGCTAGTACCCACAGTAATAGTTCGGGAAATAATTCGGCCAGCAATAGCCGACGAGGATCCCAGTCATCATTGCTTAAGAAATATGAATCCTTAGATGGTCGTCTGCATCAGACGTATTATGATTTAGATAAGCTCGATTTTGATGATATGGAGAATGCCACAACGGAAAGCGCCTTTAGTAGAACGGGAGCAAATCTAAAACTCTCCACCCATTTGGCTGAACTAAGATCTGATTCGGAATCTTCTTCAGAGGGCTCCGAGGGCTCTACCTCAAGACCGCAGAGTGTTTTGTCGCCCTGTGACTCGGTGGACAATGAGTTCCTGAAGAAATTCCATCGCACCCATTCGCAGCAGAGTAAAAAGGGTAAAAGTTCAGCGGAAAATCTCTCCGAAGATTCGGGCTATTGTGAGCCTTTAATGGGTTTTGGTATACGGCGCAGCAAATCACAGAATTTGTGTAAAAATTATGAGAAATTTTCCGAGGAAGATGAAGAAATGATGGAGCATAAATCCATAGCATTAACGAGTCCACAACAACAAATGTTTATTGAACTGAAACGAGGCGGAGAAGAAGATGAGGCAACAGAAGTCGGAGAAAAGGCCAAACATTCCAATAATAATAGCAACTGCGGTGGTGTCGGCGTCGGAGAAGGCATAAGTCCAAGCAGCAGCGAATTTAAAAATACTAACACAAGACACCAGCATCCCTCTCAGTCTCAGTACCAACACCAAACACCTCCCAGCTCCCCGCTCCTAGAATACATGCGCCACCAACAACGCCACGCCACACACTCGCCATCGCCGGTCTCCTCAGAAGTGTCGACATCATCTACAACATCTAGCAAAAACTCAGCATCCTCATCAGCATCGGCGGCATCTGCTTCATCATCGGGCTCTTCCTCATCTTCATCATCGTCTTCGGCCACGACATGCGCATCGAAAGCCTCTTTCACTTGGCTAATGCCCTCTTCACAAACGGCGGCAGGGCCATCGAGAGTTTATGATCGCCAAGAAAATTCGCTCCGCATTAGTTTAAACGATCTACGTGAAAGGAAAACATCTAACGGGAAAGACGACGACGACGAACACGTCGTCTGCAAATCGCCATCGCCAACAGCAACAACAAATAGAAATCAGCCAAAACAAGTGAATTGTTCTTCTTCGTTATTAAACGAAGAAAATGAACGAATTGGTGGAGGGGTGCCCACAACCGCGAGTGCATTTATAAATGAAGAATATACGGTAAACGACGACGACGAAGACGTGAGTGGTGGTGACGTAAATGAAATTTGCCCCGAAAATCTAAAGAATTTATGTGAAAAGTGTTATACGCGTCAGCAATTCCAAAATTTTACCTGCCAATATTGCCAAAACACTACAAAAAATAATTTTAAAAATAATCATTTAACGGTAGATGAAAGAATTTGCTTTAAAATTCAAGAAAAACCAAGAAATTTGCTAGAAAATCGTCTTACAAACCCAGAAACCTTAGAATATTTGCAGCATAGCTCAAGAGAACAACAGCCTTGGAGAGTGGAGAATTTTGAAAATTCTGGTAACAAACTATATTTAAATTCTTCGCCGACCCTACAAACTCCTGAAGGTTTGGAATATTTGAAGGCTACCTCCAAAGAACAAATTTGGAGAGTGGAGACTGCACCCAGTAAAGCTTTATATTTAAACTCTTCCGAATCGGATTATTCACCGCCCGGCTTAAGAAGAAATTGCTGGAACTTAATGCAGAATTGGCCAGAACGTACCTCCAGCGTACCTAATGAACTGAATAATTTGGGACGTAAAAAGAAATACAAAAGATCCCGCAATAAAATCCCTAAATTTGCCAGCAATTCCAAACCCGACCATGATTGTCTAAGTGATACGCCCACAAGTTCCGAAGACAGTGAAAAAGAGTCTAATGCCAACAATTCACTGAAACGTAGTTCTAGCTGGTGTTTTGAATTCTCCAAAAATTCCCTTTTCAGTGTAAACCCCATAAATTTAGCCGAGTTTCCTTTTTACACACAAGAGCCCGAAGCGAAAGATAGCAAGCCTTTAGGTTTTATTCATCAATCCTATCATAATTTAGCTCTTTTGGATCTGGATTTGAATTCTGCAGAACAAAAAATGTCGGAAAAACGTATATCCTCCGATTTTGAAGAGGAGATTGTTTGTAAAAGCAATTTCCTGCTGGATGAGCTATCGGCTCACTACGATAAGACCGCCTCCATACTCAATGATAGACCAGACAGTGCCGAAAGAGTTCTGGTAAAGGTGGCAGATGTTGTGGATAGTGCTGCCCCGGAGGATCCCAATCCAAAACCCAAACCACCGCAAAGAAGACGCAAATCTTCTAATTCCAGTTATTCGGAAACGGAAAACACCGATGATGATCAGGTGCAACATGTGCAATTGGTCATTAGAAAACCCCCAGCTCGTCAGAAACGTCATCAGCAGGACAAAGAGAAATCCAATAGTTTGACGCAGGATTTCACTTTTACCGCTCTGATGCAGCCCAATAATCAGAATGAGGAGAAATCGAATAGCTTGACGCAGGACTTCACTTTTAGCGCCCTGATGCAGCCCAATAAAACCTTTGATCAGGACCCCACCATGCTGCAGACCAGTTATGCCCAAAGCTTGGAGAAGTGCAATTTCGATTGCCGTGAAATCTCCAATCCCGACTTAAGCCGTACGCGAACCATGCCCAAGAGGCGCTTCCACAGTCAAGCCAATGCGGCCAAGAAAAAGAATTTGGTCTCTTCGACGCCGAATTTGAATGCCTATCAAGGGGAGGGCGGAGAAATTGAAGATGATATGTATGTCTCAAGTGCCACCACCTCCATGCATCAGCTGCCCTTGGGACAGACCCAAAAACCTTTGGGTATTTTGCTGCCGGCCGGCTCCAGAACTTCTTTTGGCAAAGAGGTTAGCTTTTGTCCAGTGGTTTCGAAATATTCCTGGCAGGAACAGTCATCGGAGGAGTGTCATGACGATGGCGGGGATCTAGTGCCCTCCGTCCTACCCGGTGAGGAAAGTGATGATGAGCTCTTGGATAATTGTGATGCTGTGGTACTGAAAAATACCAAAGAAAATGAAATTATAGGTAGTCTCTTTAAAGATGAGGCGGCGGAAACAGCAGAAGACGAATTGAAAGAGAAAACCACGGAAGAGAGTTTAATGAAAGAGAAATATAAAGCGGTTATCAAAGAGTTGCCTACTCTGCGACAAACAACAAGATCGGAAGAAGAGCAACATAAAGAGCAGAACACTAACGAAGAGCAAGCTAGTGGAAGAGAAACCTTAAGAGCAACCGTAGAGCAGACAACAGAGCCACCAAGAGAGCTGGTTGAAGGCAAACAAGAGAGCTGCAATGCTCCAACGAACGTTGTGGCATTGGCTAGCGAAACACTGGAGAATGAAACATACAACGACGACGGTGCTACCGAGTTTATAACCACAGCCACATTTAGTTTAACAACGAACGTAAACAATGAAACATTAAACGCTAAACCGGATACCTTGTTGTCGTCATCGTCGTCTTCGTCTACGCCTTCTTCGGCTAATAACAAACCAGAGTTACTACTAGAACAACAACAGCAGCAGAAACGTGTTAAAGCGATTAAACCCACTATTGTGATAGCCCGACCGATTAGCATACAATTGCCCATATTATCGGAACCGCCCATAAATCGCGCCCATCACATATTGTATGCTTCCCAGCAAATGTTGGATAATTTCCAGCGTCATCAAGAAACGGAAAACTACGAACACTCAAACAAATCCCAATCGGTGCAAAATCTTAATAGAATGTCCGGTACGGCGGCGGCGGGTACAATGGCCTCCTCGGCTAGCTCCGGGAAAATCAATAATAATAATGAAATCATGAAATCGAAATTTAAAGCCGATGAAAAACATCCCAATTCTAAAGGTTTCCTATCGCGTCTATCCAATGGCTTTCGGTTTTCCATGCGTCGCAATAAAAAGAAATTAGATAAAAAGGAGGAGCAACAAACACAACAAGCTCAAGAGCAGCAACAGCAACCACAACAAGTGCTGACAGTCAACAACAAAAAACCCAATGGCACCCCGGTTAAATCTTCCAAGAACTCTTCGAAAAATGCCGCAAAATCTTTGGGAAATAATAATCAACAACCGGATTATATTTATATCCCCTTAAAAGGTCCTCTGCCGGAAAAATATGAAACGGGCTTTTTTGAATCTCATGGCGCCGCCCCAACAAATACCAATGGCAACACTGTGGTGGATGCTGGCAAAGCAAAGGCAAATGGCAACGCCAGTGCAAATGGCAACAGCAGCAAATTGACAGGTGGTGTTGTGCAGAAAAAAGGCGGCAAACAAAGCAAAACAAGTGAAGAGAAAAAAGTGACTGGAAAACCGCCCTTGCCACCCCAACAACAGCTACAGCAACAACAACAGCAGCAGCAAAAATCAACAAGCGCAAACTCCGCTCAGCAGCAGCACATCGGCTCTAGCCGTTTTTACACCCAAGAACTTGGCTCAGCTGATGCCGGTGAGTTTTCTGCACAACAGCAACAACAACGCGAACAGCCCCCCACCATACGCGGCAGCACTGAGGATTTCCTTGCCTCAGAACGTTATCACTCGCAACGCCAACAGCAGTCCTTTGCCAATGATGCAGCACAACACAACGGAGAAATGACGTCCGCCGCCGCCGTTAACTATGATTTTGGGGCTTCGCCTTCACGTGCCTCTGTTTCGCAAAAAACCCAAATGTTCAATAATCTCTCGTCGCGTAATTCGGCCGTTGAGCCTAAAATCGGTCTAATCGAAACCAATTTGGATACTCATGAAACCGTTATAACGGGTAAAACGCGTTCGCTCATGAATATCGGTCCGCATGATAATCAGCTAAGTGGCAAACGTTTGCACAACATATCCGCCGGTGCCGGTGGCGGAGGGGCAGATCATCATCTTCATCAACACGGGGATTACTACGATGATAATGATGATGATGAAGTGGTTGTCCGTCCCGATGGCTCAGTGGTGGTGATAAAAAATACCGTCGCCAATGGTGGCTCTGGATCACAGGCTCAAATAGCCTCAGTGCGTCGTCCTCACAAGTCAATGGAATTTTTATTGGATAAAGAGAATCAAAAGGATGTAATGGTAAGTGGTGCGAAAAGTAGTAAATAGTGATAGTACGAGTAAGTAGAGTGAAATAGGCAGAGCAATAAGGAAAAACAAAACAAAAGACAAGAGAATGGCAAGAATGGCATTGGAAAACGTAAATCCCAAAAAATTACTATGAGAATACAAGTGGAATGGGAAAACTAACAAAAAACACACATATTTTACTAGGAAAAAAACAATGTGGGTTTTATTTGCCTAAAGATTAAGAAAAGTAGTGAAAATTAAAATTTCTAAAATAATCCGGCAAAAATTCTACAGGGAATTATTTACCTAGGAAAATCCCCAAAAAAATCTTATCAGAAAATTTTCTTCTAGAATTAGTGAATTAAATCTGCCAAGAAAAGCCGGCTTAAAAGGTTCAATAAAATTCAATAAACAAATCCATCAAGTAAAACTCGTCCAAACTTTTTAAGGAGGATATAGAGGCTAGTTTACCTGAAAAAAATTTAGTAAAAATCTAGTTCTAATTTTTTTTGTAGGAAAACAGGGAATTTTGAAAAAAGTCTTGCGGCGAAATCTACTTTTACATACAGTAATGGATAGAGAATATTTTGGACATTAAAAAAATAAAAGGAAAAATCTAGCAACAAGGCCTAGTTTTACAAGAGATTACGTAGAGAAATTCCCAAAAATTCGTATCAGAAAATGTTGTTTTAAAAATACGTAGTTTATTAATTCTGCAAAGAAAAGCAGGAAAAAATAAAACGGCTTAAAAAGTTCTAAAAAATTGGGAACACATCAATAAAAACTCGTCTAATATTCAAATAAAAAAATTAGATACGATGTCTATTTTTAGAATTATGAGCCCATATATTCTATCAAAATCCCTAAAAATTCTCATCAGATAATGTAGTTTTTATTCCGTAAAAACGAGCCGATTAAAAACGTTAAATTGGGAGCAAATCTTCTTTCGGCAAAAGTCTAATTTTAAACAAAAATATTCTTAAATAAATTTTTAAGCGCGGCCTAGGTTTAAAGTTGTGAGTCCTATTTTTTATTTTTTTTTGACATATGAATAGCTTAATTCGGCAATAAAAACAACAGGGAATTACCAAGGATAACCCTCAAAAATTCGTATCAAAAAAAAATATTTTCGAAAAAATAAACTGGATTTCCAAAAATAATTCAGACAAAAATGACTTAAGGCATTTAAAAAAATGGGTAATAAAATACAAAACTGGAGTTAATAGATACAGTTATGAGCCCCTGGATTTTTGCTTTTTTGTAGACATTTTGTTTTTTGTTACCTTTTTTTTTTTTTTTTTTTTTTTTTTTTTCAATTTCGACTTTATTTACGATAATTCATAGCAATAATGGACCCGCGAAGCCGCTTAAGCTTGTCTGCAGGAAGAAATTACATTCAGATTTGTATAGGTATAAATATTGATAGGAACGTTTTTAATTTTAAATTAATATTAGATTCATTCATTGCGATTCAATAAGAAAATTTTTTATACAGTTTTTTCTTTTTATGTTGTTACTTATATCTAGGACATTGATTGGTAATGTATTTAGAAATTTTGGCAGTTGAGCTGATATTGTGCTTTTCCCATACATATTTCTGTGAGCTGGTTCTTTATAACGTCCTTCGGCATTCCTTCGAGTGTTGTACTGGTGATCGATCTTTTCCAGAAACCTTTGATCTCCATAAAACTCAGTTGCCAAGGCTAGTTGGTACAGACTTCTTACGTTCATGAATTGATGTTCTTTCATGAATTTACGCATGTTTTGTTCAGTTGATGAGTTAGTATTTGTTGTTTGGTTATTGGTGTTGTTGTTATAATTACTGATTATGATATTATTATTGACTATGTTATGAATATTTTGGGCAATTGTGTTGTATTTGTCTTTATTTTTCATTAATATTTTTATTAATCTGTTTTGTGTGGTTTGTAGCAGGTTGCAGTACGTTGCGTTTCCCCAAGCCGTTATTCCATGTCTTAAATATGACTCTGATAGTGAGAAGTACGCTTGTTTGAGAACATGAAATGGGGAGCAATTGCTTAAATGAAAGAGGACATATGCTGTTTTTTGTAGTTTCTTCTGGAGTGAGGATATATGTATTTTCCATTTAAAATTGTGATCGACTTGCACTCCAAGGTATTTATATTCGTTGACGAGTTCTATTTCTGTTTCGCATTTGTCGTTTATGTTGTTGGAATTATTCGATGAGTTGTGTAGACATTCGTTTTCATGGAAAATTAATTTTACGTTTGAGTATCTAAGATGTGGTGGTTTAATGTGCATCACCTTGGTTTTGGTGGCGTTAATGACTAAGCCATTATCATGACACCATCTAGTAAGGGTATTGAGCTCACTTTGTAGAATTTCAGTGGCGGTAATTACATCTTTGTGCGTTACGATAATAGCAGTATCATCCGCATAAGCAAAAGCTGTACTTTTTTTAAGAATATTTATTAAGTCGTTCGCATAAATTATGTAAAGTATTGGCCCTAGTTTTGAGCCTTGTGGTACCCCATATTCGACTGGTATTTCGTTACTTTCATATTTTTCTATTTTCACCCGATATGTTCTGAATTTAAGGTAATTTATAAACCATTTCAAGCAATTTCCACGGATTCCGTTTCTTTCAAGAACTTCTATAATTTTTGTATGGGACAAAGTATCAAAAGCTTTGCTGAAATCAACGTACAAAACAAGGTTGTTCAGATTTTGGTTGAGGTTTTTATTTACGTATTCAGTAAAATTGCCCAGCAGTTTATTAATGTTTTTACCTTTCTGGAAGCCATATTGATTTTTATTAATCACATTGTATTTGTTTAAGAAGCCATTCACCCTTCTCGAAATGATTTCCTCCAGAACCTTCTCAATTATAGGCAGAATCGATATAGGTCTGTAATTGTTGTAGTTATTCTTCTCACCATTCTTGTATATAGGTCTAATTAATGATGTTTTAAGGATTTTCGGAATAGAAGCTTCATCCATACTCATATTTATAAAATTTGTTATGACTGGAGTTAGTAGTTGCGCGTTGTTTCTGACATCTTGTGGCCTTATATTATCAGCTCCAGCGCCTTTTCTAATATTTAATGTGTTTAGGATATTGAAGATTTCACTGTCATCGGTGTGTGCCATATAAATGGAATTTGGAATTCTAGTTTCGCTGTATTTTATTGTTTTGATGTTACATTTATGTACGATATTTTGTACGTTTTCGTGAAATTTTGTTGCGAAGTTATTAGTGACATTAATTAGGTTTGTGTTTTTAAAGTTTAATTTCAAAGTATCGTCTATACTCTTAGTTTTTTTCCCAATTACTTCGTTAACCAGCTGCCATGTTGATCTCATATTATTCCTATTTTTTATAAATTCATTTCGAATGAAGGAGTTTTTAGTGTAGTTTAATTTCTTATTTAATTTATTACTAAATTTTTTGTATTCTTGTTCATATTGTTTATTATTTTTATTGTTTCTCCACCTTTTATAGAGTTTATCACGAGCATTACAATATTGTATTAGTTCTTCAGTTAGCCACGGATTTTGCTTTCTTTTTTCAATTTTATTTGAATTCTTTATTGAGTTTTTGTAAATTTCATTGAAATTATTGTGAATTGCATAAAACAGATCATCGGTATTTGTATGTTGATTTATAATACTATTCCAATTTATTGCTTTTAAAAATCGATTTATTTTACAAGTACTATATGTTGTGGTTAATCTATCGATATTATCCGTACCCTGACTTATTAGATTATCATTATCGATTATTGTTTTATCGTATTCCACACTCCCAAAAAGAGAGTAGTGGTCAGATATTGTTGTTGTTATAACAGCTGAGTGTACGCACATTACTTTTTTCGCACTTCGTACAAACATATGATCGATGCAGGTTTTTGTATTTTTGTTTATGTCTTCTCTTGTTGTTTCGTTTACGACACATTCTAATCCGCTTGCCATGAGAGCATCAACATAGTTCTTTGTGGTTCTGTTCTCACTTGAGATGTCAATGTTAACGTCTCCTACAACGATGAGTGTCTGTTTTGTGTTTATGTTGTTTATGTTTTCCTCTAATTCTGAAACAAACCGGTTTACGTTTTGGCAAGGGGGTCGGTATACGGGGAGTAGAGATATAATTTTTTCACTTATTGACAGTTCGATTTTAAGTGTTTCGAAGTAGTTGGTGTTTAAGTGCGTTGTAGTGAAGTTTATGCGTTCCCTGATGTACACAGCAATTCCGCCACCCCTTCCCTCACGGTTGAGAAAAATAGAGCTGAATCCATTTATGGAGTACAAGTTATTTTCGTGATCTGTTATATTAGTTTCCACCAAAATTAGAATATCAATTTTTCTTAAGATTTTGTTTAGCGATGCAAGTAGTGCAGTGAAATTTTTTCGTAGGGATCTGATATTCATATATATTAAGGATAAATGTTTAAAAAAATTAGGATCAATTTGATCAAAATTTTCATACGTTTTTGTTTTGTTTAAGTTCATGTTTATTAATTATAAATAAATAAATATATGTGTGTATGTATAAGTGTATTTTGCGACTCTTGGAGAGAATTTATTTTAAAAAGAGAGGTAATAAAAAAGATTAATGTTTGTTCGCTTTAACGACGTTGAAAGATTTTTGTGTTCGTTTAAATTTTTTAGCACCATCAAATTAAATAGTTTGGCATATTGACTCGATATCAGACGAATTTTTAATAATTATTGCAGACGAGTTTTCAGCTTTTCGCGCAAATATCAATCCATTTTTGACCCAAACGTATTTCCAATTGGATTCTTTAGCCTTTGTTTTAGCTAGCCACAAAAGGCGTTTGTTGTGTGGTGTCAGCTGATCGTTGACATAAACGAAGTTGCTGCTGTTGCCTGTGGCAAGAACATTACTTGTGGATAGTTCTATCCTATGTCGTTTTATTTTCGCCATTAATTCTCTCTTTTTTAAGATAGAAGAAAGAAGAATTGTGAACCTAATTTTGCACAAATAATGAACCGTTAAAAATATAGCGACAGTGCTTAGTCTTAGAGGTTGTATATTTTTTAATATGGGCGAATTTGCCACGCCGCTTTTGGTACCTCCCACACAAATGGAGAATTGTGAACCAAAAGTTAAAAGCTTATAACTTTATTACCAGTGAATACAAAGACTTGAAATTTTGTACAGTGTAATGGTTTAATTGTACCTAAAATACAGTGAAAATGGGCATTATTGTCACGCTCCTTTTGGTACCTGCACACAAATGCACCATTTTGTTCCAAATTTTACCAGCATATAACATTAATACCATTGCATACAAATACTTGAAATTTTGTACAGTGTAATGCTTTTATAGTACCTAGAGTCCAGAGAAAAGTGGCCGTAATTGGCACGCCCCTTTTGATACCTCCCAATACCTCCCATTTAAAACAAAAAAAAAAAAAAATTTATTAATATTTTTTGGGACTCAAGGTGAGGGGATCCATAAGTCGGTTTACCAGACTGAACTTTCTTACTTTTTTTTTCATTTTCGCACGGTTTCCCTGTAAGGAACACACAATTGTAAAAGTTCTTATCAGACAATATTTATCAATTTGTCTAATTTTTGTAAATAAAATTAATGCCGTGAGCGCTGTTTTTGATTTGTGGACCTCTATTTCGTTTTTTTAAACGTGTACACTGAAAAAAATGTTAAAGGCGGCGGCAATGATTTCGAGTCAATGATAAGTTGGCTTTAAACTTACTACATTTCCTACTTAGATTAAAAATAATTTTCTTAATTTTAAGAAACTCGGCTTAATTTAAATTAGATTGTCTTAATATTAAGTGAGAAATGTTCTTACTTTAAAGACTATTTGTCATTGGCTCGAAATCATTGCCATTGTCTATAAAGTTAGTAAACTTTTTTTTCAGTGTATGTATTCCCTAATCCCGCAAAAATCCCAGAGGAAATCACCTAAGAAAATCCCCAAAATTTCGAATTTATAAATTTGTTTTCAAAATAATTAAAAAATTCTGCAAAGAAAGGACAGACAAATATTGACGTAAATGTAGTAAAAAATATTTTAGCAAAAATCGTCCACCATTTAATTTTGGATAGTATAGCTAATTTTGCACAAAACAATAATTTTTGTTATATGTAGTTGGAAACACCCCCCAAAAATGCTTCATAATTCTTATCAGCAAATTGGTTTTAAAAGTAAATAATGAAATAATTTCGGAAAGAAAAGTCTGACAGAATAGGCTTAAACTATTCTTGAACCCTGGGAACATATAAATCTCCTTTAAAAAAAACTCAAATTTTTTAGATTATAAATAAATGTTCGGAATAAATATCACAGCAAAAAAATTTAATGGAAAAAAAGGGATATACCGGATCATTTTCTTGTTTTTTTTATTATACATTTATTCGAAAATTTTTTTTAAAAACTTTATTTAAAAAAAAGATGGAATATGTCAACAATTTTCAAACCTTTTTTTAGTGTTTCATCCATAACTTTAACAAATATTGAGTCCCCAAAAATCCCGTTATCCCATGACATATTCTGGTAAATTTGAAAAAAAATTTAAAGTGCAACATTTTTTTTAACGCTTTTCCAAAAAAAATTATAAAAATTTAATATTTTTTTTTTAATAAAACAAAAATTGCCTCTCTCTTTCAAACGACGTAAATTTTGTAAAAATAGCCGTTCAAAAGCAATTAAAAATGCCCTAAAGCGCAAAATTGCATTTCCAATTTGTTTTAATTCAAAATCCCCATAAATGTTTGGAATATATTTTTTTTTTTTTTTAATTATAGCGTTTTCTTATTTTACCGTTTAGCAACTTTTATTTAAAATTATTAAAAATTTTTGAAGTTGCAGATATAGCCTTTCCAAAAAGACAAATTATTTTAAATTCCAACGAAAATCAACCAAAACCACAAGTCACAATTTTTTAAACCATTTACCGAAAGATGTTGTAAATATTTTGAAAGTAGAACCTTTGGTTTATTAACTCTCATCAAAAATATGTAAAAAATATTTCTTTTGAAAAACGCGTTTTTCCGGCACAAAAAATCTACAAAAAACGTAGAAAATTATTTTATTCCATATTTTTAACAGCATGCCAAAAAAGGAAACAAAACTTATTTTTGAAAAAAATCTATGAACCTGCAATTAGGAATTATAATTTTTAATTCCATATAATCCTGGAAAATTCCTTTTAATTCATATTAGGCAATTTTATTCAAAAATTGTAGTCTTGAGAAAAATCGTATCAGTTTTTACTTTTTCATATTTTTCTCATTTCTGTTTTTCATATCTATAAGTAAATATTAAAAAATTATTACATATTAACAAAATTCTTAAAATTTTAATTTACATTCACGAATTACAAAAATAATTTAAAAATTTCTTTGTTTTATCTCTAAAATAGGTATTTAAATAAATATTCTACTTAAAATATATTTTTCCGTAAGGATCTTAAAAAATATAAAAATAAGATTTCTTATTTTGCTATAACTTGTTTGGTCTGAAGTGTCCCTTGCTTTGGTTGGATTCATTGAAACAAATAACTTTAATAACACTTTCTGAAGTGCTGCATATTTTTACAGGTCCAAAATATAGTAGTTTTTAAGTCATAGTTTGAAATAAAATATTCATATTTTTACTAAAAAAATTATTTTTCCTTGCAGTAATATGTGACAAATATGATTTCATATTTTGGAAAGATATATTAGGTCCAAATTTATCCTTGATTTAGTTGAGTTGAGCGGAAAAAAATAACTTTAAATGTAAATATATCCACTTTATGAAGTGCTGCATATTTTTACAGTTGCAAATACATTTTCTTGGTTTCATAGTAATATTTTCTGATTTCTACTCAAAAATAATTTTTTCCTTCTAATAATATAAAGAAAATGTGATATCATATTTTGTAAAGATTATTTGGGTTAGAAATGACAGTGCTTTGGTTGGGTTAAGTGAAACAAATAACTTTAAATGCAAATATATCCACATACTGAAGTGCTGCGTATTTTTCTAAGGAAATTATTTTTGATACAGAATCGTAGGTAACTGTGGAGGCAAATATTTTTTCCGGTCCAAATTGTGGGATTGAGATCATAAGCAGGTATCGAATTCTAATCAAATTTTCTTTGAATAAGGATTCTTTTCAATTTTTGTCTTAAATTTTAGGTAATTTTAATAGATACATTTATTTCAAATTTACTTAGTTCTACCTCCGAAATAGCCATTTAAATAAACATTCTATTAAACCCCAAAAATTGTATAATTTTTGGTGGATATAAAGGTTTTTTTCTTTTATCTCTTCCTTCCATTGGTTTCCACAAAATGTTGTGAGCTAAATACCAGCATCGCATGGATGATGGTATTTGCCTGCAACCCTTTCAGTTCATTAACATTTTATTATGCCCATTAATGTGGATTATTTGTTTGTGCTGTCGAGCTCCTCCCGTGTGCCCTTCCTTTGAATTGCAGAAAAATAGGTGGTGTTGAGAAATTGTTTGTTTTTATTTTATTATTTTTTTCTCTTATACCTTTCAGTTTGTCTTTTTCATTCATAATTAAGTTATCAAATTCACTTCGGTTACAATCATCACTTAAGCACTAAAAGCAAAACAAAACCAAAAAATACCCGGTTCACAAAACGGAAGGAGAAAAAAAGTACGGAGAACCCTCCCAAAAACAAAAAAACCAACAACACCCAAACGTTGAACTCCTATTAAAGGACTTTTGCTGTTTGTTTCCTCGAGGCACTCGACTAAAATGCCAATGACATTAATGTTTAGTGTAGTAGTAATACTGCCAAAACCCGAAGCAGCAGAAGAAGAAGGGGGGAGCACGATGGACCAAAACCCTAAGAGGAAGGGAAGAAGGATGAAAAACCAAACAAAAAGCATAACCTCGTAACGTGCAAAAAACTTGGTCCTTATTTCATGCTGTGCTTTTGCGTCATTTTCGCTTTATCCTTTTTTGCTTTTCTCCAGCATCTTCTGTTCTCATTTTAACCAGAATCCTGATAATTTTTATTTAGGCTTCTGGTGGCCAGACCTCCCTTCGGGTCTCCTCCGCTCACTCTCTCTCCCGGCCTCCTTCCATTTTTGTTGGCACTGCCATGGCAGGAGTTGCGGTTGTCGTTGTTTGCCTTTTCTTGTGATTTTATCACGTTTTGTATATTTTTATGGAGTCCTATTTTTTTTCTTTGGTTTTTGCCCATTTGGTGTGGATTATTTAATGTTTTTGTCGTTTCTTCTTTGTTATTCGGGATTCCCTTTCCTTTTACGTCGTTTCATTTACCCCATGTCTCTCGTATGCTTTTTGGGTGTGTTTTTGTCTTTCCTCGGGGATTTTGTATGTAAATTTATAATATGTCTCTGTGTTAGGGAATTTGACTAATGCAAGTAGAAGGGAGAGGGATTCCTGCTTCTGTGACAGGATAACAATACATTTTGGTATTTGACTTTTAGTTATGTGACTCTACTCATTTCTAGGTTAAATCCATGAGATATGGCTGGGAGAATTTTGGAAGGAATTTAAGGATTATTGCAAATAATTCACATCATGAATGGAAATTAAACAAAAAATGTATAAGGAATTTTTTAAAACTTTAACAAGGATAGGTGAGAAGCATAAATTAAACAAAAAATTTCTAAATATATTAAAATTCTTTCAAATTTAGTTTTGCTTTACTCTAAATAATAAATTAAATTATTTTCCCCTTAAGTGCTTATTAAAGTCACAATGGAATGCTTTGCTTCCACGGATGTGCAGAATCGTAATTTTAATCGATCACAGCGATAAAAGCTCTAATTGGACCCTTGATTGGTTACTTGGTGGCTAATGTGTAACCAGTGCCTAAATAATATATTATCTTCCTATAATGTCTACGTCTATAAAAAATATAATTTTATTTTTTTGCAAAGATTTATTAGCTCCAACGTGTTCCTTATCTTGGTTGACTTAAGTGTAACAAATAACTTTAAATGCAAATATATCCATATAATGAAGTGCTGCTTATGTTTTTGCAGGGCCGAATTGTTGAGATTGAGATCGGAGATAGTCGTTTGTGCTTATACCAAAAATATTTTCTCAAAGATCAATAAATTCTTTTCTCATAAAATGTGAGCTCTACTCTGGGTTCTAGGTTTTCTAAGGTCTTAAATTTAATATACAGTATATATCAGTGGAAGGTTCTGATTTAAGGATGTGCAGAATAATATTTTTAACTTATCACAATTCATTTACAGAAAAGTGGTGTTTGACCGTTTAATATATTACTGGGAGACTAATAGGAAACCTATGTCTAAATAATAATATACCACATAAATCCGGCTGGTAGTATAAATTACTATTTTTCGGGGTCCTTCTTCCAATCGATTTTTCAAATGGATTCCAATAATGTCTATATAAAAATATGACTTCATATTTTGCAAAAATTAGTTAGGTCTAAAGTTTTCCTCGCTTCGGTTAATTTGAGTGATAGGAATAACATTAAATGCAAATATATGTCCTTTGTGAAGACTGGATATTGTTTTGCAGTGCCAACTTGTTGAGATTTTACGTCTAATAAAAAATATTATAAAAAGTGTAATACAAATTTACACTTAAGATTTTTAATACTTTTAATCTATTATAATGTAACTATTATTATAAAGGTTTGCTTTCAAGGATATGTAAAATAATATTTTTAATTTATGAGTACGAGGTGCTTACAAAAATGTTCTGACTTGTACTTTTGTAGATTACTTGGAGCCTTATAAGTTAGATTAGATTGGGTTGACTGAGGATGATGACATGCAGATGAAACCCATCGCCCACAGAGACCATTTATAATCTATTGTGATTTCTAACGTTTCGTTATCACTAATGACTCAGTTGCGTCTACAGCCCGTTCAGCTGGTTTAAATAAATAATTTTGGGTTCCACTTCAAATCTAAGTGTCTTCCTGTAATGTCTATATAAAAATATGATTTCAAATTTTGCAAAAATTAGTTATATAGGTTAGAAGTTGTCCTCGCTTTGGTTCAGTTGAGTGTAAGAAATAACTTTAAATTCAAATAGGTCCACATATTGTTTTCAGATCACATAATCTTATAGAATTAACCTTAATAAAAAACTACCCAAATGTATTTCTTTACTTTACCTAAAATATTTTTTTTCTTTTCCCATAACTTGCGGTAATTATTTAGGTAAGGTCCTCAATCGAGTATAGCGTATACATTAATGGAATGTTCTGCTTTCTAGAATGGGCAGAACCGCATTATTGATTTTTAGTCACTAGTCAGAACAGTGCTGGTAACTAATGTCTAAATAATAACAGACCACTTAATTCTGCTTCTTATATGGTTCTACCTCTAATCTATGAAATAACTTTAAATGAAATTAAGTTGTTTTCCAGGTCCAAATTGTAGAAATTGAGATCTATGATTATTGTAGAATTAATCTCAAAAAAAGCTACTCAAATGTTTTTTTTTTCTTTATCACAAATATTTTTGCTTTTCTAATAAAATGCAAGCTTTAATCAGATTTTTGCGGCAATTATTTAGGTAAGGTCCTCAATCGAGTATAACTTATACATTAATGGAAGGTTCTGTTTTCAAGAATTGCAGAACCGCATTATTGATTTATTGTCACTAGTTAGAACAGTGCTGGTAACTAATATCTAAATAATAACAGACCACTTAATTCCGCTTACTTTCGGGGTTCTACTCCAAATCTATTTTTTAATGGTATTCTAAAAATATCTTTTAAAAATAGGCTCCAATATTTTGCAAATATTTGATATGTTCTTCCTTTAACGTTTATATGAAAATATTATTTCATGTTTTGCAAAGATTAGGTAGGTCCGACGTGGTACTTGCTTTTGTTGATTTGAGTGATAGAAATAACTTTAAATGCAAATAAGTCCACATATTGTTTTCCAGGTCCAAATTGAAGAAATTGAGATCTAAGATTGTAATGGAATTAACCTAACAAAAAGCTACTCAAATGCATTTTTATACTTTACCTAAAATATTTTTTTTCTTTTCTCATAAAATTGAAGCTCAAATCTGATTTTTGCGGTAGTTATTTAGGTAAAGTCCTCAATCGATTATAACGTATATATTAATGGAAAGTTCTGCTTCCAAGAATGTGCAGATCCGCATTATTGATTTATTATCACTAATAACAGACCACTTAATTCCGCTTACTTTAAATAAATTTTTTAATTTATTGTCACTAATCCGAACAGTGCTGGTAACTAATATCTAAAAATAACAGACCACTTAATTTCGCTTATTTTCGGGGTTCTACTTATATAACGTATATATTAATGGAAAGTTCTGCTTCCAAGAATGTGCAGATCCGCATTATTGATTTATTATCACTAATAACAGACCACTTAATTCCGCTTACTTTAAATAAATTTTTTAATGTTCCTCTAAAAATATCTTTCAAAAATATGATTCAATATTTTGCAAATATTAGATAGTTGTGAAGTGGTCCTTGCGTTGGTTGAGTTGAGTGATAGAAATAACTTTAAATTCAAATATATCCACATATTGAAGTGCAGCATATTCTTTTCCAGGAACAATATGTTGAAATTGAGCTGGAAGGTTGCTGTCGAATTAAGTTCGGAAATTAGCTATGAAAAGAATTTGTCTTTGCTTGAGTTGAGTTTTGCAGAAAAGTGATGATTGTCCCCCTGATAAATTAATGGGAGTCTAATAGGAAACCAGTTTTCAAATACTAAATAGCACATGATTCCATCCATTCAAATATTTTCGTATTTCTACATCAAATAATTTTTTCTAATGACTGTCCAAAATGAATTAGTTGAGAATTAGTCCTTGTTATGGTTGATTTGAGTGATAGAAATAACTTTAAGTGCAAATATATCCACATATTGAAGTGCTGCTTATTGCTTTTCAGGGTCAACTTCTTGAGATTGAGATAAAATGTTGCAGTCGAATTAAGTTCAGAAATTCTACTTTCAATTTCAGTCTTACTTAGGTTGGGTTATTTTGAAAGAAAGAGGGCGTCTTAACCCCTCATGTCCATTGATATACACTTAAGCCAGTGGATCAGCGTTTTTGTGTTCCATATTTAGCTGTAAAGTGGTCCTTGCTATGGCAAATTAAATGGTACAAATAACTTTAAATGCAAATATATCCACATATTGAAGTGCTGCATATCTTTTCCAAGGCCAAATTTTAAGATTGTGATCAAAACTTGCTGTCAAAGTAACTTTGAAAATTTTGCTCAAATGTGCAGTGCTTGATATAGCTACTTATATTGAAGACACCTATCTGCTTTTTGTGGTACACTTTTAGCGACTTTATTGCTTTCAAATTATATAAAAGTATTTATGATGAGAAAGCTTGTTTTCCAAGGATGTGCAGAAGCCTATTTATCAGCAACAAATTGTTTCAAGTTTCCGTTGCTTGATTTACCTACTTACATTAAAAACTGCTACATGATTTTTTGTGGTACACTTTTAGCATCTTTATTACTGTCTTATTATAATAAAGTAAATATTTTAGTGGAAAGCTCCTCTTCAAAGCATGTGCACAATCTTATTTTTTAATTATTATAATGCTCTCAAAGTTTTTGTCTTGGCAGAATTTTTTGGTGCCCTGAATTTAAATAGTCTTTGTTTTCATTTTTAATTTCCAACAAAAAGTCCTATATGTATCTATTAAAATGTCAGTCTTTTGTTTTTTAAACATCTGCTCAATGTTTTCTTAAAATTTCTATATTAAATCATTCCCCTCCATAAATCTTTCAGTATTTTTAAATAATCCTTCAATTTTCCCAAAAGAAAAAAAAAACAAAAATGCATTAAACTCTTGTCACCTTTAACAATCTTCGCCCAATAAAAAACACAACCATTAAAAATACTGCCTTAAAGTGTCATCATGGTCAGTGCATCTGTCGGTAGGCACTTGATGTACATTTTGGCTACCAATAACGCTTTATTTAAAATTCAATTATAAAGAAAACACAAAATTAATAAAAAAAATCCTCCCACATGTGAGTGATTCACTTGTTTATGATTATTAAACGGAGAAGAAGAAAATTCAAAACAAAAATCCCATATGAGCGTTCATAAAAAATGTCTGTCTGCCTGGCCGTGCTTCCTTCCGTCCCTGCTTTCCTCTTCCATCCATAATGCCGGGCTGTAAAGTACTTGTCAAGATAAATATATTTTTAAGGTTTTTTTATTATTGTCATATTTTTTCAAGTAGCTTTTCTGTGAATGTTCACACTTCCACTTTCAGTGGCACATCGGCTACTTTATAGTCCGATATAGTAAATATTGTATTGTCATCACAATATCGCTATGAGTGTAGAGGGCGCCCCCTTATTTGTTGTCATTGGTTTGTGTTGATTGCAATCATAAAAAAGGCAGCGGCAGCGTCGGAGGCCGGCGCACTTGAAAAGTGTTCGCATAATAATGAAATCTCTTTGTTGTTCTAAGTGACCACTTAGGGAAGAGAGGGAGAGGAATCTATAAATATGTATAACATTTATTGGTTAGTGTTGACATATGGTCGGCCCTCCATGTGCTGGCGTCTTTCCGTCCCAGTTGTCCGTCCATCCTTTCTTCCAAGTATCTGTGCTTGAGTTTAAGTGTCCGTCCTTCCGCCACCCTTTAATATGTCCCTCTGTCCATACTTCCCTCTTTACATTTCCTCCTCACGTATACTTTGCTTATTCTTCCCAGATGTTTTCCCATCTCTTTAAAGATCCGTCCGTCTTGTAATCCTTACTTTCACTTGTCCATCCAACCAACAAGTGAATCCAACCTTCTGTCAATTTTATGTTTTCATACATAAACAATAACTGCCTGTCCTTCCACAAATATTAAAGCATTATTTCCTGTCCCACTCATCCATCCGTCCATCGTTCGGGACATTCAAGTGCCTTCGATTGCAGCTATCGCCTTCAAATGCCTCCACCTGCAGTGACAGTCAAAATGTAGCACTAATGACACAATCTCAATGGTGACAACATCAGCTACAATCTGCTTCTGTCTTAATGAGGCAACACCCTTAAGTGATAAAAACTGTATTGAAATGCAAATTGTTTGTAATAAAAATAAAACCCACTTGAGTTTGTTTAATAACATTGCCACATTGTTTGAGAATTATTGCCTTTGTTGTACCCCTCTTCACGTAATGATTTCTTCCAAGAAGAATTCATTTATTTTAAATAAGCTACTTTAATTGGCAAATAATAATGCTATTAACATTTTGAAATGGGAAAATACGTTACCTGTCTAATTCTGTTTGTTAGCGCCCGTTAATGAAGCCAAGGAAACCTTTGAAATACTCAACATCATTACTCTAAATCCTTTTTTGCTTTATACACTGAACAAATATTCTGCTAATTTTAAAGATCTATCATCAAAGACATATTTTTTAATAAAAAGCTTCTGACAAATCACGCTAAGATATTTTTTTTTTTTAATATTAACGCATTTGTTTTAATTTTAAGTAAGAAAGCTCTTTTAGTGCAACAAATGGAGATACTGTAATTAATATTAAGGAATTTTGCTCCATTTTAAGTATAATATATGGTAATATTAAAGATTTAGATGTCTTTAGCTTCATCTCCTTTAACTTAGACAAATATTTTTTTTCAGTGTACCCAAAGGATAATGCGCAAATTGCACAAGCACGTAGGAAGCGAAATTTTCTTTGGAAATTACCAAGATTTATGCAAATGAAGGAATGTATTATTGAGAATTTTTCTTTTGAGTAGCAATTCTTATTCATGCGCATCCTTAAGGTGGATTTTTAGAATACGCTTTTGCCTTTCGAACATTTCCCCCCAAATCCTTGTGCAACACACCAAACAGGTAGCAAAGTGATAAATAAAATTTAAAAATTAAATTTGTGATTACACTGAAATACCTGGAAAAATATTTGGTTTGGTTTGGTCCTGAAGCATATACGGTATATCTATAAAAACTATTTGTCCATATTTTGGAAAGATTAATTAGGTCGGGAGTGGACCTTGCTCTAGTTGAGTTGAGTCATAGAAATAACTTTAAATGCAAATATATCCACATATTAAAATGCTGCGTACTTTTCCAAGGCCTGATTATAAAATTATGACCAAAGGTGTATGTCGAAGTAACCTGAAAAATTAATTATATTATTTTGAAAAATTCGCCAATATTATTTTGTTTTTGTGGTACACTTTAAGGATTTTTAACGGACCCACACTGTAGTAAGGTATAAGTGAAAGCTCTGATTTGCATGTGCAGATATCTTTGATCTGTATTTACAGAAATGTTTCCACTAGCCCCTTGATAGATAACTTCTTGCCTTATAAGTAGCCAGTGTCTATATAATAAAGAAGCACAATACTCTACTTTCATAGTACAAATAAATAACTTTAAATGCAAATACATCCACATACGTGCTGCATGTAGCAATAATAAATAAATTTGTTCCTCCGTCATAAATATACAAAGAAGTGTCTAATTTCTCCTTAACAGATTAATTTGGATATTATACGCAATGCGACACAATTACATGTTAAAAGACCTAAACATGCTGGAATAAATACACTATACCACTAGAATAAAATCCTGGCTTGATTTTCCTATATTGCCGATCCAACTAAAATAAATTGACCTTAAAGTTTAGTCTGGCATTTTTCATGTCCGAGAACAAAATAAAGGAGATTCTTCAGCATGTATTATTTCTAGTGATCTCGAACCGGCAACGGGTCAATATATTTTGAAGGATGGGAATAATGGCTGGACAATACTCCGATTTCATGTCTCAAAATAAATAACTTTAAGTGCAAACACATCCAAATTCTGAAGAGCTACACGAATTTGTTATTGTTAATTTTGTTATTTGTGGCGTGCACATGTTGGAATAAATATACTCAATATAAGAAAATCCTATTTGGAATTACCTATGTTAGCGATCCAAACAATTTAAAAGAAGGTCAAAGTTTAGTCCAACATTTTATTCTTCTGTAGCTTCAGCGGTTAATGCAGATGCGTTAGGGCTGGACAATACTGTAGTTTAATATCACAAAATAAATAACTTCAGATACAAATACATCCAAATTCTGAAGAGCTACATATAGCAAAATGTATATGGTAATTATAAATTAATCTTGATTTTCGTCACCAAGTTACAAATGTTGTTGATCTTTGTGTCAAATGTCTCCCCAATAGATTACTTTGGGACTGATACCACAGCGGGACAACACTAGATCATGCTGGAACGAATATAACATTCCAGTAGAAATATAGCCTAGCTTGTGGTTTCCTACTCTAGTGATCCAATGAATTTAAAAGGTCCTTCAAGTTCAGTTCGCCGATATAAGACTGTAATGTTGACGTCGATATAAGACTTTAATGTTGGGAAAATATGATAGTTTCGGGCTGAACAATACTCTAGTTTCATATCACAAAATAAATAACTTTAAATACAAATGCATCCAAATTCTGAAGAGCTACATTAGCAAAAGTTATATAACAATATTAAATTAATTTTCTACTTTTCACCAAGATACAGAGATGTGTCGAATATATCCTCAATAGATTACTCATGTTCATACTGTAACGAATACGCTATCGCTATCCTTGCTTGGTTTTCCTATGTTAGTAATCGAAGCGAATATAAAAGAACCTTAATTTTTAGTCCAGCTTTTTTATCTAGCTTTGGCGGTGAACTGCAGGTTGATAACGCCGATATATCTCTTTCATGTCCGAAAACACAATAAAGAGGACTCTACAACATATATTATTTATAATGATCTCGACCCGCTAACGAGTCAATGTATGTAGATGGTTTCTGGCTGGACAAAACTCTAGTTTCATATCAAAAAAATAAATAACTTTAAATGCAAATACATCCACGTCCTGAAGAGCTAAATGTCCGTCGTCACCATGATTCAAATAAGCTTCGGATGTCTCCTCTGTAGATTATTTGATTCTGATTATAGTGTGAGAAGACGATCATACTGGGACGAATATGCTACTTTAGTAGAATTATATCATAACTTGGTTTTCCTATGTTAGTGATCCAGCGAATTTAAGAGGTCCTTAAAGTGTAGTCCAAAATGTTAGACTTATTTAGCTTTAACGGTGAATTGGTGGCAGAATACGTCTACATATATATGACTATCACGTCAGAGATCAAAATAATGATGAATTTTGAACATATGTATATTATTATCACTGATCGGCACCCGCCAATGGTCCCACAGATGGTTTGGTATAAATAAATAACTTTAAATGCAAATAAATCCACGTTCTGAACAAACGGTTAATAGTAATAATAAATTAATTTTCTCCTTCGTTACCAAAATACAAATAAGTTTCAAATGTTTCCGCAGTGTGGCAAATTTACATGTAACAAGATGTGAGCATGTTGGAATGAAAGGTAGTGACACAGTGGAGAAAAATCCTATTGCTATATGTTAACGATTCAGCAAATTTAAGAGGTCCTTAAAGTTTAGTCCAGCTCTCTTCTCTAACATCAGATGCGAATTGAAGGCAGAAGACGTGGATATATGTCTATCAAGTCCGAAAATTAATAGGGCGTTTCTGGCGATTTCTTCACATGTAGATGGTTTTGGGCTGAACAATAATTGGACTCTACTTTCATATCACAAAATAAATAACTTTAAATGGAAATATATCCATATTCTGAAGATGTTGATCTTCCTCACCTAGATACAAAGATGTGTCCAATGTCTCCTCGAATGATTACTTTGGGTCTGATAACAGTGTGTCAAAATTGCATGTGACCAGACGTGTAAACGTAGAATATTATCCTAGCAACGTTTCCCGGTGTTAGCGATACTGTCGATTTAAATTGACCTTAAAGTTTTCTCCAATATTTTACTCTCCTATTGCTTCAACGGTGAAATGGGCACATATACTTTCTAGTGCAGTCGAACTGCTAATGCGTCATATTTTCTATAAAAAAGTGGCATATATTAAAAGTCATAGAAATCATGAACATTTTCACATTGTTGATTCAGGAAAAAGTAAAAGTTGTACTCTTAAGATTTATACGAAAATTTTTGTGGTACACTTCTAGGATTTTTAGTGCCCTCTAATAATAATAAAACGTATATCAATAGAAAGTTCATTATCCTAAATTGTGCAGATTCATATAATTTTGGTAGAAATACTATACAAGGTTTGCTGAGCATTTTTAGAATATTTAGTTCAGAATAAAAAATTATACTTTGAGCGAAATACGGACTTTTGTTGTACACTTTTTGTGATAATAATTTGTAATAAAATATGTATATATCTGGAAATTTGCAAATTTGCTATTAAAATACTGCAAGCTTGTGCCATTTCGTTAATTTATAATCAATTGTCTTCATTAAATAATTAAGGAATATTTATGCTTATTTTCAAAAATATTTTGCGAGACAAAACAATGAGATAAGCAGGTTCTTAAAATTGACAATCAGAAATTTATTTCATGGACTATTGTATAGAATGCCGACGATCCGGTCGTTAACTAATATTATTTTAATCTTGTTGACTCATACCCAATTGAAATACTGAAATTTATTGATGTTTTTTTTCTAGTGACAGTGTATTTCGAATGCGGTAGATTAAAACTAAATAATATATTCCATTTTTTTGGCTTTATGAATTAAATTGTAATATGTTAAAATATGCAAATTTTTTTTTACAATAGTTTAAGTATAAATCATGTCTTTGTGTGAACCAATTAATTTCAGAAATAGACTGTAATTTATTATGAAAATCACGAAAAAAGACAATAATTCATTGTGAAAACAAACAAAAAATAATTTATTGTGAATATCCAAATGTTGACATCATAATTTAATTATTAAAACATGTTATATCTACCCTGATAACTTGATTAGCTTCTGTATTTGCCTCGTGCGATTACGTCTTGTTATACTATGACAATAATTCTCATTTGTTTGAAGACATTTGTATTCTATATAGGGAAGCACGATAATAAATGTGACTGCGTCTAGTTTTACTATGACAATAATTCGCATTTGATCGAAGTCATAAATAGACAATGATTATTTTTTTATTAAACATAATTTTTGATAAATATCTTATTTGGTTTAAGTACTTGATTTAATGCCACTGATTCTCATTTGATTCACACAACATCTCCTAGTTTATGATTCGTAAACATTGTTTATGTATATTTAGGCAAGTGTCATGTGGAGGTATGTGGACTCGTGCTCTCGACCACATTCCACAATCTCCAAAAACAAATGTTTTAATAAATTTCAGACATATGGCATAAAATGTTTACATTGAATGGAATGTGATTTACGATTTAATAAACCATAGGGATGGTAAATTATTCATAAAAGTGAAAAGATGCATTGAAAAACAAAGAATTTAAAGAATTTCCAAATGGATTTCAAAATTCAACGGCAGTGCCTCTTTTTCGTCTATCTTTTTTATTAAGTATTTTATTACAGATTTCGTAAAGGCGCTTGGGCTATTAAAACTTAGAAATTAAGTAACATAACATTTTATGTATGGCAATTTTATGAGGGTTCTCCAATAACAAGGCAATAAATAAGAGAAGGTGTTATTTTATCTTCAGAACATTATCGTTTTTTTTTTCTCAACATAGTTTCCCTGGAAATTGATTTCCCCGAAATCTTGAAATAAAAATAAACAATTTCAGTTCAAACGGAAATGCTAATGCTTCATAATATTACAAATAAATTTCCCATCAATATACATACTATGAAGATCAAAATTATAATAAATTTAAATGCAAATACATCCAGAGCCATCCTGTTTACCTTAATTTTAACCACCTTAATCAAACGCGCCTGCTAAATACCCAAAGAAATGAGAGCCTAGGAAAGCCTGTCGCCTTCTGGAGAGAGCGTTGCAAAAATACAGAACGTGTTTTAATGATTCCTCCTCTCATCTCCGCAACTTCTGCAAAATTTATTTCGCACAACCTTTATGATGCAGTAAACCGTCATGACAGACACGATAAGTGAGAAGACGCGTCAGGTTGGCGTTGAAGCGTTTGGGGTTTAGGTAGGGCTACAACAGCATGTAATGTATGCAGTAAGTCCTGAAATACACGAGGCAGAGCTGTGTCGAATGTCTCCACAATCGATTCCTTCTGATCCTAAAAAGCAACCAGCGTCCCCATATTAAAGTTTCACATTGAATACTATTTAAGTTTATATTTTTTAATGTCCCCTTCAAATGAGTTGCGTTGGAAATATAACTTTAAATGCAAATACATCCACATATTGCGGTTATACTTCAGTGGCACATAATAAATACCACTAGAAAATTAACTTTGATCTGCTTCACCCAGGTGCAGAGCTGTGTCGAATGTCTCCACGAACGATTCAAAGCAACAAACCAGTGTCTCAATAATAAAGCTTCACATTGAATACTTTTTGAGTTAATTCTCTTATGGATTTCTTCTTTAAATTCTGAAGATTTGTTTCTAATGCAATCAACCAAATTTTTTTATTTGTTTTCAATGGCTCTGAATAAAATCTATAAAATAACTCCCATTATTGGTGTGGTCATCCGTCTCGTCGCTACTCGCTCTCTCCGACCCTGCTATTCATCTGCGAAACTCATTTGCTAAATTGCTCCGCTTAATTTATTACCCGTCTCAATTTAATCGTATTTCATCACTTAAAGTTAAAACAATGCTTTGCTCGTATTGCTTTTCCTCTCTCTCTTTCTTAGAGTTGTAGACATTAAATTGTCCTTACACAACAACATGTCATCACACTAAGTACTTTTCGGCGAGGATTTTCCAATTACAATACACTTCAGTTTGGCTAACTGCATTAACAAGGATAACGAGTCATAGATAGGTCATATATGACAAGCACATTCAACATAACAAATCCTGTCGTGTCTTAAGTAAATCAAGATTATGGTAGGTAGGTTTTAGTAGAGGTTGTCTATATACAATGTATTCCTTTTGCACAAGGAAACCCGTTAAATGTAATTAATTACGCCAACCATTATTTTCGAAGAGCTATCGACATCCTCTAATCCATAGAGTGTCTGGTCTGGTTTTTGTGGCTCACCCAAGGAATGCCCGAGGCCACACCATTAACCGAGCTGCCTCCCTTCCCAAACCCCTGTGTGATCAAATTTCCTTCCTTGTTTGGCAACAATAAATGGGGTGTTTGGGAATTCCAATGAAACAAGTGCGTTTCTTGTGCCCGTTAAACACAAAAACGGAAACGGAAGTTGTAGTGCACAAACCAAAAAAACACCTCGTGGTGTTCGTTCGCAATGTTCTTTCGTTAGTTCTTGTTGACGTTATTCCTTCGCTGACGTCTGTCGGGAGGGTCAGGTTGGCGCTGAAATGGCACACCCAAAAATGACTTGTCTTTCATTTTTATGATTTCCACTATAAGTAGATTGTGCAGGTCCTTACAAAAAAGAAACGGAAACAATTTATTAAAATATTATTTGTGATAATGGGCGCCGCCGCCACTACTGCTGCTGCAGCTGATGTTGTTGAACAAAACGTTTTATGGGTCTTCGTTCTGAAGTTAAGTGGATTAAATGCAAAATAAATTCAAAGTAGGAAATAAATTTGTTAAAGTGGATAATATGGAGGGATAAAATCTTAATCATATTATGATAAACAACAGGGATATCGACTATAAAAACAAAGAAGAAACTTTAAACCTCCGAGCAATTTGGAGAATAATGAATTAAAATCCAATAAAACAAATATAAACTAGCAGTAGTAAAAATTAAAGCAATTCCATTAGTAATAGACGATAAATTCTCATCGATTTTTTCTAATAGCATTAGCATTATTCTTATTAAAATTAATATTGTTTTTGTCATGATTAGGTCTGAAGTAAAGAACTTTAAATGCAAATACGTCCACTATAATTGTAGTACTGAAATAAGACAATAGAAACGTAGTAAAATTATAATAGTAACTGACAAAATTTAAATATAAGAACATACAGAACTTACCTCTTCTGCACTCAGTTGCGGAGGCCCTATGCTCCTTATAAGCGCTAAAGTAACCAATATTTATATATATGTATATACATACATGTATAAATAGTAGTAATTTATATACATATACATATACGAGTACTCGTATAAAGTTCTGAAAATATATCTATATATATAAAAATGAAACGGTCCATCTGTGTAATGGCATCACGTCAGAACGGCTGGACCGATTTGGCTCAATTTTCTATGATATTGCTCTCCGGAGATTTTCGTCAAACGCTTCCCGTCATCCCGAAATCTACTGCCGATGAAATTAATGCATGCCTGAAATCGTGGTCTTTGTGGCGGCATGTCAAGAAGTTGAAATTGACCACGAACATGAGAGTCGCGTTGCAGAACGACTCATCGGCTCTTGAATTCTCGAAACAACTGTTGGCGCTTGCAAATGGCCAAATTACTGTTGATGTTTCCACTGCATTGATATTGTTCCCGGCAAATTTTTGCGAGTTCACATCGTCGAACGAGGAACTCATCACTCATTCCAAATCTCGATTAGATTAGTGAATGGGCAATATTAGCAGCGAAGAATAAGGACGTCGATAGCATGAATTTTATTATTTAAAGTAAAATCGAACTCGCTTGATGTGTCAGGAGCTCCGCTGCATAATTTACAGCTGAAGGTGGAATCGATCATAATCATGTTGCGGAATCTGAATCATCCGAAATTGTGCATAGTTCGCGGTTGTCCATTATGAAACTGATGGACAATGTGATTCAGGCGACGATCATCAAGGGAAAATTCAAAGGAGAGGAAGTCCTTATCCCACGAATTCCGATTATTCCAACTGATCTTTCATTCCAATTCAAGCGGATTCAGTTCCCTGTACGATTGGCTTTTACGATGACAATCAATAAATCTCAAGACAAATCGTAGGAAGTCTGTGGAATTAATCTCGAATTTCCCTGTTTTTCGCACGGTCATCTGTACGTTGCCTGTCTTCTGTCTTCGTTGTTTGTTGTTTATCACATCGCTCTCTACTGATTTCGATTCCTTTTAAACAAATCGCATTAAAATTTTAACTATCTGTGTTTTATTATCACTCTGGAGTTTATCTGAAGGCGTTAAATTGGGGCGAGGCGAAGTTCGCCGGGTCCGCTAGTTTTTAAATAAATTTCGAAATATTTGATTGAATAACTTTAAATGCAAATACGTCCACAATATTATGCCAAACTTCTAGGAGTAATTTTTTGAGTAACTTTAAATGCTAGATAAAGAGGGACTAGATCAATAATTTTCCTTATTGCGAATTAAATTCCACAGGGAATTTATTCCCTGTTCAATGTGCATTTTAGGGAGCAGGGAACAATTTCCGCATGGAATTCAATTCGCGATAAGGGCGTAGTAGCCATAGGAATGAATATCAATAGCAAAGCCAATAACAGTATCAGTAGAAGTCACTAAATATCACTAAAATAGCAAACACAAAACTTCTATATAACTAGTAGAACAAGGACAATGCCAATAGCATTGAAAACTAGTGTTATCAATCTCATTAATTCAAACACCCGCATTTCAATTAATTCCTATCACAATTCAATGCTCAACTCAGTCAGGTGCGGTGTCTGGTGGGACCTGCTTCAAATGAATAATTGACAATTAATACTTGACTTGACAGTCAGGTACTTCAAAATATCTTTGGCAGCAAAAAAAACAAATAAACTTATTATAAATAAAAACAAACATAAAATTTATAATGCACAAGCAAAGTACTTCCCCAAAAAGGGTGTCATTATAACTTGGCGATGTTAGAAGGTGATTGGAATAAAATACAAAGCACATCCGCAAAATGCAAACACACTTCATAGTCAAAGCACCCAACATTTTAATAAAGACTTCAAATGTCCGGAAGTTCAAAAATGTATACTTTCTAAAAATAATTAGCTACAAGATTTTACCTACCAAGATAGTCCGGATAAATTTCTATGAAAAAGTTTTCATACATTCACGTAATCAAGAAAAAGAGAACTTTATGGGAATTAGGTGGGAAACGAATATTTCCAAAAGCGAAAGTTTAATGTTTGGCAAATTAAGCATTAATAAATCATTAAATTACTTTCATCAAGTGTTGTAAAAAAAGCTCAAGAAATAAACTAAGTAATGTACGGCCTTTGTACAGCATTGCAACGAAATGTGTAATTAGATTCACTTTTAAAGCACACAACAGTTAGAAGGTCAGGCCTAAGGCATGTTGAAATTGTTTTTGAAGTTATATAGGTCAAGACGATAAAACGCATTTATATGCCGTTTATTTATGAGTTTATTTCATTAATTGTTTGTTGAAATTGAAAGGTCTAACTTTAAATGCAAATATATCCACAAGTTGTAATGGTGGCGGCCATCAAGAATGAATGTGTTGTATATTTTACAGATTTGCATCAAAAGGTTTAGAGGTAACGCTTAAGTACTTATAATATATGAATTTATAGATTTGTTTAGAATTAAAATAATTTAAATGTGTATAGTTTTCAGAATATTTTTTAAACATTTTTGAAATTAATTTCGAAATATTTAACTGAATAACTTTAAATGCAAATACGCCCAAAATTACGTATGTATGTCAGTGTTTCCATCTTCCAGTATTATAAATGAATCAGATTTCCTGTGGGTTGGATTTACATCAGGAAATGTTTATAAGTTTTGAATAATTTTGACGTTTATAGAAACTGCAATTTTAATTTATACATTTTTTAAATCGATTTCCAAAGAAATGACTGAAAAACTTTAAATACATCCCTAATCAATTATGCCCGGCATCTAGAAATACTGTCCTTCATATTGGTTTCGCTGATTAGGATTGAGCCTACAAAATCAAATAATTCGATGTTTTTAATTTTCTTTAGATTTATATTTTTACTTACCTATTTTCACGAAGCTCTGCTAAGGCTCCGTTGAGTAAAGTTCTTCACACTGGTTTTGCTTGTAACGATTGGACCTACAAAATAAAATTTTTTTGATATTTTTAATTTTCTTTAGATTTCTATTTTTATGAAGCTATGTTAAGGATCTATTCTAAGCGACTGTTATTGTTGTCACTATTTATATCCTCCAGTATTATAGCTGAATGAGGATTTCCAGCACGTTGGACCTATAAAAAGGAATAGTTTATTAGTTCTATATAAATTGTGGATATATATATGTTTGTTAGTCATTGAAACAGTAATTTTAATTTATATATTTTTAACTTGATTCCGAAATAAATGACTGAACAACTTTAAATGCAAATATATCCCTAAGCAATTAGGTCCGGCATCTAGGAGTAATGTTCTTCATGTTTCGGTGATTAGTATTAGATCTACAAAATAAAATATTTGAATATTTTTATTAGGTTTTAGATTTATTTTTTTATTTACCTATTTTCATAAAGCTCTGTTAAGGCTTCGTCAGTTCTAAGCGTCAGTAATTGCTGTCACTGTTTCCATCTTCCAATATTATAGATGCAGTTTTCCTGCGGTTCGGAACTGCAAAAGGAAAGATTTATAAGTTTTAAATAATTTTTGGATTTATATATGTTTCACATTAAAACTGTAATTTTGATTTATATATTTTTAAATTGACTTTGAAATATTTAACTGAATAACTTTAAATGCAAATATATCCCTTATCTATTATACCAGTCATTTGAAAGTAATATTCCTCATACTGTTTTCGCTAAAGCTCCTTTACCCATTTTCATGAAGCCCCGATAGTTCTAAGCGACAGTTATTGCTGTCACTGTTTCCATCATCCAGTATTGTAGATGAATTAGGAAAAAGGAAATTAAATAATTTTTAGATTTATATTTATTTGTTTCGCATTAAAACTATAATTTTGATTTATATATATGGGCAAATCCCATAAACAGTCCACCAACAAAAAAAAATTAAAATTGATCCAACTTTAGTTTGGTTAATGGAATATAAGACTAGTTGTTAAACAATATTTGTTACATTAATACAAAAAGTATTAAAAATGGTTCCTCACATCATATCTCTTAATTTTATTAGAAAAAAATAATTTTTAAGGTGTTTTTATCATTATTTGTAGTGGTAAAATAGATAACCCATAACATTCATTCATAAACATATATTCATTCATAAATACATTTATAAATATAAAAGAATGTTTTACAAAATGTTATTAAAAATAATGCAATTTGATTTGTTAAAATAAACAAAATTTCTACTATAAAAAGTTTGACTGGAAAAAATGTATCGTGCGTCACATAGAGTTCACGGCTTTTGATTAAAAACTACAACAATTTTTGGCTGCAAATAATTTTTTTTAAGAATTCTCTTATATTCATCTTTCTTATAGGTATTTCATTTTGGGTGCTTTATTATGCAAAATTTGTAAAAATTACGAAAATATGCCTTATATGCCAAAACTACTTCCATTTTTTGTAGCGTGCGTCACAATAATTTGTGATAAATTTTTTTTGCAATTTATAGCTGTTACAAAAAATTTTCGAAAGAACACTCATATCCCACTCCACACTATGTATAAGTTGAAGGTATCTCTTTTGAAAGACTAAGAAATTGATATGTTTAAATCCGAAAACGCGTATCAGAATTTATTCCGCAATATTTGAGTGAATAACTTTAAATGGAAATATATCCCTAATCAATCAGGCATCTTGGAGTAATATTCTTCAACTTGTTTCGCTGATGAGGAGTGGACATACAAAACATAATAAATTTATGTTTTTAATTAGTTTTAGATTTAAGTATTTTTATTTAATTATTTTCATGAAGTTCTGCAAAGGCTCCGTTAGTTATAAGTGATAGTTATTGCTGTCACTGTTTCCATCTTCCAATATTATAGATGAATTAGGATTTCCTGTGGGTTGGACCTTCAAAAGGAAAGTTAATAACTTTAAATGGAAATATATCCCCAATCAATTATGCCAGGCATCTAGGAGTACTGTTCTTCACATTGGTTTCGCTGATTATTGATGGACCTACCAAATAAAATAATTAGATGTTTTTAATTGTCTTTAGATTTATATTTACCTATTTGCAGGACGCTCTGCTAAGGTTCCGACAGTTATTGCTGTGTTGTAGATGAATTAGGTTTTCCTGCGGGTTGGTTTATTTTTATTAAAACTGTAATTTTAATTTATACGTTTATATTTTTAAAGTGATTGCGCAATATTTGAGTGAATAGTTTACTTCTCTTATAAATAATAACTAACATCTATGAGTAATATTCTTCACATTCACTATGTTGATAGGGATTGAACCTACAAAATAAAGGGGTTTTCGAACTATTAATAATTTTTATTTACAATTATAACGGCTAATTAGTGTTATCTAGTATTGGATTACACTGGAAACCATGCAACCATATACTTGTAGTGTCTATCAAGCCGAAATAATCGACTTCGTGGAACTTCATCACTATGATACCTGCCAGTGAGTAATGGGTTAGCAGAATACCAGGAAATATCATCGATCCGCATTCTATACAAATGTTTTGAAGTTTGGCTTCTGTATACTCAGTAAAGAAATTAGTCTTGATATAGCTCACAGACTACCAAATAATTGTAGTGTTATTTAATAGCAATAAGGGAAGTCGTCAAGTAGCTCGGACAATCAGGCTGCCATTAAATCTCTGGAGGCTACATCCCTAAATTCACAAACAGCCCTCGACCGTCGCAGATCTCTTAACGAGATGGCTGAGCAGTTTAATATAACTCATTGGAATACCAGGGCTTAAATACATCACGGGGAACATCAAAGCAAGTGAACTCGCTATGAATGGGATGATATTGCAAATTGTTGGCCTCTGTCCATGGCAGACAGGTAATCCAAAGAGACATGGACAGAAATCGGCACATGTAGGATAGCTAGACAAATTTGGCCAAGATACTTCCTGAGAAGGTCAAAATATATCCTCGCACTTGAGAGGAAAATATTGTCTACGTAAGTGTCAGTTTTGACGGGACACTGTCTGATCGACAAACTTTCAGGAGGTTGGGATTTGAGTCCAATGACTTCTGCCGAAGGTGTGAAAAAATCGAGAGCGTTGATCACGCGTTTTGTTACATTACGTTTACATTGATTAAACGACGTCTGGATATAATGGGCCGGTCTTTCTAGAAAACCTGACAGATGTTGCCAGTACCGATATTCGTATAATTGCTAACTTTGTCTATCAAATACGTTGGTTCCGATGAGGGGCATCTGAGCCTGAGATAACACTAGGGACCTCGATTTGTCAATGTTAGTGTCAGCTCTGGCGCGACACTGCTTGATCGGCGAACACGTCATGAGGTTGAGAATTGAGTTCAATGACTTCTGCAGAAGCTGTGGAGGTGGGGAAGAAGTAGAGAGAATTGAGCACCTGCTTTGTTACTGTCCCGCATTTAGTAAACGACGTCTGGATGTACATACATACTAGGATCTAGGAAGACTGACGGATCTTGCCGTTACCGATATTCGGTAGCAAATACATTCAATTATCAATTATGACAGACATCTAGGAGCAATGTTCTTTATATTCAATTTGCCAAATAACTTTAAATGCAAATAGATCCACAAGCAATAATGTCTGCTATCTAGGAGTAGAGTTTATTATAATCGCCGGAGGTTTTAAGTTAATTTGATTATCTTAGGGGATGACCATGAAAAGTAAAATGTTTATTTTTTTTTTAATTATATATATTTTTTTAACTTAAGCTATAAATTATAGTTATATAATTCAAATCAGATGTTTAACTTACTGTTCAAGAAAACAACATCGTCTTATTATTTTCCCACAGATATTTTTATTTATGATCGATTTGCCGTTTCGAATATTAATTAATAGTTACGCCTTTCTCGTTTACGAGAAATTTCTAAATTTCCATTAATTTCACATCTACTTGCGACTGACTAGACAAAATACGATATGACTTTAAAAATCTTAACATGTCTCTTCTTCTCTCGTCTCTGAGATTCACACATTTATCATTGCACAAATGTTAATTATATTGTTTACAGTCACACCAGCAAAAAAACAAAAACTAAAAATGATATAAACATTTTAAATACTTTGCAGCCATAATAGTCGTAGAAATGAAATGAAAACGAAACGTAGAAAAATAAAAACTTGTCTACAGCAGCAAAACCTGACTTTATACCCCGGGGTGACATCAGCAATGGCTTACAGTAGATATATTTTGTTTGTGGTGTCTAACTTATTCGCAAATCTCAGACAACATTTACTCATTCAAACAAAATCTACTTGGCGGACAAATATGGTGAAAAAAAATGTTTAGGAAAAAAATTCTCATTAAAATACAACCAGACATGGCTTAATTATGAGTTTGTGTGGTTGCCGTTTTGTAGTTTTTTTTTCTTTTCTTCTTCTCAATAGCAAAACATTTTCTTTCAATAGAAAGTTTAATGAAAAGTTAAGCAGACATTCAGTCGTATGACAAAAGAAAACGTCATGTTTTTAGCTAAATTCCCGCCAGAAATTCCTTAAATGAAGAGATTAATGACTTAAAACAAAATGCGTTTTACAGAAAATTGAATAAAAAAAAAAGTAGGCTTTTTTTTGCTAGTAAACGATATTGATTTATGTGACACTGAAAATGTAATGTTACGAATGGTTTGTGTTCAGTTTAGACTGACATGGGAATACCTTACCATATATAAATTAATAACTTTAAATGCAAACACATCCACCAAATCATTTTATTTAAATTACTTTTTTAATGTGAATTACTTCAGGGCTTCAAAATTATAGATGTTAATAATAGAATATATACGTGACACTCATTCTGCATTCACACAGAGACTTTGAGAATAAATGGGTCGAAAATAAAATAACTTTAAATGCAAATACATCCACACAATCATGTTATTCAATTCCCTTTTTTAATATGAATTAACCCGGGGCTACAAATTGTAGATCTTAATAATAGAATTTATACATATTTATGTATAAATTAAAATAAATAAAATTTCTAAATTTAAATTTTTTTACGACGATAACCATCCCAAGTTTTGATCAGCTACAGTTCACTTATAAGAGTGGGTTAACCATTTATAAACATAACGTTGCAGTAGCGTTACGAATCAGCTGATCGCCTACGACTTTTCTGAAAGTAGTGTAAACGATCACACAACGGGCTCGTTGCGTAAACGTAATAAACGAACCCGCGCTTACGTGGTATTTGGAAACGGCTGATTAAAAAGAAAGTTTAGAATGGAAAAACAATATACAATTTGAAATGTATGTAAAAAATAATCTCTGTCAAAATAATATTATTCTTATTTATTTACGGTATTTTTTTGTACTCGTACATACCTGAAATATGAGACACGATTCACATGACAAGTCGCCTAATTACTCTTTCTGTTACATGTCGCTAACTAGGTAGCATTGCGTTATTAACTTTAAATGCAAATATATACACAATATTTGTGATATGGAACTGTGAATTTTTAAAAACAGCGTAAAATAACTTCAAAATATCTTTCTTGAACAATGGACCGAAAATTATTTAGAAAGGACATTTAATTTTTTTTGCATTTCTACTAGCTATACAAAATATATACAAATCGCCTTTCCTTATTTTCATACACCAAATTCCCCCTTTTTATAAGACCGCTGTAGCGTACTACCTCGCCTAGATTGGAATTTGAATTAAATTTTTTATTTATTTATTTTTTCTGACTAAATGATTCAAATATGCGCACATACATTTTGCCAGATTCCATGCAATAGCAATTTATTGTGTATTTTTTTTTGTATTATTATTTAAAAAGTCAAATACGTAAACAATGTCATCATAGAAAAACTATAATGGAATAGCAAAAATAGTATTTGAACAGTAATGTTTGACTGTCTGATTGAATTCACGTGTAAATAAGTACATAAACTTGAAGATAGCGCTGAAAGCTTGGCATTGGAATGACTTGAGCGAGCACAGAAATAGTTGTAAATAAAAACAATTTGTGATTGCTATGAAACAGTGGTTTTGGGGAGGAGATTAAAGCCAAAAATAATAAGATATGTCATTCCCGAGCGAGTAGGTTGTCAGGTACGAACAAATAGAAATTTCGACGGATTTCCGCGGATTTCGGACCGATTTTCCCGATTTTTTGTAATTGTCACAATTAAAAAATTAATATTAATCGATTATTACAAAAAAAGTTCAAACTATGTTCGGTCACGCGTGTGACAGTTCATTCCTATTCGTTCGTAACTGATAGATTTTGACTTTTCGGGCTGACAGCACATCTGTATAATTTAAGGTCTGTGATTCAAGCGATTCAGCGAAAACGTTAGGAAATATAAATACTTACATATGTTTGACATTTAAATTATTGTCAGACAGAATAATAGTAAAGGACATAGTAATTAATTAATCTATTGTATATATGTATAATATATTTTTATTTTTAATTATTTAATAATTTTTTAATTTTCTTTATTTTCAGGTGAGTGCATAAAAAATATATATATTTTCCATCTGCAAGGTAATTAATTAAACATCTATTTTAAACCTTAAGCATTTGTCGTGTAAGTTTCTATATTTCATAACTTTAGGCAGATTATTGGTTCTATACGTTTTATGCCAGATATTAATAGCCATAATTGAAGGCCTAGTTGAATTTTGACATTTTCAAAGCAGTCTGGGTAATATTTGTAACTTTAAATGCAAATACGTCCCCATCTAAGGAAAAAATTCTATTGTATATAGGGAAATGTTTTGACATCTAATAAATAAATATACGTACAAGTTTTCGACATTTGTTGCTAACTTTTTACTGTGTGTTAATGTTATCTTTAATATTATTTTTTTTTAAAATCTTAGGAGTTGACGGTTGTTACACCAGCCAATTTTGCTAACTCTTCAAGCAAAAGTGAGCCTAGGCTAGCCTGCCGCCTTCTGGAAAGTGTGGGATACGTACTCATATGGATTAATGATCCTCTTTCGCAGCTTCTGTAAGTCAATTTGCTATACCTTCAATCTAGCCTGCCGCCTTCGCGGAAAGTGTGGGATACGTACTCATATGGATTAATGATCCTCTTTCGCAGCTTCTGTAAGTCAATTTGCAATACCTTCAATCTTTCTACATGCCGTCCAATACGGTAGTGACCCGTCGTGACGAGACACGGTAAGTGAGACGTGTCCCTGTTACAATAACTATAGCAGGGCGTTGGTGCATTAGGAGTTTAGCCACGGCTAACTAGTGATTACATGTCAATTGTTATCATAAGGAACAGTCTCCCAAGAGAAGCTTGCAGGTCGCTACAGGCACGCTCTATCTGCGTGCCGTCCAATACAGTAGTGATCCGTCGTGATAAATACTATAAGAGAGACGTCTCGGTGACGATAACGACAGCAGTGCGATTGTTCTTTTGGGAATTAGCCACGGCCACATTATCCTAACTAGTCATTACTTGTCAAATAATGCCATAAGGCACTGTCTCCCAAGAAGAGTTTGCAGGTTGATTTGCAGTTCCCTGTACGTACTGGTCGCTCGACTCCTATATCAGATAAATGTTGAACTGTTCAGCCATCTCGTCAAGAGATCTGCGACAGTCGAGTGTAGCTCTTCAATTCAAGAAGACAGTTTCCATTGACTTTATAGCAGAACTGACTTTCAGAGACAATATTGCAGACGACTTTAGTCAGAACTTTAATTCTCAGCCATTCTACTACTTCTGTAATAGCTTTATAACAGTCCTGACTTTCACAGACAATATTGTTACCGACTTTAGTCAGAACATTAATTATCTGCCTTTCTGCTACCTCTGTAATAAGAGTTCTCCCTTGCAAACTCTAAAGTGACCAACTAGCGTTTTTGCAAAGGGTAGCACTAGGGCTTTGGAATGACACCACAGCCGTTTAGAGTTAAGGCAGAATCGCCTATCATTTTTTGCCGTAAGTGCAAAAGGGTTACAGTTACTTAAATCTAATAGGAGTAGCTATGGCGTATTGCTTTGATACAATGTCTAGCGGCATTTAATGTACATGGTGGAGCGCGGGAATTTGCTTTTATGCACTGCAGGCTGTGGCGGCACTGTTGGTTGAAGAGAGTGTGCGTGGCTTATGGTGGCTGACGGAAGGTTTATATTCGTCTGCCTTTCATTTGCCATCATGCTTTGGAAACGTGAGGAGAGGTCATTTTGTGTTGAAGCGTATTTTTCAAATGCGCACTCGGTGATGTGAATCACTCGAGGTGATGTGAATCACTCGAGGTGATGTGAACTGGCCGGCACGCTCACCAGACTTAGACCCATGCTATTTTTTCCATGCGAAGGTGTGTATCAACCGTCCCAACACCTTGGAAGACCTAATTAACAATATTGAGGCTGAAATTAGCTGAATACCAGTCGACATGCTTGTTAGAGTTCATGAAAACTTCAGAAAACGTATGCAGCAGTGTTTGGATAGCGAAGGTCGACGTTTGGCAGATAGGTCCGTAAGGCATGTTCAGTTTTATCTCTCGATTTTGGGCCACACCAACCACTGTACACTTACTCTACCCGTCACAACAATCAAAATATTGACAGCAAACACAACAGTAAACAGGTACTAACTGTCAATAAATGAATGGTTAGTGCAGAAGAGTAGTAGAAGACAAATACCAATAACAACAACTTCAAAGCGACAACAAATAATGAATTGTGAGCGAGCAAATAGTGAATGTTTGTTGAGGTTCGCACAACAGTGTTGTGTCTCTCTCTCTCTCGGTGTGTGTGTTTGCTAAGATAAGAAATTAAATTGCATATATCCAAGACATCACAACAAGCCACCTTTCAAATCGGCATTTCTTTCTTCTTCTTCGTCAACGTTTTCACACCTTGCTATTTTACACGACGACATTGAGGGACTGTAACCAACAACAACAACTATCTAAAATCGAACACAAGCGGAAAATTACGGCTATTTCTCAAAGTAATTAAAGCCTCTCTCTCTCTTCCAAAACAATAATAAGAAAACAATGAACAGATGACTTTCCATACCTTCAACCGAGTTTTGTGTGTGTGTATTACAAAGGAAGTGTGTAAAAACAATTATTTAAATACAAGTTAAAATATCTATATCTATTAAATCCACCGAAAATAGCAACAACAATACATATTCAAAAAATAAACACCCAAACCGTAAAGGCGGTATATTTGTTTAGTTTCTGGTCTTATTTTCCCTTGTTCGGCTTCCAATCTATTTTTTTACCACTTATAATAATAAACATTTATTTTGAATGAGAGACTCTCTGCAAAGCGAAGAGAGTGAGATGGGACTTTACTTCAGTGATGGAATGCCATGAAAATGACATTTATCTCTTTGTGAATGAGGGAATATATGACATTGAAAGCCGGTTTCTATTATCGACATTTATGGGGGAGGCGTGTATTAACAGTAAAATTAATATAAATAAAATAAATAAATACAAATAATTAAAAATAAAATAAATAAAATAAAATAAATAAATAAAAGAAATAAAATAAAAAAATTAAATAAATAAAATAAATAAATAAAATAAATAAAATAAATAAAATAAATAAAATAAATAAAATAAATAAAATAAATAAAATAAATAAAATAAATAAAAGAAATAAAATAAATAAAATAAATAAAATAAATAAAATAAATAAAATAAATAATATAAATAAAATAAAAAAAAAATAAAAAACAAATAAATAAAATAAAATAAATAAAATAAATAAAATAAATAAAATAAATAAAATAAATAAAATAAATAAAATAAATAAAATAAATAAAATAAATAAAATAAATAAAATAAATAAAATAAATAAAATAAATAAAATAAATAAAATAAATAAAATAAATAAAATAAATAAAATAAATAAAATAAATAAAATAAATAAAATAAATAAAATAAATAAAATAAATAAAATAAATAAAATAAATAAAATAAATAAAATAAATAAAATAAATAAAATAAATAAAATAAAAAAAAAAATAAATAAAATAAATAAAATAAATAAAATAAATAAAACAAAAAAAAAATTAATAAAATAAATAAAATAAATAAAATAAATAAAATAAATAAAATAAATAAAATAAATAAAATAAATAAAATAAATAAAATAAATAAAATAAATAAAAAAAATAAAATAAATAAAATAAATAAAATAAATAAAATAAATAAAATAAATAAAATAAATAAAATAAATAAAATAAATAAAATAAATAAAATAAATAAAATAAATAAAATAAATAAAATAAATAAAATAAATAAAATAAATAAAATAAATAAAATAAATAAAATAAATAAATTAAATAAATGAAATAAAATAAAATAAATGAAATAAAATAAATAAAGAAAATAAATAAGAAATTAAAGCAAAAATCTGTACCTCAAAAATAATTTACTTCCAAAATTAATTATTAAAATAATATGTATCTCAATAAAGTGCTAAAAAGGCTTAGTAAAACCGCTATTATTATATTTGACTACCGAAATCTACTTGATTATTTGAGACTGGTTCCTTTTACCACATTATCTCCAATATATTATTACAGCCCAACAAGCAATTGTTATTACATTAACCTACGCTATTGCTTGATTACTTGCGGCAGCTTGATTTCCTCTTTGAGTTCTCAATAGTATTCTCTTTAGGAGCTAAGAGTAATTAAATGCGTATAAAGAAAAGAGCGTCGGTTTATCATGTGGTTGTTTCCTTTACCAAGTTGTTTCGATTTTCCGTTGTTAAAATTAAATAAAGAGCTGGAATTTAAGAGAGTGGCGAAGATCTCTGTTTTGTTTCGTTACCAGTTTGTTTCTGTACTGAAACAGATACTGCATTTACGTATGCGGGTACTTGAGGTAGGTACTTGGGACGATAGGTGAAACGGAGGTGTTTAATTGCACAACTATTAAATATTCTTGACTTAAAGCATAAATATGTATTTTATTTATTATTTTAAACTTTATTGAATTACTATAGCATAAATATGTATTTTATTTATTATTTTAAACGTTATTGAATTACTTACTCAATAATATATCGTCATCTGAAATCCAAAATGAGGTAACATCAAAAAAAATCAAAATGTATTTTATGACTGATTACAGTCTATTAGACTAAACTACACATTCCTAAAAAATTTTAGAGTTCAATATCTAAAATTGACCATTTAATGAGTGATATTCAAAATGACGTAACCGCAAACCAGGCCATTAAAAAAGCGGAGATTACAAAAATTATGTTTTTTTATTCAGAATGTACTCCACAACTGATTGCACTAGATTTGTTATTTGATTCCACCTTAATAGTCTGGAAATCCATAAATCTGGTCAAAAGCTTAAAATTAATTTACTTTGTTTTTTGCTTTGATGAAAAAACCTGAACATGTGGGTGACGTCATTTTGGATTTCAGGTGACGATATGTACTATGCAGATAGTAATTAATAGGTATGTAATTTCTTTTTTAGAAATTAATATTTTTTCATACGTAAAATGTTTGTGGGGCATAATAAAACATAAACTGACAAATTTCTTCTGGATCGGTTATTCAATGTCGTTTCTGGGACTTGAAGAAGTCAAATTGGAAGGTACATTATATGGAGGCTATATCCAGACATGCCCGGAAACATGGGCTCATTTTGTACAGAAATACTTGAAGACATAACGCAACCTACACTACCAAATTTCAGCCGGATCGCTTGAATAGAGTGACTTATAGAATGTGTAGTTGTAAAATCAGAAGGTACTGTTATATGGGAGCTACATATATGAAATCATGGACGGATATATACCATTTTCAATAGCGTTCATCCTTTACACCAAGAAACTTCGTGTGCAAAATTTTGTAAGAATCGGTTAATATTGGCAAACTGTACTTTGATCACAAGAATGTGTTCACAGACATAGTTATAACAATTCAGAAAATGATTATAAGTCGATCGGTATAATAAATTATGGGTCTATATCTTTTACTTTAAGGTGTTACAAACAAATACACAGGGTCATAATATCCTGCACCACAATGTGGTATATAAAAACTCAAATCATATTCAGTTGCAGATACAGGAAAGGAGAATGTCTACAGGACCAGCTAATAAACACATAAAAAACTGTTTAAATTGAAATGTTTTAAAGGCAAAATGTTCCTTACCAAACTTAAAATGGGTATAACTCCTTAAACAAGCATCCAATTCCAAAGTATGCTAAGTGGGAGCAGACAGTTTTTCAGGAGAGGCAATGAAAGTTTTATGAAATTTTTTATTTGAGTGGAATTTCTTTATAATGCAAATCCTTTATCTTCTGTGCATAAATTTTGAATGGGTTGACGGATAAACACCAAATTCTGACTGAACATACTTTGTAATAATTAGAATTTAAAAATAAAATGTCCCCAAAAAATTGCTATGTCGATTCATTTATTTTATGGTGCAAATTTTAAAAATTCCCAAACAAAATTAAATGAGAAATTCTCCTTAAATAAACTTTATAGGATAATAGGATCGACTTAAAATGGATATAACTCCTCAAAAAGCTTCCTAAAGTGGAAATTAGTAAATATATATTTTTTGTGAAATTTTGTAACATCCGTATTATTTATTGTCGTATTCCATCAGGAACATAGACTGTTTACGTAGAATCTCCATTGTTTTCTGTTACTTGCTGAGGAACGTAATTCGTTGAATGTGTTGCCTGCTTCGCTGGTTATGGTGCGTCTCCAAGCGTTTTTTGGTCTACCGCGCCCACGAATAACTCGCGGTTTCCATTCCAGTGCAGTATGGCATATTTTGTCATAAGGGTTTCTTAAAGCAGCCAGGTGATCTTTCGTCGCTTCATTTCTATGTTTATGTTTTCTTGATTTGTTCGCTGCAAAAGTTCTTTGTTGGGAATTATTCGAGGCCACCAAATTCTTAGCATATTTCTCAAACACCGGTTTGTAAAAGACTGTAGTTATATTTTTATTTCGTTTCGGAGCCGTAGAGAAGTACCAATTTGACACAGGCATTGTAGACGTTAATGTTGGTCTTCGGCGAGAGTTTGTTCGACTTCCAAATGTTTCAAGTTGGTGAAACTCAACTCTGGCTTTAGTTATGCGACTTCCCACATAATCTATAGTGCCTCATTTTGGCGTGATAACGCTACCCGAATAGCAGAATTTTTCAACGTTTTCTATCGGTCCGCTTCCGTACCTGCGACTGAACATGATTTCCTTTTGCTTATGTTCACGCGTATGCCTACCAAGTTAGCGGTTGAAACGCTAACTTGGTAGGCTTGTTTTACACCGGTTGTTGTGTTAAATGGTTCGCTTGTGCTCCCGTTGTGCATGACTCTAGTGCTGGAATCATCGTACTGGATGTTGATAAGTTTGATTATTTTCTCCGGGATACCTTTACTTTCTATAGCCGCCCAGATGCTTTTGCGGTCAATGGAGTCGAAAGCCATCTCAAAGTAAAATCCGTAGCCAAATTTAAAATGGCTATAACTTTATACATAAGCATCCTAAAACGAAAAGGACGACATTTTGTGTTACTTTTTTTGCTGAACATTTGGAATTTCTTTGGACAAAACTTAAAATGTGCTCAAAAATAAGAAATTCGTAAAAACTTTCGTCGAAAAATTTAAGGTGTTCTTATTCCATAAAGTCGCCTGGAAACTGTACTTCTGAATTTAAAACTTACTTCGACTATAACAGATCTCCTAATGAGATGACTGAAAAGTTCCATGTTCACCGTGTGCCGGCGTGGAACTGCATAGCAGATGAACTTGCAAGACTAGAAACTACTTTACACGCTCCAGGGGATCTGGAATATGTGCATGCCTTTAGCGACGTACAAGCTCTTCTTGGGAGATTCTGCAATTACGGCAATAAATGGCAGATGGTCACTAGTCAGAAACTTCATATATGAGTATTCCAGACTGATGTGGCAACGCTTTAACTCCAAACGGCCTACTGCCGTCATTGAAACCGTAGGCCTCACTTATCATGACTGACGGGTAACCCTCTTATTGAACGGCAAGAGGCAGATTGAAAGTCTTGCTGAATGACTTCGCACAAGCTGTGGAGCCGAAGAGGAGGAGAAATCAGCAGAACAACTTCAAGTTAGTAGGCTTGGCTGATGTTAAAAGTCGCCAACTTTTGAGCTTTCAAAGAAAAGAAAAAAAATTGTTTCAACGGAAGGGGCTAGGGAAAACACCTTCCGTCCCTATGGTAGCACAATGGATTAAATAGTGTAAGTAAGTCTGTCTTAAAGCCGGGTTAGGCAAACTAAACCGTAATCTAACTTTAGCGCCGTCGTAACGTTGCCCGTTGGAGCAATTACCCAAAACTTGAAAAACGTGCTGTATCACTCAGACATCCACAACACAAATAGCAACAAATTAATTTTATTTTATATTTATTTGCTACTAAATTATCATTTTATTACTTACTTATCATTACTTTTAAAAAGTTTCGCATAAATTTATTCTTTTTTCATTATTTTACTAATTTTGTTTGCAAATGCACATAAACGTACCGTCCAAATCAAATTTCAGCAGATTCAGCCGTTCATTTACGTTTCGTTGGCTAATTGTTTACACTGATTTCCATATGTCTGATTGAATCAGCTGATTCGTTACGCTACGGGTGCGTTACGTTTTCATAACCCAGCCTTTACCGCCAGCCACTTTTAACCTAAACCTAATTGCATAAAAAATACTTTCATATTTTATAGGAGTCAAAATAGTTTTTTTATTAATGTTCAGATCTCACTAATATGGATTGAATGAGCGTCCTAGAGCGAAAAGTATTTTCTTGTGAACATTTAGAATTTCATTTGCCAATGGCTATACATACTCCTTAAATATGCGTCTTAGAGTGAAGTTTGGTCCCTTATATAGGTATATACATATATTTAATATAATATCAGAATAGTAGGTCCAGATTGCTTATATAACCAAATTGTTCCAGTTGTAAGCCTAAATCGATTTTGACCTTGCAAAGTCACCAAATTATTGATTATTCTCGCCGAATCAAATTTGTTCAATTTGCTATGACCAGACTTGATTTTTTCTCTGGGCTTTGACGAATAGTTCAACATACTTTGAAAGCTGAAAAAGCACTTCGAAAGATTCCACTTATGTAAAGTGAAATAGTCAGCCTCACAATCACGAATAAATTAATTATGTTACGATACGTAATCAATATCTACAACATAAGCAGCCGTGGGTGCATCAGCTGAATTTTATTTACGTACATTGCAAAACGACAATCTATTAAACATCTTGTGTTAACTGACTTTGCCAAAAAAAAAACATGTATGAGAAAATAATAAGCAATGCCACCTGTTTTTAGTCTAAAAGATAAATCACGTCATTTAAAGTGATTTTTGATGGTTATAGACAACTACTTTTTATAACCTCTAATTTTTTATTTGTTTTTTTTTTGTATTGTATGAAATCTTGTTTTAGAACTTTATTATACAAACGTGTACATTTTATTGATGTATTATACAAATTTATATGTACATTTCCGAAATGACCTTTGAAATTTGTATTCAAAATATCACGCTTCAATTGTATACACTACAATTACACAAATGCGTACATGTGTAACTGATGTTAATCTCGACTCCCCTTCCCCTCCACGATTTAATTCACCCAAATTGCTTACCAACTGCTGAGTGCGGGGAGGTAAGGAAAGGTTCAGAGTTATTGTTTAGTTGTTAATGAAATTAAATTTTGTGGTTTCTGTATGTGAATGTTCAAAGAACAGAAATATTACATATAATAAACATTACATACAATAATCATTACGTTTGATTAAAGTCATATGTAAATATGAATTTATGAAAATAACAACAAAAGTCCATACATACATATGTTTATCAGCATATTCCACCAAACTCACAACTTGACAAAATACACGTTTCATTTATTTAGTCTGGAAAAATCTTTTAACAAATATATAAATAAATAAAAACATGAACAACACTGGGAAAAGCCCCCCTCCGGAAACACCATCATCTTCAACCAAACCAAAACTAAGTTCTGAGTTATTTTTCCTTTTTCCGGAGACGACAACGACATTATGTTGGATTGTAAATAAAGTGTTTACGTTGGTTTCCAGAACACTGAAAGACAGTGCGGAACGTGTCATGTTGTTTAAAACCAGTGAAATTTACATACATATACATATGTACGTACTCGAATGTATTCATGTACATCTGTTACTTAAACAATGCATTTCTTCTTTTTGTTTATATTATTTACATGCTCACAGCTGTGCCAACAGACGTGTTGTTTGCTTTTTAGAAACATCTTATTCTTACAATTTTGAATTATTTTCTTTCTTGAGAATAGTTCTATTGCTGAGTCAGGTGGAAAAATATCACAGTAGTAAAGATTTATTAGATAAAAAAGCTTAACCTCCGTTTAAAAGTGAACTAATGAAAGAAAAAGTACTTTCATTAATAAACCACTTAAGGCCGGGTTAGGCATACGTAACCGTAATTTATCTTTACCGTTGTCGTAACGTTGCCCGTTTGAGCGATTAGCCAACGATGAGAAAACGAGTCATATGTTCTGACAACAACAACACATAAGTAAACAAAAAAGCCGCGATTTCTTTTTGTTTAGGTTTATTAAAAATGAAGTTAAAAAGAATGTTTATAAATTTGTGTTTTTTAAATCTATGCAGAATTTACAATAAAAGTAATCAAGAAAATATCGTCGGATAAGAAGATGAGGTGGACGTCCTATAAACAATGACTGGCGAAAGCCGGATACTAGAATGCCTATGGCAGTTTTTAATTTGTTATTAACATTAATAAAATATCAGTTAACTACGCCAAAGCAACGTATTAGACCGGCAGAGAGACTAGCAGTAACACCACTGTATGTCAGATATTGCTTTATCCTATGATTCCAAGTTGGGAAATATTAACATTCTATTCTTTAAAATTGTAGATATTTGGGTCACGGTTGTTCCATACAATCGATTGCATGGAGTCACAAGCTGAGGAAAACAACAATTCGAAATATTATTTTAGAATGCAGTTAAGTTTTGTGGCGCTTGCTTTCGCCGATTTATTTAAGTGAACAAACTACACATCAGAACAAACACATTGCCAATGATTTTCAACGTATGTGGGATATGCCGAATTGTGTGGGAATCTGGGATGCTAACTATACATTCATATCAGTTAATGTTGGATGTTATGGCAGCCAACACGATGGGGATATGTCCATTAAACTTCAATTTATTTATAATCTATTTTATTACAAACAATATCCATTTCTTAATTTAAATTGAATACAGCTATATTCCAGTACTCTCCATTTGGCTAATCAGTTATTTTAGGAACAGTACCTGTACCTCCTAGTAAACCATTATCGTCAGCATCCTCTGAAGCCTTTCCTCATTTTTTTATTGGCGATGCGGCGTTTCCCCTGAGGAATATCCTTGGTCTAAGTCAACAACTTTAGACGAGCTCAGAGACAACATCCAACGCGAAATTGCCATCGTTCCGGTCGAAATGTGTCCAAGAGTGGTGGAAAATTGGGTCCAAAGAATAGATCGCTGTTGACGGGCTCGTGGTGGTCATATGACCGAAATTGAATTTCATTCTTAAAATGTAACATTTGCACTTGACCTGGAATAAATTTGAACTCTATATCTTAAATATTCTGTGTTTTATTAATATATAAAATTCTTATGTCCTTAATGGAAATTGAAGAGGGACTCAGCGAAATCCAATCCAATCTCTATCTATAAATAAGTCCACGTTTGTAGAGACGTTTATATTGCTGTCAAATTAACCCACAATGAAGAAGATTGGCGCAATGATTGTCTCGTACTGTCGTCAAAAGAATCCTGAAGCAGATTATAAATTTAATTGTTAATGGAGTCAGCCGCGATCTTCATAAAACTCACCTGTAACGCCCAGCTCCTTGCCAATTTGCTTCCAAGCTTCTCGCTTTTTTTTTCAGATATCCTATATGCTGGATTATATTTATTGTATAAATACTCGTGCGACTGCACCAATGAAATCAAATATTCGTCTTTCATGTTTATTTGCACTTTTAAACAACAAATAACAAATAAATTATTTTCTTTACTTTTCTCGGTGAACATACAATTGTAATTGTAAACAACATGTAGTATCAGCTGTTGTCAAATTGTACGTAAACGGAACGTGCAATTCTGATTTCAACAGATTCAGCCGTCCGTTTACGTTTCGTTTCCGTTGGCTAATCGTTTACACTGATTGAATCAGCTGATCCGTTACGCTACGGGGGCGTTACGGTTAAGTTTGCCTAACTGGGCCTTAAATTCAGATTAATTTTGTTACGATACGTTACCAGGATTTGTAGCATTAGTCGCCCGTGAGAGCATCAGCCTTTTGTTTACATTGCAGAATATGAATTATCTATGTTACGATACGTAACCATTATTTACAGAACATGTCGCCTTTGGATGTATCAGCTGATTTTGTTACTACTTCGTTTGTCATATACTCGTACAGCATCGGTTGCAACTATAACAAAACAATATGTTCTCAATAATAGTACTATTTTTGAGACAACTTTAAAAGAATTGACAAAAATACTTGTAGTAAAATAAAACAAAATAAAATAAAATAAAATGAAATAAAATAAAATAAAATAAAATAAAATAAAATAAAATAAAATAAAATAAAATAAAATAAAATAAAATAAAATAAAATAAAATAAAATAAAATAAAATAAAATAAAATAAAATAAAATAAAATAAAATAAAATAAAATAAAATAAAATAAAATAAAATAAAATAAAATAAAATAAAATAAAATAAAATAAAATAAAATAAAATAAAATAAAATAAAATAAAATAAAATAAAATAAAATAAAATAAAATAAAATAAAATAAAATAAAATAAAATAAAATAAAATAAAATAAAATAAAATAAAATAAAATAAAATAAAATATGAGTACCCCAGTCGGTGGGTAGATAGCGTGCTCGCCTATGAGTTTGTCGTGGGTTCGTTTACACTATGCAACAATTTTTTTTCCGAGACCTAAAAACTTTTTTTGTACACTATTTTATAAAACCAAAACAACAAATTTTTTTACGATAAATTTTTTTTTTTAATAAAATTTTCTTTTCTAAAATTCCAATTTTCATGGAAGTTATTTTTAGTATTTACGCAATATATTTTGAAGTATAAGCTCGAAACGGAAGTTTAGTACCTGTCGATAAAACAATTGTTCCTTTTATTGAAAGCTGGCATCCTAACGAAGAACGCAATGCCTGTTTGCAAAAAGTTTATAGATAAATTTATAAATTACGTCATATTGCGAAAGTTGGGAAATTAAAGAAAATATTTTTTCATATATTTTATTTTGGCAATTTCGTATATTTCTTAATATATTATGGGCACTATAAAAACATTACACTTATTGTTAAGGAAATTAAAAAGTTTTTTATTTAATGTAAAGTACAATCGGTACAATTAAGTTCTTAATAAAACGTCATTCAAGTGTTCTCCACGACTTCTTCTGCAGGAACGAATTCGATGAACCCAATTTTCGAGCACTTTTTCAATGTTGACTTGTAAAGCTTGAAGAGAGTCTGGTTTATTTCGAAAGACCAATGACTTCAAATAACCCCACAAGAAATAGTCTAATAGTGTTAAATCACAACTTCTTGGAGGCCATTCAATCACAATTTCCTGAAATAATCGAATCTCCAAACTTTTCTCACAACAGTTCAATTGTTTCATTCGCTGTGTGGCACGTGGCCACAATCGGTCAATGGCAAAAAGATAGCTCCTAACGAGAGCTAAAATATTGCTCATGGGTGTCAAGGTCGTAGTTCGACTGGAAAGTGTTTTTTTTTTGGATTTAAAAAAATGGACTTAGCATCATTTTCAAAAGTGAACGGAAAGTTTATTTTTGCTCTAGCTCCTTAACGGTCGGATCGGGTATCGGTCAGTTGCAAAAAGATAGCTCTTAACGAGAGCTAAAATATTGCTCATGCAGGTCGACTGGAAAGTGTTTTTTAGTGGAATTTACAAAAATGGACTTAGCGCACGAAAAGTTACAATTGGAGAACGATTATTTTGATAATAAAACTGAATAATTTGTAAACGTTGTTCTTGCGTATATCTCTCCATGATGAAATTGTAAAGACTACTGAAGACAATAGAAACAAATGACAGATCATGACATATTACAAATGGCCGAAACGTCACTTCAAAAACATATCATCCCTATTGGAAAACCCTTTATGCACAGGAAACGAAGTTATAAGCCATTAACTTTTTATTTTATTTTATTTTATTTTATTTTATTTTATTTTATTTTATTTTATTTTATTTTATTTTATTTTATTTTATTTTATTTTATTTTATTTTATTTTATTTTATTTTATTTTATTTTATTTTATTTTATTTTATTTTATTTTATTTTATTTTATTTTATTTTATTTTATTTTATTTTATTTTATTTTATTTTATTTTATTTTATTTTATTTTATTTTATTTTATTTTATTTTATTTTATTTTATTTTATTTTATTTTATTTTATTTTATTTTATTTATTTTTTTTTTTGACCTGCTAAAATAAATGCTACACTGAAAAAACTATGGTCTTTAAATTAAAGATTTGCCCCAAAGACGCCCAGAATCATTAAAATAAATACTTATTTCAAAGATTAAGGACGTCTTTGGTGCAAATCTTTAATTTTAAAGATAATTTTTTTTTCTGATTACTATACTTTGGGACTTATTCGGTATCGGTATATTTAAAGATTTCGCTACAAACACGTCTTAATCCTTAATATAAGTACATTTCATAATTAACTAAATATATAAACGAGTAATATACAAGAATAATTACTGATTTGTATGTGTGCATCGTTCATATTTTTGCAGTTTAATAGGTATTTGAAGCATAATCTTTCAAACTACAATACTCGTATGAACGCTTTGTTTCTGTACTACAGACATTATTAAATTGTTAGCATTTTTTCGAATTTTTATATTTTCAATACTCCTCTTTCACATGTGGGAATAATCGTTTGCCGCCTCCTAAATTCCTATAGCTCTTGTTTTTTTTTAAAGAAAAAACATAACAATGTTTTTGTTGTTATTAATAATTTATATTATATATACATATGTATGTATATAGGAATATGAAGTTCGATTTTCATTTGGATGCCAATTCGCAATCACTGGGAAAACTGTTGCGTTCGTTCATATGCGAAATATAAGAAATCTATAGCCAGCGGGAGGCATTGCGTCTCACACCACAGCCCGCCCACCACCGAAAACAAATCGAACAAAAAATTTCCTTTGTTTATAATAATTTTGAAAATGAAAAGAACAATGTACAATGGTTGGTTGGTTCGTTGGTTGGATTCTTGCTCGTATACAAGAATAGTATCCGAGTACGAGTACTACGGGTATATGGCATGGAAAATATTAATATTTTGTACTCTCAGCAGATCCACAATAACATTGTTTGTTCAGCGCATTTGCACCATCCCCCTGAAGTAGTTCTTCTAGAACTAAAAATACGAGTATTCAAAACGATTCCATTACCCGGCTAACATTTAGCCAACCTCCCACCCCATTTCGTGTTGGAATTCCAATATTAATATTCGACCCCGAGAGTATAGCTGGAGCGCCTCATACACAAAGGAATTATTGAAAACATGTGTAGGAGCGAACAAAACACGCAGCACTTGTTTCCATACAGTCCATATGAAAGACACCCATTTATTTGGAAATGTGGGTGTTCGTCGTACTCCTCTCGATTGTCGATTATCCGAGTTGCGAAGGAAGGCAAATACATTTCAATTCACTTGCATTTTAAAAGCAAGGGGAATTAATTTCTCTTCTTTTTTTGCATACTTATTATGAAAGCACACAATTCCACAAATTTTTGAATTGCTGTTTTCACAGTAGTTGTTGTAGTTATACCAGATGAAATTATGAAATTTCTTTAAAAATTCAAAGAATTTTTGTTCGAAAATAAAAGGAATGTTGAAGTAAAATTAGAAAGAATTCGCATAAATGAATAAGAAATCATAATATTTAATTAAGAAATATTTTAATAAAATAAAATCATTTAAAGTAAAATAATAAATGTATATAATTAGTTAATAAAATCAAATGAAATGTATAAAAAATTTATATTTGTTGTCTTAAAAATTAATATTTTTTTTTTGTTAAATAAAATATTAATTTATTTTGGTATACAAAAATCCTTATTAATTTTGTGCGAAATTATAATACAATAAAAAATATAATGACATAAAAAATAATTTTAAAAAAATTAAATAAAAAATGTTTCAAAAATAATAGTAAATATAATGGCTAAATAAAAATAAAATATCTAAAAAATTAATTTTTATTTAAAAAATCAAAAATAAACTGAAATATAATAAGAACATATTAAATAAAATAAAACGTCTATAAATCATATTTTTGGTTGTTTTTTTTTGAAAACATAAAATTTCTAAATATGTAATACCATAAAATATTGTGAACGAAAATAAACCAAAATAATATCAAATTTTACAAAAAATTATATTTTTCTATATAAAAACTTAATTAATATTCGTAATTAATTAATATTTTATTTTATTTTATTTTATTTTATTTTATTTTATTTTATTTTATTTTATTTTATTTTATTTTATTTTATTTTATTTTATTTTATTTTATTTTATTTTATTTTATTTTATTTTATTTTATTTTATTTTATTTTATTTTATTTTATTTCATTTTATTTTATTTTATTTTATTTTATTTTATTTTATTTTATTTTATTTTATTTTATTTTATTTTATTTTATTTTATTTTATTTTATTTTATTTTATTTTATTTTATTTTATTTTATTTTATTTTATTTTATTTTATTTTATTTTATTTTATTTTATTTTATTTTATTTTATTTTATTTTATTTTATTTTATTTTATTTTATTTTATTTTATTTTATTTTATTTTATTTTATTTTATTTTATTTTATTTTATTTTATTTTATTTTATTTTATTTTATTTTATTTTATTTTATTTTATTTTATTTTATTTTATTTTATTTTATGTTATTTTATTTTAATCTTATTTTATTTTATTTTATTTTTGTTTTTATTTTTGTTTTTATTTTTATTTTTATTTTTATTTTTATTTTTATTGTTATTTTTATTTTTATTTTTATTTATTTATTTATTTATATGAATTACAATACAAAGTAAATTTATATTCTAATTGTACGGTCCAAGGAAAAGCCGGGTTACAATGACCATGTGGCTAGAGTGTGCAGCGACAGACCAGAGCCTCTGGTGGGAATCGAACCCACGACCCCCAACTCATAGGCGAGCACGCTACCAACTCACCTATCGGGGCGCTATTTCTATTTTTATTTTAATTTTTATTTTATTTTGATATTTTTTTTAAATATTTTTGGAATAAAAGTAAAATTTGGTTAAAATATCAATATTAATACATTTAAATATAAAGCATAAGAAAATATATTAATATAAAAAAATTGAAATAAAATAATATTTAAACCTGTTTTTGAAACACAAATAATTTTTGTTCTTCGATAAAACAATAGTCAGTTTCTAAAAAATAGTAATTGAATTTTTGCCTGAAAAGTAGGTTATGTTAAGTTTTTGTTTGAAAAAAAAATATTAATTAATATTTATTTAAAAATATCACAAATAATTTTGTAATATAGAACATAAAAAATAAATTAAATTAATTTTTGTTTCTGAAAAAAATAATTTTTATATATGTACATAAATATTTAGAAATACAATAATAATTATATGTTTTTTCTGAATTATTTCTTTAATTTTGTTCAGATACCCTCATATATTTTTGCTACGTGTAACTCTCATCTCCTTAATTTAATCTTTCCATCATTATAAATTAATTTGAAAAAAATGTCTAAATTGTTTCCAACTGTTTCTTTTGTTTAATTTAAATATTTTTTCTTTTTAATGACCACACAAGTGAGCAGGAGGAAATATTTTAATAAACCTAAACTACCCCTTCCACAGCAAATTCCGACAATTTGAATAGTAAGAATTTTAATTTCTTTGTGAAAAAACTTCAAATAAAATTGTTGAATGAATAATAATAATTAAAAGCGTATTTAAGAACAAACTATAAATAAATGGATGATTCACAGTGGGATATGCCATACGATTTTGCAATGTTTTAAGAGGTATAATTAATTTATTTTTTCTTTCACGTGGTTACGTTTTTTTAACAGACAGACGTACTTAGATTTAGTTTTTTAATGTTTAATGAGCTATAGTTTCACAAAGGCAATGAGTTTATTCCTTTAAAAAAATCAACAATGCTTATAAGTTATCTATTAAGTAATTATTCCAATTGGATTGTTAATTTGAATCTGAGAATATTCCAATTGGAATACAATTTATTCCAAAATCGATATTTAGCAATTTGACATTTCCAAAGGGCACAACTTCTAGTTGGGATATTACAATTAAAAATTCATTACTTAAAAACCAATAATGCTCATTTGTTCTTAGTAACAAATTAATCTAATTGGATTTAATTGAAATAAAAGAGATTTAAGGGGGAATGTGCAAAAAGAAATTACGTTGATTTACTCTTGCCATAAAGTAGATTAAAATTTAACTTGAGGTTTTCCAATTTGAAATTTTACTCTTTTGTATCTAATATTTAGGCCTCGGATTTTTTACATACATATGTATTTTAATTTTTCATCCTATTGGAACCAAGCTTTGTATTTAGATGTTATATCGTTCAAATACATTTTTTGCTTATTTTCGATATGCATTAAAATTTTCTATATTTGAACAATGAAACGTCTAAATGCAAAGCTTGGTTCCATTCGGACGAAAAGTTCAAATATGCAAAAAATCCGAGGTTTAAATTTTACATACAAAAGAGTAAAATTTAAATTGGAAAACCTCAAGATAAGTTTTGAATCTACTTTATGGCAAGAGTAAATCAATTTAATTTCTTATTGCACATTCCCCCTTAAATATCATTATATTTAAATTTAATCCAAAATATTAATATTGATAATATTATATTGCAGAGATTCCCAATAATATTATTATTTTTCTTCTGTATAAATATTAATGTTTACAAAAATGAAGTGTTCCCACATTTTACATATTGATAACTTTGTATCCGTTTCCGCTTTTCCAATAGGTTACGGTGGTCGTTCGTTTGGTATCTTTCCAACCGTTTTGTGGTTAAAATGAACATTTGATATTTTTGCAAATTATTTTGTGGCATTTTCATTTTTAATATTTGCACATTCAGTTTGTGGTCGGACAAATTGTCCAACACAGATTCATATTTATCATATGTGTAGTAGATACAAATTATTGTTGTGCGAAAATTTCATTAAAATCAATAACTAATTTCTTTTTTTCTCTTTCTCTCTCTCTCATTACAGGTATGTAGACGAATTTTATTACAAAAAATATACGAGTACATATACGAGTATGTGAAATATTTAAGATAAGTATAGACTTTGTTTTTTAACACAAAATAAATGGAATTCCAAAAAAATGAAATAAAAAAAATAAAATCGAAATAAATTAAAATAAAATGGGAAATAATAAAAAATAAAATAAAATAAAATAAAATAAAATAAAATAAAACAAAACAAAATAAAATAAAATAAAATAAAATAAAATAAAATAAAATAAAATAAAATAAAATAAAATAAAATAAAATAAAATAAAATAAAATAAAATAAAATAAAATAAAATAAAATAAAATAAAATAAAATAAAATAAAATAAAATAAAATAAAATAAAATAAAATAAAATAAAATAAAATAAAATAAAATAAAATAAAATAAAATAAAATAAAATAAAATAAAATAAAATAAAATAAAATAAAATAAAATAAAATAAAATAAAATAAAATAAAATAAAATAAAATAAAATAAAATAAAATAAAATATAATAAAATAAAATAAAATAAAATAAAATAAAATAAAATAAAATAAAATAAAATAAAATAAAATAAAATAAAATAAAATAAAATAAAATAAAATAAAATAAAATAAAATAAAATAAAATAAAATAAAATAAAATAAAATAAAATAAAATAAAATAAAATAAAATAAAATAAAATAAAATAAAATAAAATAAAATAAAATAAAATAAAATAAAATAAAATAAAATAAAATAAAATAAAATAAAATAAAAATTTAAAACAAAAAATTACCTTACAATTTTTTTAAATATTTTTTCGTATTTAGGACACCTTGTTACACCAGAAAATGTTTGTTGCATAGTGTAATTTCACTTTGAAGTTCGAAGTATTTGAATGATATTAATATTTTTTGTATATAAAAAATTATTAAAAATTTGGATTTGAATGTTCTTTAATTTTTTTCCTTTAATATTTTTTTAAATTAATATTCTCTTCAACACTGATAATTTCGCACAATACCTTTTGAAAGTGTCCCTCTGTACATTTCACAGCCTTTAATGTGTACAAAGCGCGTAATGCAACATCAAAGTCGTTCCCATCCGCAATGCGTGGCTTTGTCTGGACTTAGTCTAGACTCCATTTACAATGGGCAAAACAGATTTGTTCCATTAACCTCAATTGCTTTAAATTAAAATGTTGCCAGCTTTTACCAATTATTTTTCACTTTAGTTATTATTTTTTTCTTTCTTTGTTGAAAAGAGAAAAAATCAACACATTTACAAAATATTACACAATTCAATTAACTTTTTTTACTAGTTATTTTTTGCACAAAAAAGAAAAATAAATAACAAAAAATTACACGAAAGACTGAAAGCTCAATGATGCATTTTAAGTGATTTATTGCATTATTAACTTTTGTCATTCTCGCACACAATCACACCTACTTATAATGTAATGTATTTATATAAGAGAGGGTGGTGAGGGAATTCTTGGGAAAGTGAAAATAAAATAAAATAAAATAAAATAAAATAAAATAAAAATAAAAATAAAAATAAAAATAAAAATAAAAATAAAAATAAAATTAAAAATAAAAATAAAAATAAAAATAAAAATAAAAATAAAAATAAAAATAAAAATAAAAATATAAATAAAATAAAATAAAATAAAATAAAAATAAAAAAAAAAGTAAAAATAATAATAAAAATAAAAATAAAATAAAATACATTTTACATTAAAATAAAATAATACAAATATTACTGTCGTTTGAAGATCTAATATAACCTCAAACCGTACCACAAAATTTCGTGCAAGGCTTTTTCTGTATGATATTAAAATTCTGCATTGATATTTTGAGTACTATAATTAATCGAAATGTTTTAACATTGTAGGCTTCTGCACATCCCTGGGAAATTTTATTATAATTTAGAGAAATACAATGTCCTTAAAGTGTACCACAAAATGCATGTGTGCTGCATTATTAAAATGACTACCAAAAATTCAATATTTTTAGTTTTATTTTTTGAAACACCAAAACGTATTAAATATATTATTCGGCACATCTTTGGACAAATGGCTTTCCATGTATATACATTTTATCCCCTTTTGATGTTTTTATAGAACCTCAAAATGTACCAAAAAAAGTTGTGCAAGGCAATTGTAATTATTGCCACACTTTTATTTCCTTTCTCAATCATACACCCTTTTCTTTTTTGAAATGCCAAAACGTAATATGGTTCTGCACATCTTTGGAAAAATAGCTTTCCAGATATATAAATGTTATTGCCTTTTGAAGTTTTTATAGAACCTCAAAATGTACCACAAAAATTGTGCAAGGCAATTGTTATCGGATAATAATTGCTGGACTTTTATTTACTCCCTCAATCATACGTCCCTCTATTGAATTTCCTTACATCAATCCATTATTCTGCAGCAGAAAACAACAACAATAACAACAAACAAAACAAGTCATAGTTAATGAATTTAACATACTTTTTATTTGTTACTAATGGAAAACAGAGTAAAATGAAATGGAAAAACTAACGACGACGACGGCGGCAATGGAAACCTCCGCCAAACAACAAAGCACAATGCAGTGAGAATTTTCGCACTCTGGGTCATTAAGCACAAATTGTCCATAGAGAGAATGTTCTTTGAGAAAAGAGAGCAGCAGCAGAGGTGGCGCATGAGAAACAGAAAAGGTTCATGGCTAAGCTGGATTTAACCCAACAAAGGAATTGTGTGGTGTTGAAGAATTCTTTTGAAGGCGGTCGTTTTTTCTACTGTTTTTTGCATAAATATTTTATGAGAAGAATATGTTCTTAAAGACAACCATAGATACATGAAATATTATAATACGTTTGCGAAAATTTTAGACATGATTCAGAGAAAGGTTCAAGGCTAAGCTAGAATTTGCCTCACGTTGAAAATGAATATGTGGAATGAACAAATTTTTTCTTCTACAGTTTTTTGATATATGATGAGAAAGAAGTGTGATTCATACAAAATTATCATCATGGAGACGATTATGGGGGTTTCATTTGAGAAAGTTGTATATGTGTTGCAGAAAAGGTTCATGACTGAGCTATTATTGAACCTACTTCTATAATATGAGGAAAGTAAATCTCTAAAAGAATCTTTCTGCTGTTGAAGTTTTTTCAAGACTCCCTTCTTAAATGTTTTTGCCGAAAAGATCCATGTCTTCAAAGCCTCAATCTCAGAGAGCTGTGGATCAATTAAAACCCTCAGAACCCTTAGGTAAAATTCACTTTATTCCTTTTTGGAAAGAAAGCTTTTATCCGTCATTAGCGAAAGGTGGGAATGGGAAGACAGTACTTCAAAGAGGAGGAGTAATTACCTTCCTGGAGGAGAAAATGTGGGATTTTCCACATGGGATAGAATACGTTCGAGAAAATTGTAGGTGTAATGAAAAAATGTTCACGGCTTAGATAGAATTAATTCTAGTTTGAAAATATGATGAAGTTAATTCTTTAAAATAATGTTTATATTCTCTTCATCCTAAACCTAAGCCTCCATTTCTTCAAGGCTTACCTCTCACATATTTTCATGACTTGAAGAACTGATTACACCCACAGGTCCTTTTACCAATAATCTACTCCTTTTAGGAAAGAAAGCTATCAGTAAAAGGAACTCGCAAGAGGGACAGACTGAATAGAAGCTCTTACTTTCCTGAAGGAGAAAAATGACAAACAATTTCCCTTTCCCTCTTAAAGCACCCCTCCATTAAGTCCCCCACTCCTCTTTCTCGCAATGTTCCCCCAACTATTGCCTCCACATTTCACTTTAAATCATTTTGGTTTGCACATTTTCTTTCATTTGTACTAGTTTTTCCGGAAATAAAACCTTTATTTACGACTTCTTTTGTTTGACATATCCTGCAATGAAAGCAAAAAGAAAATAATACTCTTTATTCTAAGAGTACATGTTGTTTGTCTATGTCTTCTTCCATTCCATTCCAGACCAAACCATTGTCATTTTTGCTATGAGAAGAAGGAAAAACCTAAAGAAATGGAAAATATATATAGAACTTATTTAGTGCAGCCATTAGGAGCACAATTCCTTCTAACTCCTTTTCATCCTTCAAATAATTTCGTTTGTAAGACTAGCCTCAGTTGGACCCCTTCCATCCTCCCTTTCTTCGCTTCAGTGAGTGCGTGATGGTTGTCCTCCCATTCTCAGAGGAAATAGTTGAAGCCAAAGCTCCATTTCAATCACTTGGATTTGTGTTGACTTGCCTTGCAGCAAAAATATGACTTTGCTCGTGTGCGGTTCTCCTTCGCTCGGAATCTATCTAAAATTCTCGGCACGTTCCAAAAACATGCTATGGTGCAAACACATTGGTTCCATTTAATGAGATTAAGGCAACTATAAATATGTCTGGCAAGTCCTTCCTTGACTGCGTACTCGTAGTATGTGATGATAGCATTCTGTTCCAAGAAGTTTATAACTAATGCTGCGTGACTTGTTTGTTCCTGTGTTCGTCCTTTTTAAAGTATTCGAAAGCAGGAAATTTATATTGGGAATGTTGAATATTCATTAGAAATTCAATTTGATGTTTATTGAGTTCAGAACTGCTTTAGAAACTCGAAATTGGGTATGGTGCAAAGTATGCTGACTGGTAAAGTTAAAAGTTACGGATCCTACTAATATGAATCTTGAATGTATCAAATTTTACATAGCAATTATAGAAAGCTAAGAAGTGAAGGCAGCGAAAGCTGAAATGCAAAAACGAAGATAATCTACATTATATTCCTAAGATGTTAACATTAATGCCTTCTCGGATGAACTAAAAAGGTCCATCTGCATGCTGAGGAATTGTATAAACTATCATGATATGAAATTGGTCCCCAACCGTGAGTTGCGGTTCAAGGATTTCACTTATATCAAAGATTCAACTGGATCCAACAACCAAAGATTCAACTGCATCGAACAAAACATAGGTCAGTGATGATCTTCCTGTTATGGTGTAGGTAATTAAGTTCGTAGTTCATTTTCGTAGTCTGTAAAAATAGCATAAAATATGTACCTCTCGCTGGGTTGCTTTCTGATAATATCGCTTTATTATACCTGCAATCCAACTGAATTCGAAGCACGTGTCATTGATGATCTTTATGAAGGAAATTTATTAAATTAGATTATTCAGATGAAGTAGCTCTAGAATATCTGTAGGTCGATTCCAGTTATTATCGACCGAAAGACTTCGTAAGTTCTTCTGTAAACATGAGAAAAAATTGGTACCTCTAGCTAGGTTAAGGTATGAAGATTCTTCTTTATTGTACTTATAATCCTCCTTGATCAGAAGTTCTTGTTTTGGATGATCCAGTTATTATTAAAATGAAGAAAAAACCGCAATTGCAGAACCTATCTTGATATAAAAAATCCCTGGGTTGTGATCTTAGTACTTCACTTTCAATGATTCAACTACCTAGGTCAATAATTATGAGCAAACCATAGCCATTAATGAACTTTCAGTTATAAGTTCTAAGAACTTTAGAAGTTCACTTTAATCATCTTTAGTCTTAGGATCAAACAGGCACTTCTCGCTCCTGTTGGGGTCTGAATATATCGCTTTATTATAGCTACGGCGATTCGACGGATCGTATGCCAGAACTTGTCGACCTTTCACTTCCGAGTTGGATGATCTACAAAAACGATTCTATTGAAGAATTATAGGCCATTCATTTGCTTGCAGCTAAGTCTTATAAAGATCGTCGATCCGATTCACGAATTTATTCAGCATTTCCTTGCGATGTCTTAGGCTCAGATGGTTAGATAATTCCTTTCGGGTCGAGTGTTTCGGTATACATTTATTATCCGAATGTTAAAAGAATATCTACCAAAAATTAGTGGAACCGATCTGCCTGTGTTTTTATGGCTAGAATGCAATAATTCAGCAACCAGATATGCAAATAAACCTAATTGAAGAATTCATTGGTAATCCTGATTCTGATTCACCAGTTTTTTCAATATCCCCTTACGGGTTGTTATGCTTTAGTTCCAGGACTCCCTACTATACTACCATTCCCCAGCGAGTTGTTTTAAGTTCAGAAGTTCCAGAATTTGCTTATGGTTCGAGAAAATTGATTAATCTTTACTATACTAATGAGAATATTAACCATATTCCTGCGATTTTACTGATCCGATGCTAGATTCAGCATCCCCTTGCGGGTTGTGATGTCTTAGGTTCAGATAGTTTGATACACTTCTTTAGAGTCGAGTGTTTTGGTATACATTTATTATCCGTATAATAAAAAATTATTCTACAAATAATTAGTAAAACAGGTGTACCTTCGATTTGATGGGTAGAATGCAAGAATTCATCAACATTCCAGCGGTGAGTTAGAAGGACTTTTACATATAGACCCAATTGAAGAATTCACAGGTAACCCTTATTCTGATTTCCCAGTTTCTTCATTATTCCTTGCGAATGTTATGTTTTAGGTCCACAAAGATCTGAATCCCCTACTATGCTACTAATGATGCATCCTCTTTCTGCGATTCCACGGATGGTATGTCCGAACTGATCGACCTTCCACTGGTGAGTTGGAAAGATCTAAAAAAATCGATTCGATTGAAGAATTTATAGACAATCAAGCAGCCGGTACCGAAGTTTTATAAAGATTATCCATTCAACTTACTATTTTATTCACCATATCCTTGCGGGTTGCGATGTTTTAGGTTCAGGATGTTCGGGAAAATCCGAATGATTAAAATTAAAATCGCTATTCCTGCCATTGAAATTAATCCTACAAAAATTCAAAACTTCAACATCTGAATTGAAGAGAAAAGTTAGTGGTAGCGAAGTTTAAGACGATTCGTCGATCCGATTAACTAATTCATTCCAATGAAAAACCCCATAAAAGTAGATCCTATTCAAGACATCATTGGAGCAGCAAACTTTTACGAAGTTCGTCGATCCAAGGCACACATTCATTGGCCAACCTCTTGGTGGTTGCGAAGTCTTAGACTAAGGAAATTCAATGAGGATTCACATACCAAGAGGCCCAAATTCGCCCTTCCTACAATTGGAACTCTTCAATAATTCTGAACCTTCGACGTTCCTAAACGGTTTCGATTTTTCTCTATTAAGCTTTTCCTCGGAGAACATCTGTTTGTGATCGGAGAATGAGCACTCATTGGAAATTCTCCAGTTTGCTGGTTCACAGTCACCCAAGTTTACCAATGTGATCAATTCTGCTCTGTCTTTTATATGCAAATTTGTTGTGTTTGCCACATTGCAAATACATTGACATCAATAATTGACTCACCTCTTTGGTTTATGTCAGTACTCCCCCATTGGAAATGATGAGCGTTGGCATCGCAACCAAGCATAATTTATGCTTATTAGCCGAATTTATCACCTGGCTTCTGACACTTTCATTTGGAGATTCTGGTTCCTCATACGGCATATACGTATACAGAGCTAAACATCGCTATAATTAAATGTCGCCATTTCTATAGTTAAATAGAAGGTCCAAATCCTTTTTACCCATTACACAGGGTTCTTACTTTCTCCTCGGTGGAGGATACATATGTAGAGTAGTTGATCCAGTTCAATCCAGAAGCTTTATTCTTATAAATTTAAGATTCCAGGATTAGAGCAATGTCAACCTGAGAATTTGTGAGGGGAGTTCATCAGAGGTAGCTTTGCTGCAGATTAATCTGCATTATGCTTAGTTTTCTCTGAGTCCTTTCCATCTAGGGTTTTTGGAGTCTGAACCAGATCGTTCCGAACCCAGGTTTACCTTTCCCTCACGTGCCACATGACAGAGTCAATCACCAATATCGACAGGACAGAATGGCTCATTGGACAGTGCAGAGTTCCGAATTCTGCTTCTCTATCAATCTCAAAATTTTGGTCTTCTTTGACGGTACATCAATAGCCACTCTTAGAAGCATTTCTGGCGTAGACTTTAGAGGACAGAATTGTCCATTGGTATGTGCAGATTCCCGTTATTCTGCTTCTCGATCAGTCTCAAAATGTTGGCCTACTCAAATACTGGAAGTGCGATCCAAACATGAGCTGTCGTTCTAAGCGGAATATAGGAAATTGGTATAACTCTGACCCGCGGCACTGACCAGAGTTATATAACGCAATCATCTGTGCATTTGAGAAAGTCTACTAAATCCTTATTTGCGCAGCCGATTTTTTTGATCCCTCTTTGCCAGCCAGCCAGAACATTGTACGTTATCGCTATTCCACTTACCTGAGAGCATATGTTTCAAAAGCTTCTCTTAAAGCTGTCGCCATTTAACAGGATTAATGCGACATCCTGAACCGCCCTGTTCATGGCAGCCACTTGGTGGTCTCCATCGTACCCAAAGCTGCTGCTGCGTCTACTACTTTTTTTCACATTTGGTTTCGGATAGAGGTTCGGTGTTTTTCTTTCAGTTGAGTAGCACTTATGGCCCTTTCCTTCAGAACAGTCTTCTTTCTCATCGTCAGCAAACTGCGAAGTTTCCACACCATATTTCCTCTTCGCTTGATAGACCGACGCGTGTTTCTTCAGTTCATGTTGTGGCTCTTCTCCGTATCGAACTCTTCTGATTTGAGGTTCTAACCAATGACACAAACACGGCCTGGCGAGAGGTTGGGGATCCCACAAACAGTGGGGGTGGAGTTGGCTCACATCCTTGACAGTTGGTGCCGAGACTTTTCCAACTTTGAGAGTTGGATCCACATTTTCACCGCTTTTCGATGTCGAGATTTCCCCAACTTTAGGATCTCTTCTCAACGTGGGCCTTGTCTTTTTTACCAAAGAAGAATTCGGAGCTCTTGCCTCCATCGGGCTTAGAATCAAAAGGCTGTCCATCAAGAGGGACTTCTTAGGAACGTTAGGGTTCTGTCATTCGAAAATTAGAACAGTCTTCCAGTTTCCTTTTGATAAAGCGCCTTTCCTGATCGGATAACAGAATATGATCACGTTCAACATACTTAAAGAGGTATCTGCATAATATTTTATAGTCGCTTTTGGCCTTCTGCTCTCTGGTCTTTGTATTACCCTTTTTCGACCCCGTCCTGTGAGCAGTTTTATCTGCCTGCAGAGCATTTTGTCGGAGATGGTTAAACAAACTGGTGATTTCCGATCCTTCCCGCAGTACCGGGTTATTACTTCTGCCTGAGTTTTTAGTGCAGTCCACGTCTCTGACCAACTTTGATGATGCTAAAATCACCAAATCCTCAGTCAGATAGAGTCAAGTCATCCAGTAAGCCGACAGGGACGCTTTCTTCGGACAGCCGCAGCTGTATGTCATTATATTGTCATTCAGAGTATTCAGCTCGTCTCGGTGTCGTCCAGAGTCCGTAGATCACGTTCTCCAGCCGTTATATGCATTACGTCGGCATTAACAACATCTCTATTCTTATGACCGCTGGCGACACGTAGAATGGAAACTTGTTCCATATCGTGCCTGTCGGAGGTCCATTTCTCATATTTTAAGTTTTGGACGGTCACGTACGATAGAGACCATTGGGGACGTTTTCGGTAACTTAAATGGGTTTAGGCTCTCCTTCTACACGCCATTTGGAGGTCGTACTCGGTAGGCTCACGCCACCGAGATAAGGCCCCATCCGATTGTACGAGCGTTTCTAGAGGATCAATCAGATGGGTTGCTCTACGTCTGTAGAGTTGACTTGTTGTACTAGGTTATAGTATAAAATAGTCATTACGTTCGCTGGGTAACTTTTGATCGTTCTGTCTCTTCTGTCGCGACTACAGTGCTAAGTGAGTCCGAAACGGAGATCAAGTATCACTGCAGTTAGAAAACTGTTGGGACGAAACTTAAGCCTCTAAGAAGTGAATAATTATCGAATTATTTTAAATCTTCAAAATCTTTTATACCCTATGATTGACTATTACAGCCAATAGATGGCGTTGGCGTTTCATTAACAATCATATCCTTTTTAATACCAAATATTGTTACTATTGTAATTTAATATCCCTATTTTGTTAAAATTTGTTGTTTTTGACTCTCTCCTGAGGAATAGAGTTATTTAAAACGTTTAAATTTTCCTTCCCTAATATTGCCGCTTATAGTCAATAGATGGCGTTTGTGTTTCTTGGATTTGTTTTAAGACATATTATCATCCAAATTGTGAAAAATCTTTCATTCATATTATTTCCTATTACCGCCAATAGATGGCGTTGATGTGTTATTAATAAACATATAATATTAAATACCAAAATTATTTACACAAAAATCTCATTAAAATTCACATAAAATTAATTAGGGAACCTTCCTAGATGACCTTGACGTTTCATTAACAAACTTCGTCTACTTAATAACAAAAGTAACTTTTCAAAAAGTTCATTAAAAGTCCCATAAAATTAATAATGTAGGAAATAAATTACATGTAAACTATTCGTAAATTTTTAGTAATGTTTACTTATAGGGCAGTAGTGCTTAACACCCGTATTATCAACTATTTACCCCCAAAAGTTTACCATTTATTGCCGAACATAATGAAATATCTTACAAATTTCCCCACATTTAAACAACAAATTAAAACTTTTTTCTAGTCCTTGTCTTCTCTGGGCCTTCCTTCTCTCATTAATATTTAATGAGTATATTTTCATAAACTCCTCTTTAAGGACATTAGTTGGAAAAACTCTGAGTAAAATAGAAACAACAAATTTGTCCCAATGACACATTATAATGCTGTGTTTTTTTTTTGTGCTGACTGAAACTTATAAAAGGACATTATATGATATGCAAAGGAAGGATACAAGCCTTTCAGCCGTACTTCCTCTCTGGATGCAAGGACGTAGTAGTAGAAGTTTAGTGGCACAAACGAGATGCAATTTGGTAAACCGAGATGACAACGCACAAACCAACCTGTCAACCCCCGAACCACACTTCCTGCATTGAATCCTTTAATTTTTTTCTGGCCACCAACAATTCATCAGCCACGCAGCCCAATGTGGTTGGTTGCATGGATAATTGGTGACTAGGTCTGGCTTGTCTGTCTATTCGCCCGTCTATTCGCCCTTCTGTCTGCCAGCCTGCCTGTCTGTCTATCTGACGGCTTTTTGTGAGGCTTTTCCGCTTTATTTGCTTGTTGTCGTTGCCACTACTGACAAATACGGAAGTATAATATGTGTCTGGATATGTGTCGAGAGGTTAAAGTACCCTCTTTTCATTTCGCCAGGACTCAATGTGTAAACACGTAACGAGTGAGTGGGCCGGCCGGCAAGCAACCAACCAACCTACATACATCGTCCTTTACGTTGAGGTAACCTTTTTTTTTGTTCTCTAGGCCCTCCCTGAGTTCGTCCACAGAGGAATTGAAAAAAAAAACTAAACCACATTCATGCTTTATATCCTTTTTTCGTCCTTGTTTTGTAGACGATTTCATGTTTTTACCCCTATTTACATACATTTTAACTCGTTTTTTACTCGTTCTCTCTCAATGCAATATTTAATGTGTGTAAATATTCAACTTCCAATACAAAGTTTACCCAAGAGCCGGGTAAGCTCTTCAGCTATGTATGCTATAAAGACGGCGTCAACACATTATGAGAAGAAAAAAATACCTGAAAGAAGGTGAAGTATTTCCCAGACCTTTTGACTTTTGTTTTACTGGTTTTTTTCAACATCCTTTCCCCGTGGTCGTTTAATATGGAAACCCACAAAGTTTCATACTATATGAATTACTTTAGGCATAAATGCTGGAGGTGGGAAAGACCTAAAGTTATAAGGTTGTTGTTTTTCTCGGTCTAAGTGCTCTAAACCTGTCAATAGCAGTAGGAACGACAGGGCATACAATATGGATCTTATTAATAAATAATGTAATGTTTTAAGTCATTCGAAAACTTTGAAGTGAACTTAAACCCCAAAGAAATTTATAACTTCAGGAGTTTTAGCACGACCACTTGTGCTGGCAACAATTGATTATTTAATCGTAAAAGATTTATTTGAAATTTATTCAAATTTGACTATAAACAAACCACTGTTGGTCGTCTATTCTACAGTAGACGTCCAATTCGGTCATCTATTTTACAATAGACCACAACTTGGGTTATCTATGTACTCTACAGTAGACGACCGATTGGGTCATCTACTACACAGAAGACGACCAAATAAGTCATATACGCTACAGTAGTGGACTAATTAAGTCATTTTTCTACATTAGAAGACCGGTTGGGTCTTCTACTCTAGAGTAGTGGATCAATTGGGTCTTCTACTCTAAAGTAGTGGATCAATTGGGTCTTATTTTCGACAGTAGACGACCAATTGGCTATCTAATATACAGTAGACAACCAATTGGCTATCTAATAGACAGTAGACGATCAATTGGCTATCTAATAATTAGTAGACGCCCAATTCTGTCATCTATTCTACAGTAGGCGACCAATTCTGTCATCTATTCTACAGTAGACCACTAATTGACTCATCTACTTAACAGTAGATCACCAATTGGGTTATCTACTCTACAGAAGACGACCAAATGAGTAATCTACTCCACAATAGTGGACCAATTACGTCATCTTTTCTACAGTAGACGACCAATTGGGTCTTCTACTCTACAGTAGTGGATCAATTGGGTCATATTATCTACAGAAGACGACCAATTGGCTATCTAGTATACAGCAGACGACCAATTGGGTCATATTTTCTACAGTAGACGACCATGCGAGTCATCTGCTCTACGACCCATGGGGTCATATATTCTATAGAAGACAACCAATGGGGACTTCTATTCTATAGTGGACAACCAATTCGGTCATCTATTCTACAGTAGACCACAAATTGGCTCATCTACTTTACAGTCGACCACCAATTGGGTCATCTACTCTACAGAAGACGACCAAATGAGTCATCTACTCTACAGAAGACGACCAAATGAGTCATCTACTCTACAGTATTGCACCAATTAGGTCATCTTTTCTCCAGTAGACGACCAATTGGATCATGTACTCTACAGCAGTGGATCAATTGTGTCATACTTCTATAGTAGATAACCAATTGACTATCTAATATACAGTAGACGACCGATTGGGTCATCTACTCTACAGAAGACGACCAAATGGGTCATCTACTCTACAGAAGACGACCAAATGAGTCATCTACTCTACAGTAGTGGACCAATTAGGTCATCTTTTCTGCAATAGACGACTAATTGGGTCATATACTATACAGTAGTGTACTAATTAGGTCATCTTTTCTACAGTACATGACCATTGGTAGACGACCAATGGTGTCACCTACTCTAAAGTTGACGACCAATTCGGTAATCTATTCTCTAGTAGACCACAAATTGGGTCATCTAATCCATAGTAGTCCACAAACTGGGTCATCTACTCTACAGTAGTCCACAAACTGTGTCATCTACTCAAAAGACGGCTACCAATTGGGGCATCTACTCTACAGTAGTGGATCAACTCGGTCATATTTTCCACAGTAGACGACATTCTGTCATCTATTCTACAGTAGACCACAAATTGGCTCATCTACTTCACAGAAGACGACCAAATGAGTCATCTTCTCTACAGTAGTGGATCAATTAGGTCATCTTTTATACAGTAGACGACCAATTGGGTCATCTACTCCAAAAGAGTGGACCAAATAGGTCATCTTATTTACTGTAGGCGACTAATTGGGTCATCTACTCTAAAGTTGACGACCAATTCGGTCATATATTCTACAGTAGACCAAAAATTTGGTCATATATTTTACAGTAGACCAAAAATTGAGTCTCTACTTTACAGTAGTTGACAAACTGGCTCATCTACTCTACAGTCGGCTACCAACTGGGACATCTACTCTACAGTAGTGGATCAATTGGGTCACATTTTCGACAGTAGACGACCAATTGGCTATCTAATATACAGTAGACGAGCAGTTGGGCCAACTGCTCTACAGTAGACCACCAATTCGGTCATCTACTCTACAGAAGTCGACCAAATGAGTCACCTACTCTAGACTAGTGGACAGGTCATCGTTTTTACAGTATACGACCAAGTGGGTCATCTACACTGGATCATATTTTCTACAGTAGACGAACAATTGGCTATCTAATATACAGTAGACGACCAATGGGGCCATCTATTCTACAGTAGACGACCAATTCGGTCATCTAATCTACAGTAGACCACCAGATTGTCTCATTTACTTTATAGTAGACCACCAATTGGGTTGTCTCCTCTAAAGAAGACGACCAAAAGAGTCGTCCACTCTACAGTAGTGGACCATTGAGGTCAT
>OZ005737.1:25205899-25248399 GCA_963930755.1 Eudasyphora cyanicolor | reverse complement strand
AGTTCAGACAAAGGTTCATTAGCCCTTCCCTGAGCCATATGTTGTATAGCCAAAAGGTCAATGTTTTGAGTTCAGCCATTTGGACTAATGTTCCCTTTAGATGTACACGTACTCGAAGACGTACTCGTACATGAAAATAAATATATTTTCTCTATTTTTCCTCTATACGACGGACGACATTGCATGTTATGGTTTTTCATACGAGTAAAGTTTGGGGAAACATGAATGGCCATGGCTTTACTTGCACCATCTTTCGACCGACCATAACATTCCATGTGTCGCGCCGCCATATCACCCGGACCCTCATGTTACATGGATTCATTTAACTTTATACGAGTGCATAAGCGACAACAGAGGAATGGAGTGGAATGGGGGAGGGGTATAGCAGTCTCCCTCCCGTATATTGTTTACATCAATTTACTTTGAACTTAACCCTTGGAGTCTAGGAAATGAAGTGGAAAACCTTTGTAGACACAGCAGTAGGTAGCTACTGGTTGCAGTTTGAAAATTTAAGTTTTTGTTTGTTACTGTCGGCCACCCTCTCTTCCGCTCTTGCTTGACCTCTAGTTTTACGAAATGCAGGTTTCCTTTAGCTTTCTTTTTTTTCAAATAAATTGACAATAAATTATAATTTGAAAACTTGTGAAGGGCGGGGGATAGTAAGTCTATAGTGCAATATTGCATGTCTAGAAGCAATTTGCTACTGATAGACAAGAGTTAAAATGTTGAAAAATCGTATTGGAAAAAATTGCTATTATTCTAAACATGAAAGGATGAATTAAAATTAATTGCAATGGAACGGGAAAGACAATGAAGGGTTTTCAGGGAGAAATGACAAACCGGAGGACGAATACATATATGTAGTGCAGGTCAACGGACTAAAAACTGAAGAAATAATTACTTAATTTTAAATTGCTGCTTCCAAAAAATGCTAATCTTTAAAATAATATTAAGTTAATTTTCCTTAATTCTAAGTATGAATGTCTCTTTTTAATTAGGAATTTCGTACTCAAAATCAAAAAATTCCTTATTACATACTAAACATAAGGACATTTTGTACCTACAACTAAGAAAATTTACTTAGTAAAATGAAAGGACTTTATGTACTTTAAATTAAGACCATAAATTAAGTAAATTTTTTCTAATTCTAAATATGAATACTTAAAATTAAAACAATTTCCTTTTTAATAAAAAATAGGAGATTTCGCACTTAAAATTAAAACATTTTTTTATTATTATTTAAGATTGTTATTGTTAGGATTAGGATTATAAGGACATTTCGTGCTTAAAACTAAAACAATTTCCTTAAAATTAAGTATTTTTATTAACCCTATTTTAAATATTAGGAATTTTGACCTTAAAATTAAAACAATTACTTTTTATTATTATTAGGATTATTAAAATTAAGTCCATTTCCTTTCTTTGTATTAAGTAAAAACATTCTAGTCTTTAAAACAAGGGTATGTCGTACATAAAACTAAGACAATTTCCTTAATATTAAGTACATTTTTCCTACTTCTTAGTATGAATATCCCTATTTACAAATTAACAAAAAACTAAGACAATTTCTTTAAGACCTTGTCCTATTCTAAGTGTGTGAATTGTCCTTATTTCAAAGACTAGGATGTAATTGAAGCAAAATCTTTGAAACGATGTAATTGTAAATATATTTTTTTTAAATTTAGTGAACTTTTTTTTAAATCAAATAGATTGTTCTAAATTTAGGGAAAATTTCGATTAAAAATAATGTTAGGTAATTTATCTTGATTCTAGGAAAAAATTGATTTTAATTTAAAGATTAGGACGTTTTGTAATTAAAATTAAGACGCATTTTATTAATATTAAGTTATTTAGAATTTATAGTGCAATATTGCATGTCTAGACGCAATTTGCTACTGATAGACAAGAGTTAAAATGTTGAAAAATCGTATTGGAAAAAATTGCTATTATTCTAAACACGAAAGGATGAATTAAAAAGTAATTGCAATGGAATGGGAAAGACAATGAAGGGTTTTCAGGGAGAAATGACAAACCGGAGGACGGATACATATATGTAGTGCAGGTCAACGGACTAAAAACTGAAGAAATAATTACTTAATTTTAAATTGCTGCTTGCAAAAAATGCTAATCTTTAAAATAATATTAAGTTAATTTTCCTTAATTCTAAGTATGAATGTCTCTATTTTTATTAACCCTATTTTAAATATTAGGAATTTTGACCTTAAAATTAAAACAATTACTTTTTATTATTATTAGGATTATTAAAATTAAGTCCATTTCCTTTCTTTGTATTAAGTAAAAACATTCTAGTCTTTAAAACAAGGGTATGTCGTACATAAAACTAAGACAATTTCCTTAATATTAAGTACATTTTTCCTAATTCTTAGTATGAATATCCCTATTTACAAATTAACAAAAAACTAAGACAATTTCTTTAAGACCTTGTCCTATTCTAAGTGTGTGAATTGTCCTTATTTCAAAGACTAGGATGTAATTGAAGCAAAATCTTTAAAATGATGTAATTGTAAATATATTTTTTTTAAATTTAGTGAACTTTTTTTAAATCAAATAGATTGTTCTAAATTTAGGGAAAATTTCGATTAAAAATAATGTTAGGTAATTTATCTTGATTCTAGGAAAAAATTGATTTTAATTTAAAGATTAGGACGTTTTGTAATTAAAATTAAGACGCATTTTATTAATATTAAGTTATTTGTCTTAATTCTCTGTCTAAAAAGTCATTTTTTAAATATAAGGACGTCTTTGGATTAAAATCTATAAAAGGAAGTATTTTTGGAAATCAAATAAAGTTTTCCTTAATACATATTAGGTAAATTTTTCCTAATTCTTAGTATGAATATCTCTATTTACAAAATTATGAATTTCGTACTCGAAATCAAAATTATTATTAAAGATAAGGACATTTCGTACTTAAAAATAAGAAAATCTACTTTGTTAAATTTAAGCACATATTTTGCTTAAAATTAAATATTAATTAAATTTTTTCTAATTCTAAATATGAACACTTAAAATTAAAACAATTTCCTTATTATTAAGAATTTAGGACATTTCGCACTTAAAATTAAAACATTTTTTTATTATTATTAAAGATTATTAGTATTAGGATATTTCGTGCTTAAAACTAAGACAATTTCCTTAAAATTAAGTAATTTTTTCTAGTTCTAAGTATGTATACATTGTCCCTATTTTAAAAATTTTGAACTTAAAATTAAAACAAATTCGTATTATTTTTAGGATTATTAGGATATTTCATACTTAAAATTATGCCCATTTCCTTAGTATTAAGTAAACCTTTCCCAATTCTAAGTATGAATTGTCCCTATTATAAAAATAAGGAATTTCGGACTTAAAATTAAAATAATTTTCTTATTGTTTAAGATTATTTGAAATATTAGGACACTTCATATTTACAAACTGTTTCCATATTATTAAATAATATTTTAGTTATAAGGACATTTTGTGCTCTAAATAAGGACAATTTCCTTAAAATGAAAAACATTTTTTTCTAATTCTAAGTATGGATTGCCCCTATTTTAAAAACTAGGAATCTTAAAGAATTAAAACAAATTGTTATTATTATTAGGATATTTCGTACTTAAAATTAAGTCCATTTCCTTAGTATTAAGTATAGTTTTCCTAATTCTAAGTAGAATTGTCCCTATTTTAAAAATTAGGAATTTCGTACTTAAAATTAAAAAAAAATCCCTTATTATTAAAGATTAGGACATTTCACACATACAATTAAAACAATTTCTTATTGTTAAAGATTATATATTATAGGAATTAAAGTTATTAGAACATTTCATGCTTTAAATTAAGACAATATCCTTAAAAATAAGTACATATTTTCTAATTCTAAATATGAATTGTCCATATTTTAGAAATTAGGGATTGCTTGCTTAGAATTAAAACAATTTACTTTTTATTAAAGATATTTTTAAAAATTAGAAGATTTCGCGCATAAAATTAAAACAAAAACAATTTTTAATAACTGAAGATTATTGTTATTATTATTAGGACATTTCGTTCTTTAAATTAAAACAATTTCCTTACTATTAAGAAAATATTTCCTTATTCTTTGTATGAATTTTACCAATTATAAAAAATAGTAATTTTCTTCTTGAAATTAAGACAATTTCGGTAAGTATATGTCAAAAAAAAAAATATTGCGGTTGTCCGCATCTCAAATGAAAGCTTGTTTTGTTTAATGAATATCCCCCTAATATATATAGGCTTTATCTTGAGCCGCCAGTGAGCTAGAGCGATGTTACATAACCTCTAAAATTCATGTTTTTCTTGAAAATGTCGGACATCATTAACTCAATCGGGAGCATTGAGTCAAAATTACGCTCACGATTTAAGAGCGTAATTTTACGTTTTTTCATTTTTTTTATAAGAAGAACAGAATATAATTTGTAAATGTATATTTTTGATTATTGGCTAGGTATATTTTTGCACTTCTAATATGTTCGCGATGGTGTTATGCATGAAATTAGCTGTGGTCAGGGGATTGTGGACATCCCTATTACACAGAGAGAAATACTTGCCACTAATTTTAAGATTTGAGTCAAAGTCAAAAATGAAAAAACGTAAAATTACGCTCTTAAATCGTGAATATCTTTGGTTCTATTATCGCGAGAATCACAATTTTGGTATCGTTAGAAGCGGAGTAGCGAGTTCTAGCTGCACACATGGAAATGCTCCCGATTGAGTCAATGATGTCCGACATTTTCAAGAAAAACATGAATTTTAGAGGTTATGTAATATCGCTCTAGCTCACTGGCGGCTCAAGATAAAGCCTACATATATTAGGGGGATATTCATTAAACAAAACAAGCTTTCATTTGAGATGCGGACAACCGCAATATTTTTTTTTGACCCGGCCTAATGTATATGTGGCTTAATTCAAGTATTAATAGCCCCCATATCAACAAATTAGGAATTTCGTTATTAAAATTAAGAAAATTTCCTTAATATTAAGAATATGGTCTTAATTCTAAGTATATATTTGCCTTATTTTAAAGATTACCTCATTTTGTACTTACAGTTAAGATAATTTCCTTGATTTTAAGTAAATTGTCTTAAATTAAGCCAAGTATGGACAGTCCACATTTTAAAAATTAGGGCATTTCGTACTTTTAATTAAGAAATTGCATTTAGTAAATTGTCCTAATTCTAGTTATGAATTGTACTTGATTATAAAATTGGGATACTTTCCTGGATATTATGTAAATTGTCTTAAATTAAGCTAAGTATGAAATGCCCAAATTTTAAAAATTATTATATTTCGTACTTAAAATTAAGAAATTGCCCTAACATTAAGTAAATTGTCCTAAATTTAGGTATGAATTGTACTTATTTAAAAGATTGGGACGTTTCGTACTTAAAACCAAGACAATTTCCTTAATATTACGTTAGTTGTCTTATTCTAAGCGTGAATTGTCCCTATTTTGAAGATTAGGATGTTTTTGTAGCAAAATCTTTAATATTAAGTAATTTATTGAAATATATAAATTGTACAAAATTTAATAAAAATTTTCATTAAGAAATTTTCCTTAATATTCGGTACATATAATGTACATATGTATTGACCTTTTTTTGACTTACGCCTTAATAGTAAATAAGTGTCTTAATTATAAGTATGGCTTGTCCTTATTTTAAGGATTAGGACGTCTTTGGAGGAGATTTTTGTAAATAGACCTTAATTTTACACTATAATTCTCAAGCTCAAGCTTGAACTTGAGTATCTAACAACAAGAATTTTTTAAACTATTTTAAATCAAATGGTTTGTCCTAAATTTAAGGAAACTGCGATAAAAAGTAATGGCAAAATATAATGTTAGGTAAATTGTCTTAATTCTAGAAAAAAATTGACCTTATTTTAAAGATTAGCACGTTTTGTTGTAAAAATTAAAACACATCTCCTTAATATTAATTTAGTTGTATTAATTCTATGTCTAAATAGTATTTTTTCTAAATATAAGGACGTCTTTGGATTAAAACCTATAAAAGGAAGTATTTGTGGAAATCAAATAAATTGTCCAAAATTTAATGAAATTTGTCACAAAATTAATGCCAGATTACATCCATGGTTTATGTGCGATATTGTCTTTACATTCAGCACAATTTTTAATTTTAATTTAATTCTAACTATAAATTGTCCTTATTTTAAGGATTATGCCATTTTGTACTTAAAATTAAGATATTTTCCTCAATATTGGGTAAATTGTCTTAAGTTAAGTAAGAATTTATCATTTGTTGACAAAAGGACATTTTTTAATTAAAATTAAGACATTGTCTTTTTCAGTGTATAAAAACTATCACTATTCGGTATATCAAGTAACGTGTTTTATGAATTGCCCTTATTCTAAAGATTGGACGTTTTGTACTTAAAATAAAGATATTTTCTTTAATATTAGGTAAATTGTCTTAATTCTAACTAAGAATTATCCGTACTTAATATTATGTTAGTTGCCTTAATTCTAAGTGTGAATTGTACTTATTTTAAAGATTAGGATGTATTTGAAGCAAACTCTTTAAAAATAAGTGATTTTTTGATATCAAATAAATTTAAATGGGTTAAATGCGATAGTGTTTTTACTTTGAGGGCAAATTTGTGCAAAAACACTCACTTATATTTGATATCGGAATTTGTAAAACTATATCTTGTTTTCTTTGTAAAAGTGTATTCTATAATACAAAAATATGAAAATTGTTGATACAATATCTTTATTTGCAAAAAATTAAAAATCCCAAGATTGGATGGCCCAAGATTGAGGTCTTGTAGCTTTGACCCAATATATTGTAGAAGGGCCAAATTTTAGAGTTAAGCTTGACAATACTTCATCTACAAGTATGTGAGGCTTCAATTACAATCGGTTGACTGGTTAAAAAACGTTTGCTTTATTTCCGCTTTTTTCGAAATTGTCCCACTTTGAGACGGAAGGACGGACAGCCGCATGTTTTACTATTCCAAAGACAGTTATGCAACTTTTGATTTACCTCACTCGCCTTCACACCTACGGAAACCGCAAACCCATTTACAAGAATAACATTCCAAGACATTCCCTGTCTACCATGGCAAATATTTCTCTGCTGAGTTCATGAACCAATTACCAGAGCAAACAAACATACTCGTATATTATTAGTCATCATTGTCATTATTGTCATCATTATCATCGAGATTGTTGTCATCATCAAACATCAACCTTGTCTTTAATCTCTATAACAGAAGGTACAAGAAACCCTCTAACATTTTCGGTGCATAGACTCTCGGGAAAGCCATGTTTAAGCAATGACTGACTACATTTGTACGCCGTTGACGACATCGAAGAAGGTACAACAAACAAACGCCCAGACACCTTGACTTGTTGCGGGTAACCACCGTGCTACCTTCCACCTTCTTTTTTTATTATCCAAGAATCTGACAAGCATTTTAAAAAAGAAATGACAAAACCACAATACAGAACCCAAAGAAAGGGAGAAACAGTATTTTGAACTAGAAATACATACGGGTATATGTAAAACTGAACGGTAGAAAAGACAAGCAATCAAGTTATTAAAAATACGATGGTGGTGTGACAATGATGGTGATTTTTTTACAGAATGGGAGGGAATGTCAAGAATATAAAAAAAAATAAAAATTTCTATATAGACATGTTTTTTTAAGAATTGCGGGATATAACTCTTTTTTACAAAGAAAACATGCTATAGTTTAAGATAATCCGACTATATCTGCCGAAGTTATAGGCACATCAGTGAATTTGTTTTGCATTTTCAGCTCATATCAAAGCAATGGGTTGGTGTCCGTGCTAAGTCCATCTGCAAAACGCCTTTAATGATGTTCTCTTAACTTCGATATTTGTGGACGGAATTATTTCAAATATACCTTGTTTTTTTATAAAAGTCATTTCTATAATACGAATTAAAATTTTGCCAACCTGAACGATAGGAAAGATAAATAGACTTTTGATTTTAGGAATTTTCATAAGATTGTTTTCGTTTTTAATAGCCAAATTGTTTTAATTAATAGTCGTGCTTGACTATTACTTAAAACTATTTAAATTTTAAATTTTATTATGGCTTTTTTTTATTACGCATCTTTCTTTTTTATTTAAAATGTTTTACACATTTTTGCAAAATAAACAACTAATTTTCTAAATTGTTCTTTATCTTTTCAGGTATGTACGAATTTTGCAGTATTCATGATCAACTTTTAAAGATAAGTATGTGCGAGTATGTAAAGCCTTTTCTATTTCGGTAATTTTTTTGATTCCTTTTTAGAATAAATAAAAATTTTGAATTAAATAATACCAAAAAAACATTGGACCACTAGCACAATATTCTGCACCTATTTGAAAAAGTAACTTTCAATTGATATACATTTTATTGTCAAATGAGTACATTAAAGTCCCGAAAAGTGTACCACAAAAATTAAATTAATGCTAGAGTAGGGCTTTCATAATTACTAGCGGGAGAAAAGCGATCCAAATTCGAGTGCATTTTATCTGTTGTGTTTTTATTAAAGCGATTCTCTTTCTCCCGCTCTTATAATACTCACCAACGCATACTGGCATTATGCATGCGGGGGAAGAACATAATAAATCTGTGCTTCGTCTTCTCGTTGTGGCAAGCTTTTAAATTAATTTGTTGGGATATTTAAAGTTACTAAAATAAATTGAAAATTCAATTCTGCACATCTTTGGAGTGAACGGTTTTTATTGGTATAGATTTTATTAGAATTGATGGCTACAAAGTCCCTAGAAGTGTACCACAAAAATATGAAAGAATATAATCAAGGCGTTCTCATTTTGCCAACATTTTTAATTAATTTTTTGAGGTAATTAATGTTACCAAAATAAATTAAAAGTACAATTATGCATATCTTTGGAGTTAAAGGTTTTCATTAGTATCGATTTTATTAGAATTGATGGCAAAAATAGGGATAGGACAATTGCAACATTCTCGATACCTTCATTCTAAACAATGCTAAGTCGACTTAAAATATTTCCAGGGACATTTAATTTTTAAATTCTATATATTCCATATTATATTCTGTCAAAATTTGCTGTTTATCCGTCAACCCAATCAAAAGTTATTCACAAAACAGTACAGATCGTTCGGTTTGCATACAAATTCCATACAAATTTAAACATTTCATAAAACTTTGATCGCCTATCCTGAAGACCTGAAAAATTCATATAATGGTCCTAACAATTCGCCACCAAGATTGTGTGATTTAAACCCATTGAATTAGTTTCTTTGGGCTTATGTAAAGAGACAATCGAACACCTGGAAATCAACAATCGATTTATTGGCGAAATACGGCCGCAAATGATGCGAAAAATTGGACTTCCAGATTGCGCCAGCCGTGGCGGCTATATTTTTTTCACTTAGCATGTTTTACAATGGAGGTATCGATATAATATCAGTAATATCGTGGATATTTTAACCTAAAAAATAAAAAAATTTTTCTTCACTCTTCAAAAACTCTTAATAATATACGCATTAGGCCGGGTCGATTTGTGGGGAGGCAAAAAAAGTCGCCATTGCTCAGTGAAAATCGTATTCTAGGGATCAAAATAAGAAACTTTGCCGAAGGAACCATACCTCTAAAACGAATTCTGATGTCCCGGAATTTGGGTCGAACTTTTGGGTAGGGGCAAATTTTGAAAAATCCCACTTTGACCCATTTAGAGTGCTCCAATCGATGACCGACCCCCACTAACTTTGGAGGCCCGACCCACCCATGCCAGTGGCACACCCCCTGGAACCCCCTGGGGGTTCCATACATTTGGACTCGATTGGAGCACTCTAAATAGTTCAAAGTGGGATTCTTTCCGGGACATCAGAATTCGTTTTAGAGGTATGGTTCCTTCGGCAAAGTTTCTTATTTTGATCCCTAGAATACGATTTTCACTGAGCAATGGGCGATTTTTAAATCGACCCGCCCTAATACGCATCATTGTGTTCTCGTATTAAATTGTTGGTTGACAACAAAATAAATGTGCGTTTCCTCTATTCAACCTTTAAAATTATTGTTTATCGAACATTTAAATTTGCTAAAACAATTAAAAATACTATTTTGCACATCTTTGGGATGAAAGGGTGTCATTGATAGACATTTAATTAACCTTTTCTGACATTGAAGTCCCTAAAAGTGTACCCCAAAAATGTGGGTATGAATATGAATAGCCTAAGTTTCTGAAATTCAAATGGGTATTACTAATGGCCTATATACTACACAAATTTGTCCCCTCTCTTTAAAAACTCTTAATAATATACTCATCATCGAGTCCCGTATTAAATAAAGTATTGATTGACACCAAAATAAATATGCGTTTCATCTTCTCGTTTTATCAACATTTAAAAATAATGTTTATTGGACATTCAAATTTGCTAAAATAAATTAAAAATACTATTCTGCACATCTTTGGGATGAAGGTGTTTCATTGATATACATTTAATTAACCTTTTCTGACGCTGAAGTCCCTAAAAGTGTACCACAAAAATGTGAGTAGGGTAATTATTAAGGTTAGAAATGAACTTGAACTTGTCGTTATAACAATTAGAAAAAATTTGATTGTTTTTCAAAAAAATCGTTTTTTGCTGGTACGAAAAAAATCATGAAAATAGAAAAAAAATTATTAATTTCGAATGTAAATTTGTAATTTTCGTATTTAATACACCATATTACACCAGAAAATGTTATGCACAGCTCTTCGACAAAAATGTTGTTGCATAGTTTTATCAATAAATCTTGGCACATTACACCAAAGACAATATAATTTAAGAAGACATTCCTTCCTGTATCGAGTAATTGTCAGTTACGAACGAACAGGAATTTGATTCCAACGAGTGAGGTTTTTCGCGGATTTTCAGACCGTTTTTCCCGAATTTTTTGTAATTGTCACAATTAAAAAATTAATATTAATCGATAAGTGCCAAAAAAGTGCAATCAATTTGCAGAATACTGTTTTTTCGCGTGTTACAATTCATTCCTATTCGTTCGTAACTGATAGATTTTGACGTTTCGGCCTGAAGGAATGTCTTCTTATATTCTATTTGTCTTTGCATTACACAAAACCAAAAAAATAAGCATATTCCTGTGACATTTCGAAAATTTATTTATTTATTTATTTATATGAATTCCAATACAAAATAAATGTATATTCTCAATTTCCGGTTCAGGAAAAAGCCGGGTTACAAAGATAATGTGGCTAGATGTTTGCAGCGACAGACTAGAGCATCTGGTGGGAATCGGACCCACGACCCCCAAACTCATAGTCGAGCTCGCTAACTACTCACTTACTGGGGTGCTCATTTTCGAAATTTTACCTCCCACCTTCAATTGGCAAAAATTCCAATTGTTCATAATATTTGATAAATTATTCAAAACCCAAACGATAATTAAAATTTCCTATGGAATTGTCAAATTATCATATGGAATTGTGTTGCCTATATGTACGAGTACAAAAAAAATCCAATTGTCTATAGTATTTTGCCAAATTATTCGAATTCCTTCAAATTTTCAAAGACTCCTCACGAAAGACCTGGACAAAATTCCAATTGTCAATAAAATTTAGCAAAACATGTCAAACCCAGAGAAAATGGAGATTTTTATTTGACCTTGGGCAAAATTCTTTATGAAAATTCACTTCCGAAAATTAAGGTTTTCCTGAGACATATACATACATATACATATGTATGTATATGAAATTTTACTTCCCATTTTCAATTGACAAAAATTCCTATTGTCAATAAAATATGGCAAATTATTCAAAACCCAAAATAGGTAAAGGAATATATAAGACACTTCTCTTCGTACCTGAACAAATTCCAATTGCCAATAATATTTGCCATATTATTCAAAACCCAAAGGAAATTAAAATTTTTCTAGGATATTTCCAAATTATCTAGTTGTACGTATATGGACAAAATTCCAATTGTCAATAGTATTTTGGCAAATTATTCTCTGCCCAAAGGAGGTGTGTTTCAAGCTGTCCCTTTTTGGTTCTACCTGAAAAAAATTCCAATTGTCAATAATATTTACCAAACAATGTCAAACCCAGAAGAAAATTAATAACCTTCTTTGACCTTGGCATAATCCTTTATGAAAATTCACTTCCGATAATTAAGGTTTTCCTGTAACCTTTAAGAAAATTTACATCCCACTTTCAATTGACACAAATTCCAATTGTCAAAAAATATGGAAAATTTTTCTATACCCAAATCGTCGGCTTAATGCTATTTTGGTCCATACGCCATTTTTGTGTTTTTTGAGTTAGGAGTTGATAATATGGGTTTCAAGCATGCTCTTTCAGAATCTGCAATCATTTTTTTCCTATCTCGCCTAGTTTTCGAGATATTGGTAGGGTAAATTTGTTTTACCCTGAATAACGGGAAATAATTTCGATATTTTTGTTCTATGTATCAATTTTTCTATCGCCCTATATTTTTCACTCAGTATTTTACGTTCTTTCGATCACAATATATAAATTAGTGTCCATCCATACCGACCCTTTTTGTGGTCCATGTAATACAAATACGAAAAAATAGTAAAATAAAAGTGGATATGGACCAAAATGCCAAGTAGAAAAATTGTTATAACTTGCTTATTTTTGGATGTTATGGCATAGAAATGCATGAGAATCATACAAACACTGTTGGGAACCCTATGAAATAAAAAGTGTGTAACTCTTCAGTCCCGTTTTTACTCAAACAATAAATTGCGTTTTTCTCCGTTCATAAAAAATGGCGTATGGAACAAAATAGAATTAAGCCGACGAAATGTAGAAACGATTTTCATGTGATATTTTTTCGTACCTAAAAATATTCCAATTGCCAATAAATTTGCCAAACTACTCAAAACCCAAATGAAATTTAAAATTTCCTGTGATATGTATTTCCATATTATCATATGGAACTACACCATACTGGATGACCAATTGCCCATTTGTATATGGAGAAAATTCCAATTGTCAATAGTATTTTGGCAAATTATTCTCTGTCCAAAGGAAATCATGTTTTTCGCTCAAATTTTCAATGTGTCATTTCGTTGTTTCTACCTGAACAAAATTCCAATTGTCAAAAATATTTAGCAAACTACTTCAAACCCAAAGAAAATTAAGATTTCTCTTTGACCTTGGCACAATTGGTTAAGAAAATTCACTTCCGAAAATAAAGATTTTCCTGTAACATTTATGAAAATTAAATTGACAAAAAATCCAATTGTCAATAAATATGAGAAATTATTCAAAACTCAAAGGAAGTAAAGGTTTTTCTGTGATATTTTTTCGGACCTGGAAAATATTGCAATTGTGAATAAAATTTGGCAATAGTCCCAAAACCCAAAGAAAATTGAAGTGTTGTATGTGGGCAAAATTCTAATTGTCAACAAAATTTGGCAAATAATTCAATACCCAAAGCGAATGATGTTTCCCCTCAATTTGTGAAAATGTATTCTCACTCATCCTACCTGGACAAAATTGCAATAGTCAATAATATTTAGAAAATTATACAAAACCCAATGAAAGTGGAAAATATCATTTTATATTTGGCAAATTATTCAAAACCCAAAGGAAATATGTATGTAAATATTTCCCTATGACATCCACAAAAATTCCTATTGTCAATAAAATTTGCCAGATTATACAAAACCCAAAGCAAGAATTAAGAATTTCCTTTAATATACCAAAAACTCATAATTGAATTTTAATTTCCACTTCAAATGGACCGAAATTCCAATTTTCAAAAAAATTGTCTAATTACATTATTATTAGCTCATAATAATCCGAAAAGCTACCACAAAAATTTGTACAGCTCCTTTGTTAGAATTAAACGAAACCAGTACTTTTGGATATTATACTTATAATTATGATTCTGCACGTATTTGGAATACTAGCTTTCCTTTGGTATACATTTTGTTGCCAAATGAGTACATTAAAGTCCAGAAAAGTGTACCACAAAAATTAAAGTAATGCTAAAGTAGCGCTTTTATATTTACCCAGCAAAAAATATGGAAATACTTCTTAAGAAATCACATTTTAAGTAGTTCCAAAGAGTGAAGTTGCTGCATTTTTTCCTCCTTTGACATTAAAAAAATTTATCAGAATTTTTAATGTTAAACTATGATTTTTTTGCCTAAGATTAAGATTAAGAATTTTCAAAATTGAAATAAATTTTTGTTTTTTACGGAATTCTAATTCTTCTTGAGCGGCTGAACTGGGTCATTTTTTGTGGAATTTTATTTCATATAAATTTTTTCGAACTCGATAGTCAAAAACAAAACTCAGAAATTTTTTCTCGAAATATTTTTTTAAAAAATTTCTCCCGCAAAAATCCAATAACTGTTTTAGATTTGTGACAGTCAGCGGCATATTTTAATTTTGTAAGTTAAAAAAAAAAAATTGCAAAAAAAATGACCGCTATGTTTTCTTTTAAACGACGTATGTTTTCTTTTAAACGTAAACGTAAAAATCGCTTCAGCCTTTCAACAGAAATTCCAAATTTCAAAGTTTCTGCTAAATTGTTTTAAAAATGTGGTATCTATGGCTCAAAACCCGTATTTTGGAGCGACCTCTATAGGGAAGCTATATCAAAACATTGACCGATATGGCCCATTTGCAATCCCAAACAACCTGCAACTATAAGAAATATTTCTACCAAATTTGATCAACCTAGCTCTATTATTACGGACTGTAGCGTGATTACATCAGACGGACGGACGGACGGACAGTCGGACGGACGGACAGTCGGACGGACGGACAGACGGACATGGTAAAATAATACGTTACGACGATTAAGAATATATATAATTTATGGGGTCTCGGATCAATATTTAGAGGTGTTACAAAGTGAGTGACAAAATCAATATACCCCCTCCCTATTCTATGGTGGAGGGTAAACAAATATATATTTTTGACTATTATTGTTTAACTAATAATTGCAATTAAGTTTTTATTGATAGTTGATAATTTCTTTTAATTTGACTTATTTTGGCGATTTAGGTTGAGTTTTGAGTTTTGGTGTATTCAGAGACTTGTAGTCGAATTTTATGGAAAATAATTGTTTTGAACATTTTAACCTTCTAGCTGCTCAATTTAGGGGCCATTTTTTGTGGAATTTTATATCATATACATTTTTTCGAACTCGATAGTCAAAAACAGAACTCAGAAATTTTTTCTCGAAATATTTTTTTTAAAAATTTCTCCCCCAAAAATCCAATAACTGTTTTAGATTTGTGACAGTCTGATGCATATTTTAATTTTGTAAGTTAAAAAAAATGTGCAAAAAAAATGACCGCTATGTTTTCTTTTAAACGACGTAAACTTTGTAAAAATCGCTTCAGCCTTTCAAGAGCAATTACAAATTTCGCAAAAAAACCAAAAATGATGTTTTTCGCTTTTTAAAATTTCAAATCCCCGTATAATTATGGATATTTTTTTTAAAGAAATAAATGATAGCGAGATCTTATTTTACCAATTATCTTTTCTTAGTCAAAAATAAAATTCATAGATTAAAATATGAAAAATTTCTGGTCGAATATCTTTTAATTTTTACCCGGACAAAATTCCAATTGTCAATAAAATTGACAAATTATTCAAAATGAAAAATGTCCTTTGATAATCCAAAAATTTCGTAGTATAACAAATTTACATACATATTTAAAAAATTCTTCATGAACAAAATTCCAATTGTTAAAATAATTTGCCAAATTAATCGAAACCCAAATTAATTGTTAATTTTCCTAAATTATGAAATTTATTTTATGAAATTTTTATTTTCCGTCTTTATTTCGAAAGAAATTCCATGTCTGACGCTTCAAAAAATGTGCGCATATTTACCAGGACAAATTTCTAATTGCCAAAATTAGTTGGCAAACTATTCAAAACCCAAAGGAGGTGAAGAATTTCCCGTCACATCCTCAAATATTCCAATTGTTAATAATATATGTATGTATGTATGTATGTACATACGAATATTCAAAGGAAATATTAATTTAAAAAATTCTTCCGATTTTTACCTGAACAAATTTCTTATTGTCAAAAGATTTGGTAGATTATCCAAAACTCAAGGACATTAAAATGTCATTTAATATACCCAAACATCCTTATGGAATTTTAATGTTCCACTTTTAATTGACAGAAACTCCCGACTTCCCTGTGACATACTCACACATTCCAATTATCAAAACAATATTTACATACATATATACATACATACATATGTATTATCGAATATTCAAAGGAAACTAAGAATATCCTTCGACATTTCTTCCGATTTTTACCTGAACAAAATTCTTATTGTCAAAAATTCTTCCGAATTTTACCAGGGAGAAATTCTTATTGTCAAAAAATATGGCAAATTATCCAAAACTCAAGGACATTAAAATGCCAATTAATATACCCAAACATCCTTATGGAATTTTAATGTACCACTTTTGAATGACAGAAACTCCCGACTTCCCCGTGACATCTTAAACATTCCAATTGTCCAGACAATTTTTACATATTATCGAATATTCAAAAGGCGCTATGAATTTCTTTAGACATTTCTTCCGATTTTTGCCTGGATGATATTCTTATTGTCAAAAATTCTTCCGATTTTTACCTGGACAATATTCTTATTGTCAAAACATGTGGCAAATTATCCAAAACGCAAGGACATTAACATGTCATTTATTATACCCAAACATCCTTATGGAATTTTAATGTTCCACTTCGAATTGACAGAAACTCCCGACTTCCTCGTGACATCCTCTAAGATACCAATTGTTAAGAAAATGTTTACATATTATTGAATATTCAAAAGGAACTAAGAATTTCCTTCGACATTTCTTCCGATTTTACCTGGACGATATTCTTATTGCCAAAAAATTTGGCAACTTATCCAAAACTCAAGGACATTTAAATGCCATTTAACATACCCAAATATCCTTATGGAATTTTAATGTTCCACTTTTAATTGACAGAAACTCCTGACTTCCCCGTGACATCCTCAAACATTCCAATTGTAAAGACATACATACATATCAAATATTCAAAAGGAACTAAGAGTTTCCTTCGACATTTCTTCCGATGTTTACCTGGACAATATTCTTATTGCCAAAAATTATTCTAATTTTTACCTGGACAAAATTCTTATTGTCAAAATTTGTCAAATTATTCAAAACTCAAGGACATTAAAATGCCATTTAATATACCCAAACATCCTTATGAAAATTTAATGTCTTATTTTTAATCAGCAGAAACTCCAAGGAAGTTAAGATTTCCGCTTGACATCCTTAAACATTCCATTTGTCAAGAAAAATATGACATATTATCGAATATTCAAAGGGAACTAAGATTTTCCTTCGACATTTTTTTCCGGTTTTTACCTGGACGATATTCTTATTGTCAACAAATTTGGCAAATTCCTCAGAACTAAAGGACATTAGAAATTTCATTTATTAAACCCAACATTTTCGTCTGGAATTTTAATGTTTCATTTTAATCAGGCGAAAATTCCAAACGACAAATTATGTTTATCAAAATTCTTAGTACCGCAAAGAAAATACATACAAATTTTTCTTTCATATTTCAAAGACCTCTGACAAAATTTGAATTCTTTCTTTGTGCTATGAGGAAAATGCTATTTCCAATAAAAGTTAGCAAAACAAAATAGTAGTAGAGGAAAATTAAGAGTTTTGCAAAAAGCCATCAATAAAATTGAAATTTGCATTTTTAAAATTGATTCTGCACATCTTCCGAAACATATTTTTCCAGTTATATGCATTTTATTATCATATGAGTACATTAAAGTCCCAAAATGTGTACCACAAAAAATAGCACAGCATTTTTGTTAGAACTAAGCGAAACAGATACTTCGGGATATTACTCGAATAACTTTTGGATATTAAACTTATAAATATGATTCTGCACATATGTGAAAAAGTAGCTTTCCACTGATATACATTTTGTTGCCGAATGAGTACATTATTGATCCGAAATGCGTACCACACAAATTAGTACAGCACTTTTGTTAGAACTAAGCGAAAGAGGTACTTCTGGATATTACTCGTATAACTTTTAGATATTATACCTATAAATATGATTCTGCACCAATTTGAAAAATCAGCTTTCCATTGATATATATTTTGTTGCCAAATGAGTACACTAAAGTCCCAAAAAGTGTACCACAAAAATTAAATGAATGCTAGAGTAGGGCTTTCATAATTACCCAGCGAATAAATATGGAAATACTCCCTAAGAAATCACATTTTAACTACTTCCAAAGAAGAAGTTATTGCATTTCTTTCACTCCCAAATAATTTCTTTTGCAAAATTTGAATTCTTTCTTTGTGCTATGAGGAAAATGCTATTTCCAATAAAAGTTAGCAAAACAAAATAGTAGTAGAGGAAAATTAAGATTTTTCTTTCTCTATAGTTTTGCAAAAATCCATCAATAAAATTTTAATTTGCATTTTTAAAATTGATTCTGCACATCTTCGGAAACATATTTTTCCAGTTATATGCATTTTATTATCATATGAGTACATTAAAGTCCCAAAATGTGTACCACAAAAAATAGCACAGCATTTTTGTTAGAACTAAGCAAAACAGATACTTCGGGATATTACTCGAATAACTTTTGGATATTAAACTTATAAATATGATTCTGCGCATATGTGAAAAAGTAGCTTTCCACTGATATACATTTTGTTGCCGAATGAGTACATTATTGATCCGAAAAGCGTACCACAAAAATGTAATTAATGCTAGAGTACGGCTTTCATAATTACCCAGCGAATAAGTATGGAAATACTCCCTAAGAAATCACATTTTAACTACTTCCAAAGAAGAAGTTATTGCATTTTTTCACTCCCTAATATTTTCTTTTGCAAAAGTTGAGAATATATTTAAAAAAATTAAATTTTTTATACGAGCGCCCCAGTTGGTGAGTTGGTAGCGTACTCGCCTATGAGTTTGGGGGTCGTGGGTTCGATTCCCACCAGAGGCTCTGGTCTGTCGCTGCAAAAATTTAGCCATATGGTCTTTGTAACCCGGCCTTTCCCTGGACCTTACAATTAGAATATAAATTTACTTTGTATTGTAATTCATATAAATAAATAAATAAATAAATAATTTTTTTATTAAAAATAGAACTGTGCTCGAAATGGACACTTTAAAAATGTAACAGAAAGGAGACCCTATGGATATACCTATTTCGACCTTGCTGAATCCAATGGAGCTAACCGTTTTTCTAGGTTAGCTCTTGTTTTCGCAAAATTCGACCACAAAGTTTGCAAAAAATCAGAGAGGTTAGTTATCTCGGAGGTGATTTTGAAGTGTAAGACTTCCGAAAACGCGCTTCAGTCCAAAGAACGAAATAAAGGGAACCCTTCGAGTATTATTTCTCTCAAAATAGTCAACCCCGCTTCTCACCACTTTACCCCCGAAAAAGTGCAATCAAATCTTACCATGTGTCATGATGATTAGATTTCATTGCACTTTTTCAGGGTAAGGGGGTGAGAAGCGTGGACGACTGTTTTGAGAAAAATAATTGTCCAAATGTTCCCTTTATTTCGATCTTTGGACTGAAGCGTATATTCCGAAGTCTTCCACTTCAAAATAACCAAAGAGATAAGTCACCTCTCTGATTTCCCAACAAACTTTGTGGTCGAATTTCGCGAAAACAAGAGCTAACATAGAAAAACGGCTAATGCCACTGGATTCAGTATGGCCGAAATATGTCTATCCTTTCTGTTACATTTTTGAACTAGCACAGTGTAGTTTTTTTAAAAAGGTTAACGTTAAAAAAATACAATTTTAACAAAAAAGTTGAACAACCGCTGCGGAATTCGAACCCGGACACACCAATTTGATTATCCCAGATAAAGGAAGCACCCAAAGCGGTGAACAAGATCCAATTTTTCACAAATTAGCCAAAAAGTACTCATATGAGGGTTGCTATATATATTTCTGGCCAAGGCAACACTAAGTGTTGCCTGGCGCCATCTGACATTTCCATTGGAAAGTTTGATATTTTTAGCGTAAACGTACTCAGAACGTTTTGACGTACGACAATCATTTGTGTTGTCTACAGTGACTTGAAATCAATTTGGCAAAAAATGGAATTAACTCGTGAACATTTTCGTGCGACAATTTTTACAACTTTCGACGTGGATTATCACGACAAGTGGATTATCATCGATGAACTTAAGGGCCTGTTTCTGTATCTTATTTTCGTTCGTCTACGGCGACCGTTCAAAAATCACTCAACTATTTTTTGAATTATATAAACCGCAGGTTAGAACTATTTTAGGTACGAGCTTTTTACGTGATTTCCTATAGACACAACGAATTATAAACTGCTGTGACTTTTATATTTTTCGGGATAATTGAGTGATTTTTGATCGTTTGCCGTAGACGAAAGAAAATAAGTTACAGAAACAGGCCCTAAATCTTTCTATGGCAAAGAAGCACCATCCTATAGCACTGTGAAAAACTGGTATAATGAATTCAATCGTGGCCGACGCTCGCTCAAAGACGAAGGTCGTGAAGGTCGTCCAAAAACGGCCGTTGTACCAGAAAACATTGATGCCGTGCGTGAACTGATAATGCAAGATCGTCATGTGACATACTGTGAGATAGAGGCATCCTTGGGCATTTCTTCCACCAGCATACATTCGATATTGGATGAACACCTGGCCGTAAAAAAGGTTTGTTCTCGTTGGATCCCGCACAATTTGACAATCGCTCAAAATAAGGCTCGTGTCGATTGGTGCAAAGAAATGTTGAAAAAAATGCGATCGCGGTGACGAATCTTGGATCTATGCGTATGTGCCCGAAACAAAACAGCAATCGACCGTGTGGGTCTTCGAAGACGAGCCAAATCCAACGAAAGTTGTTCGTGGAAGAAGCACTTCGAAGCAAATGGTCGCCTGTTTCGTCGGCAAAACTGGTCATGTGGCGACTGTTCCCCTTGTGAAACGTAGGACGTTGAATTCTGAGTGGTACACCACAATATGTTTGCATGAAGTCTTCGGAGAAATTCGAAAAACGAACAAGAGAAGACGAATCATTGTGCACCATGACATTGCGAGCTCCCACACATCGGCTCAAACCAGCGCCTTTTTGACCGGCCAAAACATCGAATTGATGGGTCATCCGCCGTACAGCCCTGATTTGACACCCAATAACTTATTCTTATTCACTCACATCAAGAAAAAACTGCTTTGGTCAACGTTTTTCGACGCCTGAAGCAGCTGTCGAAGCGTTCAAAAACCATGTTTTCGAGATGAATTGTCAACACACTGTAACCAAAACAATTCGCGCTCAAACGACAAAACGGTCTGAGTGAAGTTATGCTAAAAAATATCGTACTTTCCAATGGAAGTTCTAGTTTTCATCTGGCAACACCAGCATTGCCAGGACCGAAATGTAAATAGCAACCCTCGTATGATAAAGTGTTCACATATATCACAAGACGAACTCGTTTGTGGCGTGAGTGTTAACATGCGATGTTGCTGCAGTGCTAGGAGACCCAGGTTCAACTCTGGGGAAGATCCAAAAAAGTTAAATTTAAAAAATTCACTAAAAATTTGTTTCTAAACAGAAAAATAAAAATTGCTTTTTTTATTTTATTCTTCCTAAGAGCATCTAAAGAATAGCATTAGCAAAACCTTGTAAGCACTGCTGCAAATGTTCTGCCAAATTACGAATGAAATGGCGCGACAAGCCCATGTTAAAATTATCGGTTAAGATTCAATTTAGAAGTACTTCGGGATCGCAATAATAACATTTGCACCTTCTTTTTGGAAGTTCTTGTTTGTAGTTAATTACATTCTCACCACTTTTTTGGAAGTTCTTTTTTTGGTGGATACCAGTCGAAAAAGGCCACCAAATTCGGGTGCAATTTATCGGTCGTGTTTTTACTCAAGCGATTCTCTTTCTCTCGCTCTTATGAAAAATACTCACCAACGCGTACCCGGATTTGCATGTGGAGAAAGAACATAATAAAAGTGTGTTTCATCTTCTCGCTTTGTCAACATTTTTAATTAATTTGTTGAGATATTTAAAATAACTAAAATAAATTGAAAATACGATTCTGCACATCTTTGGAGTGAACGGTTTTCATTGGTATATATTTTATTAGAATTAATGGCTTTAAAATCCTTAGAAATGTACCACAAAAATATGAAACAACATAATCAAGCTCTGCTTCCCCTTCTCGTTTTGCTAACATTTGTAATTATTTTTTTTTTTGGTATTAAATATTACTTAAATATATTGAAAATATAACTCTGCACATCTTTTGAGTAAAAGGTTTGTATTGGTATAGATTTTATTAGAGTAGATGGCTTTAAATGCCCCTAGAAGTGTACCACAAAATAGGGATATGACAATTGCAACAAACTCGTGTACATATCGATATCTTCATTTTAAATTTGAAATTCTAAATATGCCAAATTATATTCAGTAAAAATTTGGTGTTTATCCTTCAACCCAATCAAAAATTATTCACAAAACAGTACGGTATACCGTACGGAATATCACTTTTGTTTCTGAAGCAAAGTTGTAGATATTGAATAGGAAAAAAAATGCGGAACAATCCTATCCGAAAAAAGTGCATCCAGTGGCTTAAAAATCGCAAAAATGTTCTGTTCTGTTTTATAATGTTCTATTTTATACGTATACGTATTTTTCAATATTATACTGACAGATATTTTATGACTTTGTGGGTATCTTTGCGATTTTTAAGGCACTGTTAACGTTGAGTCCCTACAACAAAATAAATTTGAATTTCATCTTCTTGTTTTATCAAAATTTAAAATTAATGTTTGTTGAACATTTAAATTTGCTAACATAAATCGAAACTACTATTCTGCACATCTTTGGAATGAAAGTGTTTCATTTATATTAATTTAATTAACCTCTTCTGACATTGAAGTCCCCAAAAGTGTACCACAAAAATGTGAGTATGAATGTGAATAGTCGAATTAAGATTCTGAAATTCAAATAGGTTTTACTAATGGCCTCTATACTTATAATTTTTTCAACACTCTTTAAAAACTCCTAATAATATACTCATCATCGTCTTCTCGAATAAAATTGTTGGTTGACAACAAAATAAATGTGTGTTTCCTCGTTTTATTAACATTTTAGTTAATGTTTATTGGACATTTAAATTTGCTGAAATAAATTAAAAATATGATTCTGCACATCTCTGGGATGAAGGGTTGTCATTTGTATATACTTGATTAGCTTTTGATGGCATTAAAGTCCCTAAAAGTGTACCACAAAAATGTGAGTAGGGCAATTATAGCATAACTCGAATACATATAATGTCCATCACATTCTGTTTATTTTAAATGACCAGAATAAATAAAAAATATTTTTCTGCACACTTTTGGAAGTAAAGCTTTCCATTGATATACATTATAGTACCATTCGTTTTCTCTAAAAACCCGAAAAGTGTACCACAAAAATCGGGGTAGAGCATTCATAACATAACCAATTATCAAAATAATGTAAGTTCTAATGTCAGAGTGTCATTTCTCTTAATTTCCCTAGTCCCTTCGAATGACCCTCGTTGCCAAAGAACAAAATGGAACAGACGACAAAAATTACACAACCACTAACCCAAACCAAACCAGCCATCCATCCCCGTTGTCATATCACCTTCGATGATGACTGCTTCTCGGTTTCTTGGCCCTCGGCCCTGCCGGGCTGGGATGGCTGATTGGCGGTTGGGTAATTGACACAAATATGCAAATGATACAAAAGAAAATTAGCAACAATTGCTGTTTTTTTTTTTGCTACAATTTGTTATTTTTTCTGCCAGCCCAGCAGTGAAAATGCAAAAAAAAAGTGTTACATGTGTTCTGTTCACGTTATATCGTTAGTCAGCTGTATTGACGTTATTGGCAAGCGACGAAAGCAAGACAGAATGAAGAAAGGTTGCACTAATTACCATTGGTATGCAAAGTAGTTCGAATATCGTTGTCAAAGTATGAAAGTGTTCGTTCATGGTTGCGATGATCAACCAAAAGACACACTCTAGTACGAGTATGTCGAGAGTTTAAGTACTTTGGAAAAGGTGTCACATGTATGTACCTATGAAAAGTATGTCGGTTGTTGGATGAGTGATGAGGGAGAAGAGATATAGCTTGGGGAGAGGAAATGGTGCCAAACGTTTTTTGGAAATAAGTCAGCAAATTTTGAATCATTCATTAAAAAAGTCCTCAGAAGACATTATATTAAATATCTAATTATAGTCTACAGGAGGTCCCAAACTCACTACACTGATTTGTATACATTTTATTGAGATGAATTCTTGCCCAAGTAGAATACAAACTGCAAAGTTTCAGCTAAATTGCTTAGAAAATGTGGTGTTTATGGCTTAAACAAGCATTTTTGGGAGCGACATCTATAGATGGACTGTAACAGAATATAAACTGTTTTGTACTATGATGAATTCATGTCTAAATAAAATACAAACTGCAAAGATTCGCTTAAAATGATTAGAAAAGGAGGTATTTTTGGCTATAATAATCCTATTTTGGAGCGACCTCTATAGGGTGACTATTACAAAATATGAACCGATTTGTAAAATTTGTACTGTGATAAATTCTTGTCAAAATAGGATACAAACTGCATTTTATAAAGCAAAAAATTGCTTTATAAATGTGTTATCTATGGCTCAAAAACCTTATTTTGGAGCGACCTCTATAGGGGAGCTATATCAAAACATTGACCGATATGGCCCATTTGCAAATCCCAAATTACCTGCAACTATAAGAAGTATTTATACCAAATTTGATCAACCTAGCTCTATTATTACGGACTGTAGCGTGATTTCAACAGACAGACGGGCAGACAGACGGACATGGCTAAATCGTCTTAGAATCGTCAGGACGATGATGATTATAAGTACTTTATGGGGTCGCAGATCAATATTTCAAGGTGTTGCAGACGAAATGACAAAGTTAGTATGCCCCCATCCTATGGTGGAGGGTATAAAAATGGACGTTATTGCCACGCCCCTTTTGGCACCTCCCAAACAAAATTGCTAAAATAAAAAATATGAAAAATAATTTTTTTTATTTTACTTATTTATACAATATGGGGTTGGGACTCAATTCTAAGAATTGTTCACGTCCAAGTAGCCCCAAAAATAAGAACTTTTGCATCATTCGTTTAGTCAAGTTGGCTCAATCAATAATTTAATGGCCATACGAATTTGTTTGCTCAAGGTGGATTTTAAGCACTTTTTCTATATTTTAACACGGTTAACTCGGATGATGATGCTAAACTCAGAACATGAATATGAACAACCTACGAAGAAAACAAGATCGTCAGAACCACAAGGGTCAACTTCAACGAGAATGGATATTGACAATAATTGAACAATGTTCTAAATTTGGTTTCCATGCGTAGATAACATATAAAAATCTCATATGTTCATACGAGTATAGCTGTAATATGAATCAAAAAAATACATTTTTGTGATTTTTAAGGCACTCGATGCACTTTTTTCGGGTAGGTTTGTTCCGCATTTCTCCTATTCAATATCTACAACTTTGCTTTAGACACATAAGAGATATTCCGTACGGTATACAGAGATATAACCATGTTAAAATATAGAAAAAGTGCTAAAAATCCACCTTGAGCAAAAAAATCGTATGGCCATTAGATTATTAAAACTATGTCGAAGCAATAAAGATACCAGTAAAGAGCGTTGTTGACTGGAATTTGACCGTTTTTTGGGTTTTTGTGTTAAGAATTGGGCTTTGGTGTGTTCCGACATATATAGTAAAATTTTATGGCGAACAAATTGTAGAACATTTCATCCCCGCCCTCCCCCTTTTAAGGGGTGTTTTTTACGATTTGTTAAAATGGGACCAAAAGTTACAGTTATGTGGGGGAGCTAGAGGGTTAATATGTTCCACAAAAATATTGGCCTTAATATTTTCTATAATGTTGCTGGACATACCCTGTACCAAAAAATATATTTTTGTTACATAACAGTGAAATACTTAAATTTTTGGGGTACAATGTGGTTTTTTGAGATATTTAGTGTGCCTAGACACGTTCAGATTGTATTGATATGTTGACAAAAGTCGTTCAGATCTACGTTGGCTACAATTTTGCAAAGCATTGTTAGTGAAAAATTACGAGTCGCCGGAAGTTATGCTGAAAAAAGTAAAAAAAAAATTATTTTCCTTCACTTTTTCAAAAAAAAGTATCGGAAAAAATTTTTTTTCGCATAAAATTTTAACAAACTTTGTTCAGCATATTCTTAGCTACATTATTGCCAAACATAGTTAAGCGGTATCACCAAGTCTGAATTAGTTGTTGGACAAAAGCTGATGACAGCTTTTTCGAGTGGCTCACTCATTTTCCGAAACTTTGGGGGCCCATAAAAAAAATTGGTCACCAGTTTCGCCAAACCGAGTATAGGGTTATACTACCCTTTGATAGTAGAATCGAACCTATACTGTCAAGTCCGTGTATTTTTTTCACTGTTGCACAGTTTAATTGAATGATGCACAAGTTCTTATTTTTGGGGCTACGTTCACGTCCAATTCTCAGAATTGAGTCCCAAATCAATGAGCTGAAAAATGCTGTTCTGTGTAATTTATACATTTATCCATTGACTTTTTACAAATAGGCATTGTTTTCTGCGTTAGGATGCCAGCTTGAAAAAATGGAACAAACAATTTTTTTTTCTACTTTTTATGTTTTTTTCACGCCAGCAAAAAACCTTTTTTTTTTTGGAAAAAAATATTTCTTTTTCTAGTTGTTTTAAAGAAAGCTAAACTAAACTTTCGTTTCTACTTGAAACTCATGTTTTCAGCATTTCTAGCCCCATTATGTATTTAAAGGGAATCACGTCTCTATCGAGCTTCAAAAAATATGTTCCAAATACTAAAAAAAATTTACAGTTTTTTTAAAAAAAAAACTATCATAAAAACAAATAGTAATCGGAGCAGAAAAAAAAAATTGTTGGGTCTGAAAACAAAAAAAAATTTGTTGCATAGTGTTATATTCTTATTTTAAGGATCTCTATACAAATATGTGGTCTGATCGCAGGGCCTCGGATATCGTACTCTTGTCTTATTTTTATTTTCAATAAAAGTTTCACAAGTTTCAATAAAAAAAATTTAGAAAGATAAGTATGTATTTCGAATTAACTGTTCGTGAATTTTTTAATAATTTTCATTAAAGACAAATATTTATATTTTTTTTCTTTCTTCTTTAAATTCTTACAAAAATTGCCCTTCACTTCCATATCAACACTGTTGTTTCTTCAGTAATTGACAACTGATTAAAAATCAATTTGTACTCATCCTCCCTTTAGTGGATGGCCAAAGAAAATTCATTTCATATGACCTTTTCTGACTCTTTAACCCCACCGCACCTCCTTCTTTTCGCTCTCTCTCTCTCTATACCCCTCGAAGGAATGTCGCTTAATATCGCGTCTGTAAGACAACGATAATAAATATTAATTGCTCGTAAAATATCTTTGAAAAGCTGCACACAATAAGCCAGATGTTTTCATAGAATTTTTTTTTAATTTCTTGAAAAAAATTCCCCAAAGATGATGAAGCTAAGGAAAAATGTTAATTAAAGCCACTATAAAGAATGTTCTCTCTCACTCGTACTTTTAATGAAAAGTAATAAATTATATATGCTTAAAAATATTGTTTATGTTTTTTGTTCGTTTGATGAAAATTAAACTCTTAACATAGCCGCAATGACCTTTGGTCCCCAGTCGGCAATTGAGGGGCGTATTAACTGATATAAATTATATTATAATTTGTTGTTCAACATTTTGTGATGGTTAAACAAAAAAACAAAATTTGCATGTTTTAAAGCAATTATGGAAAATATAATACTTAAATTATTGTTATTGTTTCCATTTTTTTGAGATAGTCACTGTTTTGTAAATGTACACTGAGAAGAATGTTTGCTAGTTTTGAAGACATCCTAAACTTTAAATAAAAACATTTCATATTTAAAGAAAAGATAATGTACTTAGTTCGTTTTTAATAATAAATATAATTATGTTAAAGATTGGTTTGCTAAATTTAGTACAATATTTTCTCAGTGTACTAAAAAAATGATTTCAGATTTGTTTTCAAATGCGTATTTGAGTAGCGTATCATATATAATATATAGTAATTTTATTGTTTATAATATATAGTAATTTTATTGTTTATGAATAAAGTCGCGACCGGCAATTTTGTGTAATTATCATTAAGCGTGACGATGTGGATGACACTTTGTCAAAAAAACAATCAAAAAAAAACCGGACAGCAATAAAAAATATTTACTTTCTACAAAATGAAACAAATAAATGAAATAAGCCCCACAGGCAGCAAGCCATTGAAATACAAAACCAATGTGAAAATTAAAAACAATTCTTCAAACAAATAGACTCTTTTCAAAGCCTTCATTATTAAGAACGAGAATCTTTTTTCAAATTTTCAAACCTCCGGAATATTCTTTCACTTTTAACGAAGTCCTCAATCTTCCCTAAAAGATCTTTTTCTGAGATCTCTCTCAGTCTTCCAACTCCCTTTCACAGATATGCCTTCCTCGACTATAACCGGAAAATCTCAATTATACTTTTGAATGCAATTTATATGCAAAATATGTAAAGTACAGGAAAAATGCATTTACCTATTTTTTCTTCTTTTTTACTCCACTCTCCACACTCTTATCAATTTTCTTCGATGAACCACCATTCAACAAGCAATTAAATGACTTTATGTATGCGCCATTATTATTTGAAAGCAAAAGAAGAAAAAACAAAAACACCGCTATTATTATGATACTACTTTTGTAGCCATAAATCTAAGTTAGATAGCTACGATACTATAGCGAATACGTAATAACTATAATTGCAATTTCCTGATTATGACAGAAAGGCAATTGACTATTTTCTATAAGAACAGCAAATGGCAAAACAATGTAATGTGGCAAAGGAAATGGTTAACCCTAACATGGTGGTTCAAAAAAGAGCCGGAGAAAAGTCATCAATGATGAAAGAGAATAAATGGTGTAAGTTTTCTTGAACGAATAATTTTTCTTGAAGAAAAGTCACCAATAAAGAAATGTTCTTAAAGAAAAGTTATTAACGACGAACATTTCTTAAAGAAAAGTCATCAACGAACAAATTTTCCAACAGAAAAGACGAATTTTTCTTGAAGAAAAGTTATCAACAATGAAGTTTTCTTGAAGAAAAATCATAAACAATAAACATTTCTTACAGAAAAGTCATCAACGATTAACTTCACTTAAAAAAAGTCATCAACGATGAACTTTCCTATCAGAAAAGTCATCAACGAAGAACTTTTCTATAAGAAACGTCATCACCGACGAACTTTTCTATAAGAAATGTCATCAACGATAAAGTTTTTTATAAGAAAAGTCATCAACGATGAACTTTCCTATAAGAAAAGTCATCAACGATGAACTTTTCTATAAGAAAAGTCATCAACCACGAACTTTTCTAGAAGAAAAGACATAACGATGAACTTTTCTATCAGAAAAGTCATCAACGATGAACTTTTCTATAAGAAAAGTCATCAACGATGAATCAACGATTAACTTTTCTATAAGAAAATTCATCAACGATGAACTTTTCTATAAGAAAAGTCATCAACGATTAACTTTTCTATAAGAAAAGTCATCAACGATTAACTTTTCTATAAGAAAAGTCATCAACGATGAACTTTTCTATACGAAAAGTCATCAACGATTAACTTTTCTATAAGAAAAGTCATCAACGATGAACTTTTCTATACGAAAAGTCATCAACGATGAACTTTTCTATACGAAAAGTCATCAACGATGAACTTTTATATAAGAAAAGTCATCAACGATTAACTTTTCTATAAGAAAAGTCATCAACGATTAACTTCTCTATAAGCAAAGTCATCAACGATGAACTTTTCTATAAGAAAAGTCATCAACTATGAACTTTTCTATAAGAAAAGTCATCAACGATGAACTTTTCTATAAGAAAAGTCATCAACGATGAACTTTTCTATAAGAAAAGTCATCAACGGTGAACTTTTCTATAAGAAAAGTTATCAATGATGAAATTTTCTTAAAGAAAAGACATCAAAGATGAACTTTTCCTAAAGAAAAGTCATCAACGATGAACTTTTCTATAAGAAAAGTCATCAACGATTAACTTTTCTATAAGAAAAGTCATCAACGATGAACTTTTTTATAAGAAAAGTCATCAACGATGAACTTTTCTATAAGAAAAGTCATCAACGATGAACTTTTCTATAAGAAAAGTCATCAACGATGAACTTTTCTATAAGAAAAGTCATCAACGATGAACTTTTCTATAAGAAAAGTCATCAACGATGAACTTTTCTATAAGAAAAGTCATCAACGATGAACTTTTCTATAAGAAAAGTCATCAACGATGAACTTTTCTATAAGAAAAGTCATCAACGATGAACTTTTCTATAAGAAAAGTCATCAACGATGAACTTTTCTATAAGAAAAGTCATCAACGATGAACTTTTCTATAAGAAAAGTCATCAACGATGAACTTTTCTATAAGAAAAGTCATCAACGATGAACTTTTCTATAAGAAAAGTCATCAACGATGAACTTTTCTATAAGAAAAGTCATCAACGATGAACTTTTCTATAAGAAAAGTCATCAACGATGAACTTTTCTATAAGAAAAGTCATCAACGATGAACTTTTCTATAAGAAAAGTCATCAACGATGAACTTTTCTATAAGAAAAGTCATCAACGATGAACTTTTCTATAAGAAAAGTCATCAACGATGAACTTTTCTATAAGAAAAGTCATCAACGATGAACTTTTCTATAAGAAATGTCATCAACGATGAACTTTTCTATAAGAAAAGTCATCAACGATGAACTTTTCTATAAGAAAAGTCATCAACGATGAACTTTACTATAAGAAAAGTCATCAACGATGAACTTTTCTATAAGAAAAGTCATCAACGATGAACTTTTCTATAAGAAAAGTCATCAACGATGAACTTTTTTATAAGAAAAGTCATAAACTTTTCTTAAAGAAAGTCATCAACGATGAACTTTTCTTAAAGAAAAGTCATGAACGATGAACTTTTTTTAGAGAAAAGTCATCAACAATGAACTTTTCTTAGAGGAAAGTCATCAACGATGAACTTTTCTTAGAGAAAAGTCATCACCGATCAACTTTTCTTAGAGAAAAGTCATCAACGATGAACTTTTCTGTAAGAAAAGTCATCAACGATGAACTTTTCTGTAAGAAAAGTCATCAACGAGGAACTTTTACTAAAGAAAAGTCGTCAACGATGAACTTTTCTTAAAGAAAAGTCATCAACGTTTATGTTTTCCTATAGAAAAGTCATCAACGTTTATTTTTTCCTATAGACAAGTCATCAACGTTGACGTTTTCGTTTAGAAAAGTCATAAACATTGATGTTTTCCCTAGGAAAAGCCATCAACGCGATGTTTTTTGTATAGAAAAATCGTCAATGTTGATGCTTTCCTATAAAAAGTCATCAACGTTGATGTTTTCCATGGAAAAGTCATCAACGTTGATGTCTTCTATGGAAAAGTCAGCAACGTTGATGTTTTCCTATAGAAAATGCATCAACGTTCATGTTTTTCTGTAGAAAAATCTTCAATATTTATGTCTTACTATACGAAATTCATCAACGTTGATGTTTTCCTATACGAAATTATTTTCCTATAGAAAAGTCATCAACGTTTACGTTTTCCTATAGAAAAGTCATCAACTTTGATGGTTGCTTTGGGAAAAGCCATAAACGTTAATGTTTTCCTTTGGAAAACATCAACGTTGAGTTTTTTTCCTATGGAAAAGTCATCAACGTTGGTGTTTTCCTATGGAAAAGTCATTAACGTTGATGGTTTCGTGTAGAAACGTCATCAACGAAATTGATGACTTTTCTTTAAGAAAGAACTTTTCTTAAAGAAAAGTTCAGGGTTGATGGATTTTCTTTCCTAAAGAAATGTCATCAAGATGAACTTTTTAAAATCGTCATTAAAGTTGATCTCATATTTTGTTTATTAAAATTTTTATTATTAAAGCTTAGGTCATTTAAATTTTCATTTGAATATTACCGTTGTTATACAATTTTTCACAACACATTCATCTGATGACATATCTCAGACATTTAAAGGTTAAGCATGACATGTACGTTCTCGGTATTCTATAGAGAATACTAATCGTCGAACATTTGTATCCCGCCCGTTTCACTCACAGACATATTCTATTTATAACGTATTTGCTAATAACAGTTGTTTCTCTTCTCAACGTTGAATATTTTTTATTATTCTGTTTTTTTTTCAATTCAATTCAATACCGGTACTTGAGACTTGCGTCGTATTATTTGTCCGTCCGTCCGCCTGTCAGTCTGACTTTCATGCCATATCTGTAAGAAGGCAAAAAATTGTTACACACCTTAAAGTTAAAGTCGCACTCGCGCAAATACGCTTATTTGGTGCTGCGATTTAAGTACGCCATTTTCGCCATAATTACAAAAATTGTCTATAAGACGTTTGTGTCTACAGTAGAGTGTAGAGTGCGAGAGAAAAACATATAAATAAATTCCCCCTAGTGCCAAAGAAAGTTGGGTGGTGCGAATAACGACTAGGCGATTCGACGATTCGACGATGCGTCGTTGCTTCGTTTGGCGTTTATTATTTAAGGTTTGTCGTAAATGACAGTTACAAGTTTTTATGCGGTTTTCATTCATGCATTCATTCACCGATTTACAATGTTCATTATTATGGAACCCAGTGTGTGTGTGTCTGTGCGGAGTGCTGGAACTGGGTCTGTAAGTCGCTGATATGCGAATTAAGATTTCCTTTCAAGTGGCCCATATGTTTCATGTGTGTGAATTAATTATTTGAAAATGCTTTTACAAAAAAAAAAAACTACTCAAGAGAAAGGAAATAATAAGCGAAAATGTGGGGAGAAAAAATTAAGTGACTTTATGCCAGCAGGAATTTAAATCACAACTAATTTGAAATCATTATACTGTAATCTTTAAAATTATATAGGTCTGCAACTTAATCGTTGATAAATTTGCTATGAGAAACAATGATTGTTTATGATTTTTCTTTTAGAAAAGTTCATCGTTGATTACAAAAGTTCATCATTGTTGACTTTTCTTTAAGAAACGTTCATCATTGTTGACTTTTCTTTAAGAAAAGTTCATCATTTATGACTTTTCTTTTAGAAAAGCTCATCGTGGATGATTTCTCTTTAAGAGAAGTTCATAGCTGATGACTTCTCTTTATGAAAATTTCATAGTTGATGACTTTTCTTCAAGAAAAATTCATCATTGATGACTTTTCTTCAAGAAAAATTCATCATTGGTGACTTTTCTTTAAGAAAAGTTTATCGTTGATGAATTTTCTTTCACAAAAGTCCTTCGTTAATGATTTTTCTTTTAAAAAATGTCATCGTTGGTGACTTTTCTGTAAGAAAAGTTCATCGTTGATGTTTTTTCTGTAAGAAAAGTTCATAGTTGATTTTTTTTCTGTAAGAAAAGTTCATCGTTGATGACTTTTCTGTAAGAAAAGTACATCGTTGATGACTTTTCTTTTAAAAAGTTCATCGATGATGACTTTTCTTAAAAAAAAGTTCTTCGTTGATAACTTTTCTTTAAAAAAAGTTATTCGTTGATAACTTTTCTTTTAGAAAAGTTCATCAGTGAAGACTTTTCTTTAAAAAAAGTTCATCGTTGATGACTTTTCTTTTAGAAAAGTTCATCGTTGATGACGTTTCATTTATAAAAGTTCATCGTTGATGACTTTTCTTTTAGAAAAGTTTATCGTTGATGACTTTTCTTTAAGAAAAGATCTTCTCTGATTACTTTTCTCTAAGAAAAGTTCATCGTTGATGTTTTTTCTGTAAGAAAAGTTAATAGTTGATTTTTTTTCTGTAAGAAAAGTTCATCGTTGATGACTTTTCTGTAAGAAAAGTACATCGTTGATGACTTTTCTTTTAAAAAGTTCATCGATGATGACTTTTCTTAAAAAAAAGTTCTTCGTTGATAACTTTTCTTTAAAAAAAGTTCATCGTTGATGACTTTTCTTTTAGAAAAGTTCATCGTTGATGACGTTTCATTTATAAAAGTTCATCGTTGATGACTTTTCTTTTAGAAAAGTTTATCGTTGATGACTTTTCTTTAAGAAAAGATATTCTCTGATTACTTTTCTCTAAGAAAAGTTCATCGTTGATGGCTTTTCTCTAAGAAAAGCTCATCGTTGATGTCCTTTCTTTGAGAAAAGTATATAGTTGATGACTTTTCTTTTAAAAAAAGTTCATCGTTGATGACTTTTCTTTTAGAAAAGTTCATCGTTGATGACGTTTCTTTTAGAAAAGTTCATCGTTGTTGACTTTTCTTTTAGAAAAGTTCATCGTGGATGACTTTTCTTTATGAAAACTTCATAGTTACTGACTTTTCTTTAAGAAAAGTTCATAGTTGATGACTTTTCTTCAAGAAAATTCATCATTGATGACTTTTCTTCAAGAAAAATTCATCATTGGTGACTTTTCTTTAAGAAAAGTTTATCGTTGATGAATTTTCTTTCACAAAAGTCCTTCGTTAATGATTTTTCTTTTAAAAAATGTCATCGTTGTGTAAGAAAAGTTCATCGATGATGACTTTTCTTAAAAAAAAGTTCTTCGTTGATAACTTTTCTTTTAGAAAAGTTCATCGGTGAAGACTTTTCTTTAAAAAAAGTTCATCGTTGATGACTTTTCTTTTAGAAAAGTTCATCGTTGATGACGTTGCATTTATAAAAGTTCATCGTTGATGACTTTTCTTTTAGAAAAGTTTATCGTTGATGACTTTTCTTTAAGAAAAGTTCTTCGCTGATTACTTTTCTCTAAGAAAAGTTCATCGGTGATGGCTTTTCTCTAAGAAAAGCTTATCGTTGATGTCCTTTCTTTGAGAAAAGTATATAGTTGATGACTGAGAAAAGTTGACGTTGAGAAAAGTTCATCGTTGATGACTTTTCTTTGAGAAAAGTTAATCGTTGACGACTTTTCTTTGAGAAAAGTTCATCGTTGATGAGTTTTCTTTGAGAAAAGTTCATCGTTGATGACTTTTCTTTTAGAAAAGTTCATCGTTGAGTACTTTTCTTTTAGAAAATTTCATCGTTGATGACTTTTCTTTTAGAAAAGTTCATCGTTGATGAGTACTTTTCTTTTAGAAAATTTCATCGTTGATGACTTTTCTTTAAGAAAAGTTCATCGTTGATGACTTTTCTCTATGAAAAGTTCATCGTTGATGACTTTTCTCTATGAAAAGTTCATCGTTGATAAATTTTCTTTTAGAAAAGCTCATCGTTGATGACGTTTCTTTAAGAAAAGCTCATCGTTGATGACTTTTCTCTAAGAAAAGTTCATCGTTGATGAGTTTTATTTAAGAAAAATTCACCGTTGATGACTCTTCTCTAACAAAAGTTCTTCGTTGATGAGTTTTCTCTTCGTTGGTGACTTTTCTCTAAGAAAAGTTCATCGTCGATGACTTTTCTCTTAGAAAAGTTCAAGGTTGATGCCTTTTCTCTAAGAAAAGTTCATCGTTGATGACTTTTCTCTAAGAAAAGTTCATCGTTGATGACTTTTCTCTTTGAAAAGTTCATCGTTGATGACTTTTCTCTAAGAAAAGATTATCGTTGATGACTTTTCTCTAAGAGAAGTTCATCGTTGATGACTTTTCTCTAAGAGAGGTTCATCGTTGATGACTTTTCTCTAAGAAAAGTTCATCGTTGGTGACTTTTCTCTAAGAAAAGTTCAAGGTTGATGCCTTTTCTCTAAGAAAAGATTATCGTTGATGACTTTTCTCTAAGAGAAGTTCATCGTTGATGACTTTTCTCTAAGAGAGGTTCATCGTTGATGACTTTTCTCTAAGAAAAGTTCATCGTTGATGACTTTTCTCTAAGAAAAGTTCATCGTTGATGACTTTTCTCTTTGAAAAGTTCATCGTTGATGACTTTTCTCTTTGAAAAGTTCATCGTTGATGACTTTTCTTACAGAAAAGTTCATCGTTGATGACTTTTCTTACAGAAAAGTTCATCGTTGATGACTTTTCTTACAGAAAAGTTCATCGTTGATGACTTTTCTTACAGAAAAGTTCATCGTTGATGACTTTTCATACAGAAAAGTTCATCGTTGATGACTTTTCTTGAAGAAACGTTCATTGTTGACGACTTTTCTTGAAGAAAGGTTCATCGTTGATGACTTTTCTTGAAGAAAAGTTCATCGTTTATGTCTTTTCTTGAAGAAAAGTTTATCGTTAATGACGTTTCTTTAAGAAAAGTTTATCGTTAATGACTTTTCTTTAAGAAGACTTCATCGTTGATGAAATTACTTTAAGAAATTTTCATATTTGATGATTTGTCTTTAAGAGAAATTCATTGTTGATGACTTTTCTTTAAGAATATTTCATTGTTGATGACTTTTCTTTAAGGAAAACATAAAATAGTTTATATCTCAGCATTTCTTGCAATACCTTATTTTTCTGTATCTATTTTTCGTAATTTGCTTATTCTCTAAAATCAATTGCAAAATCTGCTTCTTTTTTCGTCGATTTTTTTTTTGAGTCAGCCAAATAAACAAACCTTGAAAATTGATTTATACATTTTGTTTCCAAAAACAAAAAACATCTACGAGAGTCTATAGTAAACATATACATATAGACAAATCGTGTTGCTTTTCCTTAATGCTTATTAACGCTATTGTTTATTGCTTATAAATATTTCTTTCGACAGATAATTAAATATCAAATTCGAACACAAGTGTGAATTCGAACGCGGGCATAAAATCCGGATTTGCTGAAAAATCAAATAAACTTGCGGTGCGCGCAATTCGGTAGATATCAAGAATATGGCCCCCACAGAACAGTTCATTTAAAATGCAGTGCAAATTGAAAATAATTGAATAAAGCAAACAGAGAAACAGTAATCAAATATTTTGAAAGAACCCAAAATGTCTATATTATGTCATAATTTCTGGTCATAAACACAAAACTTTGTGTATTTGAGGAAGTGGAGATGGATGGCCTGAAAAGATATTGAGATTAAGACGTAGTAATAATGAGGAAACCAGTTTGATTATCTCTGGCCGCTGAACAGTTAATTAAAATTTGTTTATAAATCAAAGTCGAAAAACTTGTGGCTAATGCCAGAAGTTCCTAACAAATTTTGCAATTAGTACAAGGCATTTGTAATGTAATTATTCTCAATCCGATGTCGACGATAGATTTCTGATTTGAATAGACAGAATCCATTAGGTTTTTTCTACTGCTGACAGTTTTGTAATGACATTTACCCTTACGACCAGAATTTCTAATGAAGCTGAGTCATTTTCTTACAATTTTAATGAGTTACATTAATTCTAGGTTAATTAGTATAATTTAAAAGTGTTCAACAGAAAATTATTGTGTATTCGTGATTTTATTTTTAATCTAAAGATTGTTTTATTTTTTTTCTAAATTTCCAATTTTCATGGAATATGGTCTTTAGTATTTGGACCATATTTTTTGAAGCAAAAAATGGAAGTTGGTCGTTAAAACAATTAGAAAAAAAATGATTTTTTTCTTTAAAAATACGTTTTTTGTTTGCCCGAAAGAAACCATAAAAAATAGAAGGAGATTGTCTTTACATCATATTGCTATTTTACCTATATTTAAATTTCATATTTATTAAATTTGGCTACTCTGTTCTCAGATTCTGAACAAAATAAAAAAATTTTTTTCATTACAATAAAAATAAGCTTATTTTGAAAATGTTTTAAAGAAATTCTCAGCCTTTTCAGCTGCTAATCTTAAGGTAATCCATCATATTTTCTCATTTTTAAATCTCAGCCTTATCATGGAAACCTCTGCTCCCACCATTCCTTCTCCAACTTGTTCTCTTAGTCGGCTTTCCCGCTAAATTCTAAACGACGTAATCATTTATCTTCTATTTAAAAAATTTCTATTTCCGTTTATGGGCCCGACTCTATCGAAGGGGACAATTTTGTTGGAGGCGTTTGTTAAGCTACAACTTTAATATTTGTTAAAGTTTTCGTTCATTCGTTGTTGTTTTTTTCTATAAAGATTTTACACAATAAAGACAAACTGCTTACATTTTCCCTTCGCAGCACTCGATGTGAGGCAAAAGTAGACATTTTTTTGCGCTTTGCCATGAGTTCATGATGCTGCTGTCTCCTATTTGGGTTATGCTGCGACTGATTCTGCTGATGATGTTATGTGCTATGCTATGCCTGCTGCTGCTGTGGTCTATTGTCGACAACAATATTCAACTCTGAGGAAACTCTGAGCAAATGTGGGTTGTCATGAGAAAAATTTGGGTCTATTGTTGATATTAGCGGAGGCTTAGTCATTTTAAAGTTATTTAAAATGAATTTAATAGAAACAGCAACAGAATACAAAATAAAAAGCACAATTTTGTAATTACATTTTGTGATGGAGGGAGGAGAAGGGAACTATGGATCATAGCTAAAAGTGAATCACACATAATAAAAAGTTGATGAATTTTCTTTAAAAAAAAGTTCATCTTTGATGTCTTTTCTTTAAGAAAAAATCATCGTATATGACCTTTCTTTAAGAAAAGTTCATCGTTGATGACTTTTCTTTAAGAACATTTTATCGATGATGACTTTTCTATAGGAAAAGTTAATCTTTGATGACTTTTCTCTAAAAATTCATCGTTTATAACTTTTCTTTAGGAAAAGTTCATCTTTGATGACTTTTCTTTAAGAAAAGTTCATCGTTGATGAATTTTCTTTAAGAAATGTTCAGCGTTGATGACCTTTCTTTAGGAAAAGTTCATATTTGATGACTTTTCTTTAGGAAAAGTTTACCGTTGATGACTTTTCTTTAGGAAAAGTTCATCATTGATGACTTTTCTTTAGGAAAAGTTCATCAATGGTGACTATTATTTAGGAAAAGTTCATCATTGATGACTTTTTTTAAGAAAATTTCATAGTTCCCTAAAAACTCTTTTTTATGAAAATGTTAATGACTGTTCTTTAAGAAAATGTTAATGTTTTTTTCTGTAAGAAAAGTTCATCCTTGATGACTTTTCTGTAAGAAAAGTCATTATCGATGAACAACGATGAACTTTTCTTACAGAAAAGTCATCAACGATGAACTTTTCTTACAGAAAAGTCATCAACGATGAACTTTTCTTAGAGAAAAGTTATCAACGATGAACTTTTCTTAAATTACTTGAAAAAACTGTCATCTATGATCAACTTTTCTCAGCGATGAAATTATCTGAAAGAAAGGGAATCAACGATCCACATTTCCTAATTTAAAGTCATCAACCATGAACTTTTGTTAAAAAAGTCGTCAACGATGAATTTTTCTTAAAGAAAAGTCATCAACGATGAACTTTTCTTAAAGAAAATTCATCAAAGATGAACTTTTCTTAAAGAAAAAACATTAACATTTTCTTATAGAACAGTCATTAATATTTTCTTAAAAAAAGTTATTAGGGAACGACGAATTTTCTTAAACGACGTACTTTTCTTAAAGAAAAGTTATCAACGATGAACTTTTCTTACAGAAAAGTCATCAGCGATGAACCTTTCTTACAGAAAAGTCACCAGCGATGAACTTTTCTTACAAACAATTAATCAACGATTAACATTTCTTAAAGAAAAGTCATCAACGATCAACATTTCTTAAAGAAAAGTCTTCAACGATGAACTTTTTTAAAGAAAAGTTTGCAACGATGAACTTTTCTTAAAACAGTCTTCAACGAAGAACTTTTCTTAAAGAAAAGTCGTCAACAATGAACTTTTCTTAAAGAAAAGCCATCAACAATGGAATTTTCTGAAAGAAAAGCAATCAGCGATGAACTTTTCTTAAAGAAAAGTCATCAACGATGATTTTTTCTTAAAGAAGAGTCATCAACGATGAATTTTCTTAAAGGAAAGTCATCAACGATGATTTTTTTTTTAAAAAAAGTCATCAACGTAGATCTCTTCTTAAAGAAAAGTCATCAACGATGAACATTTCCTTAAGAAAAATGTTCAATGATGGAGTTTTCCTAAAGAAAAGTCATCAATGATGAACTTTTCCTAAAGAAAAGTCATCAATGATGAACTTTTCTTAAAGAAAAGTCATCAATGATGAACTTTTCTTAAAGAAAAGTCATCAATGATGAACTTTTCTTAAAGAAAAGTCATCAATGATGAACTTTTCTTAAATAAAAGTCATCAACGATGAAATTTTCTTAAAGAAAAGTCACCAACGATGAAATTTTCTGAAATAAAAGTCGTCAACGATCAACTTTTCTTAAATAAAGTCATCAACGATGAAATTATCTGAAAGAAAAGGCATCAACGATCAACACTTCTTAAATAAAAGTCATCAGCGAGCAACTTTTCTTAAAGAAAAGTCATGAATGATCAATTCTTCTAAGAGAAAAGTCATCAACGATGGACTTTTCTTAGAGAATTCGTAACTTAGTTTCTTTAAGTTAATTTTTTTCTTATAACTTTTTAAATGTTGTTTTTCCCTTCACCAAAACATTTGTCTTATCTCATCATTCTTGAGTCATATTTCCAATAATGGAAGTATAGTTTTTCTCTTTTTTTTGAATAATGAACAAATTATTGCCCATTCAGCATTTGCATTGTCTTCGATGATCGTTTTTGTTGGTGTAGCATAAATGGATAAACAGTTACCTAAAACGTGCCTTATATGAAAAATAATGCTTATTATTAATGTCTATGAGGCGAACGAAAAACGATAAATAATCAAAAAAAAAACATACAATAACAAGAAAAGCTGCTAAGAAACTCATATTACAGAATAGCTGAACCTTAAGTGGTGTATTTAAAAAATGGATTGGGAAACTTATAAAAATAAATAAAATATTAATTAAAATAGGAAATAAATTACAAATTATAGAATTTTGTTATTTGTAGATGATTTGAAAAACTAGATGGGACTCATTTGGATAAGCTTTTAAATATAGGTTTTGCGATTTTATATAAAAATGTCCTGGATTTTAGAAAATGGGATTGTTATACACTTAATAACGGAATTGTTATTTTTTCCTTCTACTATTTTTTTATGGTTTTTCATTTTAATTGTTATTTATTAATTTTATTGTTTTTTTGTTTTTCATTTTAGTTTTTCATTTTATTTATTTTATTTATTTTATTTATTTTATTTATTTTATTTATTTTATTTATTTTATTTATTTTATTTATTTTATTTATTTTATTTATTTTATTTATTTTATTTATTTTATTTATTTTATTTATTTTATTTATTTTATTTATTTTATTTATTTTATTTATTTTATTTATTTTATTTATTTTATTTATTTTATTTATTTTATTTATTTTATTTATTTTATTTATTTTATTTATTTTATTTATTTTATTTATTTTATTTATTTTATTTATTTTATTTATTTTATTTATTTTATTTATTTTATTTATTTTATTTATTTTATTTATTTTATTTATTTTATTTATTTTATTTATTTTATTTATTTTATTTATTTTATTTATTTTATTTATTTTATTTATTTTATTTATTTTATTTATTTTATTTATTTTATTTATTTTATTTATTTTATTTATTTTATTTATTTTATTTATTTTATTTATTTTATTTATTTTATTTATTTTATTTATTTTATTTATTTTATTTATTTTATTTATTTTATTTATTTTATTTATTTTATTTATTTTATTTATTTTATTTATTTTATTTATTTTATTTATTTTATTTATTTTATTTATTTTATTTATTTTATTTATTTTATTTATTTTATTTATTTTATTTATTTTATTTATTTTATTTATTTTATTTATTTTATTTATTTTATTTATTTTATTTATTTTATTTATTTTATTTATTTTATTTATTTTATTTATTTTATTTATTTTATTTATTTTATTTATTTTATTTATTTTATTTATTTTATTTATTTTATTTATTTTATTTATTTTATTTATTTTATTTATTTTATTTATTTTATTTATTTTATTTATTTTATTTATTTTATTTATTTTATTTATTTTATTTATTTTATTTATTTTATTTATTTTATTTATTTTATTTATTTTATTTATTTTATTTATTTTATTTATTTTATTTATTTTATTTATTTTATTTATTTTATTTATTTTATTTATTTTATTTATTTTATTCATTTTATTTATTTTATTTATTTTATTTATTTTATTTATTTTATTTATTTTATTTATTTTATTTATTTTATTTATTTTATTTATTTTATTTATTTTATTTATTTGATTTATTTGATTTATTTGATTTATTTGATTTATTTGATTTATTTGATTTATTTGATTTATTTTATTTATTTGATTTATTTGATTTATTTGATTTATTTGATTTATTTGATTTATTTGATTTATTTTATTTATTTTATTTATTTTATTTATTTTATTTATTTTATTTATTTTATTTATTTTATT